>OZ001654.1:27012009-27347009 GCA_963924145.1 Pyrausta purpuralis
TTTAATACTATTTTTACAAAAAGCAGCTGTTTTTTTCTATAACGTTACCTAGTATAGGTTATGTTAATTAGGTAACCTTCAGTTCGATTGAACACCTTGTTGAACATCAGCAGGCCTATGCTGGTTCTCTGCGTCGAGGGAGACTATCCTCACTCCTTTTGTGACATGCTGTGGGTCTCCAGGACCACATAGTCAGCAGATGTTGTCATGAAGATGCTGTACTATTTTTTGTTCTTGTCTTAGTTTACTTTTAAATTACGCTATTTCACAGTTGACACATAAACTGATATTCACAAAACCTGATAAAACCTATGGTTTTGTTCTATTTTTAAATGAGAATATAAGAGAAAATCAACAACAATATTTATCAAAACAAATGACATCCCATAGACAAATTAACTTTTTAAATCTTTGTTTATAGGTTTGAGATACTGACTTTGAGCCAAATAAAACTCATTGATAATCTCTTATATCAATTAAACATCATTCAGTTTAGAATGTTAGATCCTTTAAAATGAGATAGATGTTCCTAAAACCATTTTCTTTTAACAGTGTAACTTTTGATAGATACACGCTTCCAAAGTGGTAAAATGTAAATTTAAAAAATAGATAATTGTGTGATGTAGATCTTAACAAACACTTTCAAAGACAATTGGTTTGAACGGGATTGAAGTAGTAGTTTATGAGATATAGCATATTTTCCACAACCGCAAACATAACTGTATTCTTCATACAAACACTATAAAAAAACAAAGTTATATACTTGTCACCAAAATATTATGGTATTTACCTAAGTGGGATTAAATGGATTCCCTTATTAAGTTAAAATTGGTACGGAACCCTCAGTTAATGAGTCCAACTCGCATGCTCGCGGTTTTTAAATCGTCTGTGTGGATTTCAAGTGACCTTTATTCCAATATTGGGCATTCTATTCTACCAATGAATATCAATCACCATCCTAACGCGAATAATTTAAAATAGGGTCCCTAGTCTTAAGATTTCAAGATGTAGACGAGTATTACTCGAACTTCATGTTTTTTGTTAATATTACTCTAGAGGGAAGATTAATATTTTTTTAATTCTCATTCATTTTATTTTAGAGAAAAAAAGACAATTATGAAAGTCATATGTTTGAAAAAAAAAATTTGATCGCTGCGCTTGTCGGAAATGAAAATCAACGCATGTTTTCACACGATTTATTTAAATGCATGGTAACGAAACATTTTGTAAAACGTGTAGGTACAATGAATTTATAAGTACTCTCCATTCCGTATTTTTTCGCTTGCTTGTATGTAGCCCTCAGTTGATTTGGCCGTTCGTAACCGCTGCATTTGCATTTAAAACGCGCAAAAATTAAGCAAATTTGTGCTCACACAAATTGATGAAGCAGACAAATGGATAAAATAATTATACTGATGGGTGATTGCGCTTTGATACAGAACAAAATATTGTTTTGTGTCGCTCAACCGTAATGAGCAGATAAACAATGTCGAATTGCTTTAGAATGTTTTTAACACTAACAGTGTCATATTTTATATTCTTGGTCCTGCCTTCGACTCTGAGATTTAATTGACCATGTAGTATGCCCTGCTACGCGTCTATTCACTCGCACACAGGTTTAGCGCAAGAAAGAGAAGGTAAAAAACCTCACTCCCTCCCACGCCTCACAGTACTGACAGCCGCCTGTCGCCCATTCGTGTCCGTGCGCGCGCGCCGTTATAACGCACGCAGTAACCACAGTATATAATCGTTAAATTTTTATTTCGTGCTAAACGAAACTTACCTTATAGTGATACGTAATTGTTCATAAAGTGAATGTGAAGTAAAACGCACTACCCAGCGTGGCTGCACCATGCATGCTTTACGCTTCGCGGCCGAGCTAGCACGCGATGCTAGCCAGTCCGCATTTTCCCCTCCGAATCAATACGTGATATTGATCTGTAGCAAATACCGGCCGAGCTGACACGCGATGTCAGCCAGTCCTAATTATCTAGATCATTTTTGATCTCAGCTCAGACTTTTGGTATGCGTTGCTTCCAATATCCTACCCCCATTTTCATTGTGAAAAAAGGAGAACAAGTTGAGTAAAGTTACAGCCAATTGGGCTTTAATTCTAATAATAAATAACAGCCAAAGGCATTCATGCATAATTACACATACTAAGCAGCGCTGACGCTGCGCCATCATGGCGTCTAAGTATGAAGCTGCGGCCCCCGCCCGCACTCATCCGGCCCAACAGGCGCCTGCCTGGGTATGTTTTACCTATGCGAACGCGACGGCCCATGATGCGCCGAGAATTACGACGTAATTTTGATCTACCGTCACAAGTCTAGCGTTTTTTCAATGTTTCGCACTCGGAATCAGAATCCGACCAAAAAAGGTATGTGTTTTTATGAAAGCTTTGTTATATCACCTTAAAGCCGTACGCACATATGTACTTATTACGGGCTACCGTATTCCACTCGTGGCGAAACCACGACCGAAGACTTGTCTCAGCCAATCTTTTGACAAATATTAAAATGGAGCATAATGTAAGCCATCACACTTGCAATCAAAAATAGCAATAAAATACAGGTGGTGGCAGATTTATTTCAAATCGAATAAATTTATATTTATTTTGTACATTTTTGCTCGGAAAAGTAAAATTGAGAGATTTAAAAACACTTTTACTGCCTAGACCTTAATCATAAATACACGTATTCTGCAACCTGCAGTACACGCTCCATATTTTTTCCCAAAGCTCTCAAAACGGTAGCATGGCATCCCTCCATAGCTCACGTAGTTATGGGTGATTTGAGTCCTATATCCGCCATTGATTACAACTCTTTTGTACTTATTTCTTGCCAATGGCTATAAAATTGTCTAATTAGACAATGCTATGGTAAACACAACATTACTTAATAATACTACTTAAAATATCGAATTTAATAGATTGTGTAAAAAGATAACAATTTACTTTTTAGAAAGCAAATTTCTACGTACATTTCTCCTTTCTGCTTATACCTATAACTATTTAACTTGTGGTTGGCTCTTTGATTACCTATAACTAGGAAGCAAGCAAGTTATAAGCTTGCCCAGTACGTACCAAAATATGGTTGTGTCCATATAAAAACCGGTCCGTATAAAAACCCTATCAATTTTAACAGCTATGATAAAAATGAGAATGAGCTTTGCTCAAACCTAGCATATGTATGATTCTGAATGGTAGAAAATTTGACGTATTTAGTTTTGAAATCCAACTAAGATTTAATCAATTTCTCAGTAAATAAATCGGTAAAGCTTAGATTTTATTTACCGACGCAATAACAACTAGCCGGAAACCGTGATTGTTTTGAAATGTATCTTATCAAATTCCGTTATCAATGTAGTACTACCGTCATATTAGATTTATTAAGGTGGGCGGTATTCCATTGTTTTAGAGTTTATAACATTTTTAGAAAATATGCTGTGACAGTGATACGCTTTTTTATGAATGCATTCATATAACCGTTGCAAAGTTCGGTACTTAATCTCGAGTCGAGAAAAACTGTGTCCTTTATCGTTGGAAAAGTCAGCCACCACCCAGTAAAAATTGTGACAACCTTTGGTCACCTTTAATTGACTTTTGTTTTTACGAGCTTGTTTCTTAACATATGCTAACACAAGCACCACCGAAGAATAATTCAAATAAAACGCCATATTTTATGAAGTAAGTCCGGCAGGTAGCACTTACCAGAATTAATCAACACATTGTTAAATATACCGTAAGAATAAGTAGCCACAAAATTGAAACAAGTCCATTTTACGAAAATAATTCCTTTTTTGTTTTTTATGGATATGCATAAACAGAGCATATGAATTGGTAGAAAATCATTTTTTCAAGTATAATATTATTATATTCCATATTCTTCGGTTATTTTTATTTGCCATTTGCCACATGCCACACATTAAACATAGGGACGTTTAAAGTGAGACAAGACATGTTCATTATTACACAAATACCACTATCGATATTTTTTAACACAAGGCAATTATTATATATTTAAAAAAAAATGGCGCATCCTAAATGCATTGCACCCAAACTGCACTACAATTGTCTAATTCGAGTTATTGCAAAATATGAAACATTACTTACCTACTATTTATTCTGTGATTTAAGAATAAACTACATCAAGTAAATATTTTCTTTAATCATCAGTTTATTCCACCCAACTCCACAACAATCTTCCCCAGAAAGCCACTAAATTACTAAGGAACGATTCCTTGGAAACGTTGCTCCTATTAGTAATAAAATAGATTCTTATTATATGAATTTTATCGTTTGATGTTTACAGTATTCGATAAACTGTGTTTAATACATTTTTAAAGGAAATTTTATCTTAATATTCACCAGGTACTACGGTATGGTGGAACAATTGTCGAATTCAAATTAATAACAAAACAGATCTAGGGGCATGATAGTCCGGCCTGCCTCCTAGTTAAAAAAAATACATTTAATATTTAAAATGATTTTTTAAAGGACTTTTCCTTCACTCTTACGCCAGAGGACGTCATGTGATACAACCATTAATTAAAATTTGAATCAATTAATTATTGTTAACTAAATAATTCTTGTTTTTTTATGAACCATATATAAGGATGTTTTTAAATATATATGAAACCAGTCCCCGTGGGTACTCGATATGACAAAGGTACTTGTATACGATATCCGTTCATTTTTAGATTTCTTGTCCAGATAGGTACCCTAATTGTGAATCGTAATCAGATATTTTTTTGACACTACTCATAATATTGAATAAGTCAATATTTGTCAAACATAAATATTTATATTATATATAGTTAAATAAATAAATAACTCATAGTAACTCACTCGAAAAGATAGGACTCACGAGAAATCTGACCATGTGCCGACTATCGAATACTCGGCGAACATTCCCGGTCGATCAGTCGAATATAAGATAAACGTATTTAGCCGGGACCGGGTAGTACGAAAACTTCTGTCGGAGAAATCGTGTGCCCTTATAAAGTCACAAAGCTTTCAGAAGCCGATTTTTAATCTTCTTCAGAAACATAACTTATATACTTATTAAATTTTAAATAATATATAAATAAATTTTAAAGAGAAATTACCTACTTACTTGCCTTAAAATCTCTGATAACGATATTATTTCAAAGCCATTGAATTATCGTATTCTTTTTGTAACTCAGCATTTATTCATATAGCATTGATAGACACCTACGAGTATGAATATTATACGATCTTATGAGAATTACATTCCTTAAAATGAATTTATTATTCAATTGCTTTTATACCAATCATCTAACACTTTTTACAACCAAATGTTTTCTCAGGTATTCGAAATTTAAATGTATAAAATATTATTTATATGTTTAGTATTCGGACAAATATCTTTAAAACAGTCGCATTAATATCTAAATATCCCATACTTAAAAGCAATAGAATATCATGTATGTATTTCAAATCTATAATTATAAAATATGTTAAAAACTGCAAGACAAGAAAGATAACGATTTGTTAGACTTACCTTCAAGCCCGTTACCTTACTAAAGATAATGCGCTAATTAAAAAGTGTTTTCTGTATGTAGCTTTCCTCGTAATCAAATTATCATTTTACGTGCTTATATATTCATTTGTTTTGCGTGTCAAATTCAGTGTGTAAAACTATAATATTCGTTAACCGTTTCAGCTCAACAATACGTATACCGTATTGTTTGCAATTTTTATAACACGCCACAATAATTTAAAAAAAACTATTTCGGTTTCAGATTACTAAATAAATAAGTTATATATGTTTAGTTAATCTATACTTTAATATTATAAAGCTGAAGAGTTTGTTTGTTTGTTTGTTTGTTTGTTTGTTTGAACGCGCTAATCTCAAAAACTACTGGCCCGATTTGAAAAATTTTTTTTACGTTGGATATTCCATTTATCGAGAAAGGCTTAAGGCTATATAACATGAAGATACGACTTATAAGACCACAGCAGAAATGAAAAATGTTGCGAAAACGGGAGAAAGATATTCCTTTTGAGAACTTCCGCTGCATACGCTGCGGAAACCGCTTAAGTTACACAAAAATCATGTATGACAGGATTGTTCAACATTAAGAGTTTTATAATAAAGTCCGCGACAGCATATGTCTATCTTTTATGGTTGACTTACTACAACCTTTTTTATGTAAATAAATTTGTAAAAAAATAATGCATTATTTTTAGAGGTGTATTATACACACAGGTATTTATTCTTATCAAAATAAATACATTCATCATCACGAGCATTTCATTTAGAACAAAGTCACCCTTTATATCATTTGATTTCAATAAATATCTTAGGAGCTATCACAGTTTTAACATATCTCCGTACCAAAATAATGTTCGCAGCTTAAGTACAACGTGCGCTTGCGCTAATATATTATAAAGCTGAAGAGTTTGTTTGTTTGAACGCGCTTATCTCAGGAACTGCTGGACCGATTTGAAAAAATATTTCTGTGTTGGATAGCTTATTTATCGAGAAAGGCTTTAGGATATAAAAAATGACGCTGCGACGGGAGGGGAGGGAGCAAACTCAAAACGCGCGGACGAAGTCGCGGGGGACCGCTAGTCATTAATAAAATTAAATAAAAACTAACAAATACCTTCTTTCTTCCTAGTAAAAATATGTGTTTATAGTAGAAAGTTATAATTTATCATAGTTATCACATCGTGGGATTTCTATTAATATTATCGCAGCGTGGAACGTCCACCAACAAGATGGACAGACGACCTTATAAAGATCGCGGGATCAAACTGGATGCAGACCGCTAGTGATCGGTCGCTGTGGAAAGCCGTGGGGGAGGCCTATGTTCAGCAGCTTTGGCTGTTAATGATGATGATGATGATGATAGTTATCATACATCCATTCTTTTTTAGTAAAAGTGATACATCTAAATGTCAAAGATGGCGACATGAAAAATATTTAATATGATCGTTCTAATGATTAAACACTACTTACGACAGAGATGTCAACTTATTCTGTTGTAACAACATTGATTTTACTCCAAACATCTACATGGTCAATTAAATCTCAGAGTCGAAGGCAGGACAATTGGATGATCAAACGAACTTACCTTAAGTGAAGTTCGATCCAAATTGTCCTGACTTCGACGAAGAGATTTAAGGTCCCACCCTTCCCAATTCCCGTGTACGTTTTTTATACAAAAATAATCGTGACCCATTAAATAAGTATAATCAATGTTGTACATCTCATACATCGGTCTCCTTGCTCTGAAATGAATGAGCGACAGGCGGCTGGCAGTGCTGTGAGGCGTGGGAGGGAGTGAGGTTATTTACTTTCTCTTTCTTGCGCTAAACCTATGTGCGAGTGAATAGACGCGTAGCAGGGCATACTACATGGTCAATTAAATCTCTTCGTCGAAGTCAGGACAATTTGGATCGAACTTCACTTAAGGTAAGTTCGTTTGATCATCCAATAAAGATGAAATAAGAAACCAAAAATTTGCGCACGGGCGGGATTTGAACCAGCAACCTTTTGGCTGACCGGGCCAAAAGGTTGCTGTTATTTCATATTTATGAATGTCTAATTGATTAAGCACTGAAGCGTTTTATGTTTATCTTTAGATTTATAAGATACTTTTTCTTTTTATCCTCCGAACATTACCTCGAATTGGCACTTCCCCCTTTTGACGCTGTCGGGTAATTAAATAAGTATGAACCATTAAAAAAATAATGGAATCAGGCGTTACTTTGCGGAAATCCATTATTAAGTTGAAATTTGTAAAATTATTTTGCTTTAAATTTCCGCGAAGCGACGCCGGCGCAGGCAACTAACAACACGAACCGTCACCGCGTTTAGTATTAGTTCAGGCAAATGCAGGATGCACCACCCGCCCTCCCTCAATACGCATGCGGCACAGCTGATGCAATTATTAGTACCCAACACCAACGTGCAAAAAACCTCGACGCGTTTCGCCACTACACGTGGCATCCTCAGGAGATGTTGTCGCCTCGGCGGAGCACGGACGACTATTAAACATTTTTTTTTTTACTATCAACTATTTTCTGTAAATGTTTCTTTATTATACATGTTTAGAAAATGTGTAAATGGTACTAGTACTTGATTATGCATCTCGATAACTACAGGCTGATATACAAAACTTAACAATTCTTGATATATTTTCACTTAGTGTATTAATGTTATAGCGGGTAACCCGTCTTAGATTCTGACCTTTCTAATGTCACTGATACTCCTTTCGCTCGTCCTTACGCAAACAACTGTTTCATTAATAAACCAAAGCGGTGCACAAAGGATGTCTGCGAAAAATGATTTATCATGAGCGACGGCACTTAAGCGCTATAAAAAGCTATTACTCATTACCACAATGGGTTAACGGCATAACTTTTAATCATTCGCTGAACTAAGCATTCGCGATTTTTAACCGCCATTGTGAGAGCAAAGTTGGATTTTGAAGCTTTATTTGTTGATGTAATATAAAATAAAATAACACACATACTGGGGATACGGCATGTTAAACATTTACTAACTTTTTAAAATTCTCGTAGCAACATCACAGCAATTTCGTGGCACTCTCGTAGTCAGTACTATCGTACGTAGCAATAAGCAGCAATCTTATATTAACTTGTCACTTTTATGTGTCATTACGAGTACAGTACAAGCAAATAACTATGCTGTATTAGACCTCTTGCACACTGCGACTTTAAGTCACGATGCAGCATCGATGCAGTCGCAAAATGTCAATCTTCACACACTGCCCAACTTTTAGCATCGGCGCAATCGCGATGCAGAAGATTGACAAATTATGTACTGTATTTGATCGACTGCATTGCTACTAACGCGCATTAGCATCGAAACAGTCGCGTTTCTGCATCGACGCTAAATTAAATCTGTTCATTGCGATTTAAAAACGCGCGACTGCATCGATGATAAAAGTTGTAACGAGACATAGAGTTTCGTATTCACCATAACCAAAGCATACTTTTACTTACTAATTTGTATCCACAGTTACCCAGTGTACCGTAGCGGGTCACAAAAAATGTGTCTTTACTACGAATATTTTGTCATATCGCCCCGTGTGAATTCAAACCAAACACGGTAACAATCAGCTGCTATATTTGGGTTAGAACTATGACAAATAGGGTCGGGCAGTATCGTTTTAATTACACATAGTTTAAAATGTTTATCGTTGCTATTACGATCTAAGTTATGGTTCACGTTATCGATGTAAATTACTGTTTTGGGTGCTTATCTTGCACTAATTCCTTGATGATTTTCTGTTTGCTTCTTTATTATTTAATGAAATGACTTTTGAAACGACTTAAAAATAGGAGGTTTTCAGTTCGATTATGTATATACGTTCGGCTGAACTGATTTTTATGCGATTTTCACTTATGTATTTGTTACACTAAGCAGAAGGTTTAAGTAACTATCTAAGTTCAATCAAGTGCATTGTTACCTTGAACAATAACTAAAAACGACGAAGAAAATGATTCTTCTAATTGAATCTCCTTCAAAAGCAAATACTAAAAGGAGTTCTAAATTGGTGTTTGTTTTTTAATGTGGTTCAGTTTTGCAAGTTGGCAAGTTGTTTTAGTTTTATCTATATCACTCAATATAGTATCAATATTAACAGCATGAGATAGATTTTAAGTCTCGGTCTCATATGGGATCACACAATATCTAGTCGATTCTAATGAATAAGACTCATAACATTAATAAACTATTAAAACTACAAAGCTTTTACTGTGAATTCTACATTCATTAAACTTAAAACTAGATGCAAAGAATATGAACGATAAAGAAATAAGACTAGCTCTATCATATTACCGCCTTCTTAAATAATTATTAACAGCTTATGAATTCCGCTTAAAATATCAAAGGAAGTGCCGATACAACAAACTGAAAGTTAAGCTGCAACTGAAACTCTTCAAAGAGGGAATGTTTACGAAGGAGGGCGCCACTGCACTCCGCCAGTTGTGAATGCGAACGAAGTATGCAATTATGCCTTTGCCTGAAAAAGTAAAAATGTGAAATAAAAATGACGATTCAGGCAATTCCTGGCGTCGCAATACCTTATATTCGTAAAGATAAAATAAGAAACCAAAACTTTGCGCACGGGCGGGACTTGAACAAGCAACTTCTTGGCTAACCGGGCCAAACGCTCTACCAATTGAGCTACTAATTTGTGGTCTCTTATGGATGCGTCACGCTTAGCGCCATCTACTCGTCTGTTTATGCAACAGTGGGCCAAGTAGTTATTCATTACATAATAAATTTAACTTGGAAATTGATGACGCTTGAATGTTTTTAACCGACTTCAAAAAAGGAGGAGGTTATCAATTCGACTGTATGTTTTTTTTTGTATGTTTATTACCTCATATCTCAGTCGTTTGTCGACCGAATCGAAATTTTTTTTCACCTACTTAGAGGGTGTACCTTCTAGTTGGTCCGATTTTTTCCATTCTGGGATCTGATGTAATCGAGGGAAACCCTCAAATTTTAAAGGCACGTATAGTGTTTCTTTACTAGAATCTTAATGTTGACGTGTTGTTACGTCTGATAGTCACCATCTTGTGGGGCTGAGCTGATGGTGGAACTCCTTAACGCTTAGGAGTTCAGTAATGACGGAACTTATGATAGGCAATTTGTAGCTTCTTAAAAAAATAGAATCAAAAGGTGCAACTCCCCCCCCCCCCCCCTCTTATGTAATCACTAAAAATGAAGAAATAAAATAAACTTGCAAAAATAGTAAAAACCGACTTCAAAACCAAAATGCACTAAAAAGTCTTAAATAAACTCTTCACATTAAAAGGAAAGGAATCCGTTTTAGGAAAACAATTTCTTTTTGGAGTCGGTGCCATCACTTTGACCATCAAGCATCAACTATCATAGCACAGACTCCAAAAAGAAATTGTTTTCCTAAAACGGATTCCTTTCCTTTTAATGTGAAGAGTTTATTTAAGACTTTTTAGTGCATTTTGGTTTTGAAGTCGGTTTTTACTTTTTTTAATTAACACTCACAGTGTTATATTTTTTCCTATAGATGAAATAAGAAACCAAAAAATTGTTGCATAAACAGACGGGTAGATAGCGCTAAACGTCACGCACAATGACGCATCCATAAGAGACCACAATTTCGCAAGCTACGTTAAACTTATAACAGCTTCTTTACGACGGGAGTTTAAAAAAAGAAAATAAAACTCAAATACTGCTTAAGTCACCGTATATACTACACAACTAACGCCGCACCCACCATGTTGTAAATAATATGCACGTGCACGCCACAGCTCTATTTACATATTTCGCATCCAAATAATAATCGCTGCCACTTAGATAATTATTTTTAATGGCCACAAACAATGAGCTCAAATATTTATCATTATACCTGTTTAGCCGAATATAAACCAGATGGTGAGGTGATGGATACGTTATTACAAATAATTACAGAGTGCAAAATCAGAACCTCGATTCTCACGTCAATACATTTTTTAGAAGTTATGTAATATAATCTTAATGCAATAAAAATGTAATAGAAATTTCTCTACTGCAAACTGCACAAAAAATGGGGTCCAGGAGTACTGGTATAGCATCAGGGTAAACTTTTTCCTTTTTCGTGTTCAACAATTTTTGATGTTGTTACAAAAACATGGCGAAAAAATAGGTGAAACCCTTGGTATACTGAACATCGTTAGTAAAGCCTAGAACATAATAATAACACAGCAGTGTTTTATCATAGACCGCTCCCTGATTAACACAGATTGCCTGGTAGATTGATTGGCAAAGTTAGGTTGAAACAGTATCTTCTTTTTCTACTTTGCCTTTTTCGTTTTAAAGAGTTTGGTAAACAAAAATCCTCGATGGTATTTTGACTAGAATAGAATTGACGTTTGTGATGAGAATATGGGAGTTTTTTCACCTCTATCTTACAAACTAGTAAATATAATTTGCAAACAAGAGCACATAGTTTCATCTTGTCTGTTCCATCAGCTTTTTAAGTGCTATTTCCTAATCAGTGTCGTGTACCGATCACGTCCAATCACGCCGTGTAACAACGTGCTCCTGAGGAAATGGCTCGATAGTGTCTAAGCAAGCGCCCCTAGGTAGGGTGCTCATGATGTTTAGAAATATAGGACCGTTTAAGACTATTACGTATTGCGATTGCTGTCGCATCGTTTGTCATTTGTTTTACTTTTTATCTTGAAAAATCACTGCTACACACGCAACGTATTTTTAAAAGAGGCATTGACAATAGTGCCTGAGTTTGTTGCGCAGCTTCTTTTCAGCACTAGCCCACAATTGTCCCGAAGCTGTGGTAGGGCCAATGTTGGGACGTGCACGTCGTGTCGTCGTGTGTCGTGACGGGAAGTGCTAGAATAGCCTATGCACAAAATATATTAATTTTGAATTTTGAATTTTTTTGAACGAAAGGATCTAAGAAAGCAAACACCTGTTGCCATCTGTCAAGCTTTTATTGAAATAAAATAATTTCCTAGTTTACAGGTAGATGACGCTTATTGAATTTATTGAAATTATAATGGAAATATCTTTATGAAAAAGATTACTCAACAGATGGTGTGAAATGTTGAAGTTTTGTATGAAAACTAATAGTGTGTTCATAAATGTTAAAAATTAAGTTTACTGATTTAAATATCGTCACATTCTTTGCTAATGAGTGCTGCAAAATAAGATAAATGGATGTTTGATGATCATGCTTTCTGACACTAGTTCAAACTTAAAATACTAGTGTAGTCCGTATTTCATTGCTAGTCTAATAATGTTAACAAACTTTTCATGACTATTGGATATAAGAAGAATTCAGTGTTTAACGATAAATTACCTATGTAGTTTGTGAATTTTGTTTTCATCTTATTTTAAAATAAATTATTACGTTAAAAAAGAATGTTAAGATTGTTAACGATATAAGACAAGTTAAGAAGAGCAGACTTTAAATAAAAGTGTTTTTTTACAAGCGTAAGTATTTCAACAGTCCTTCATCAAAAAAAAAACCGAGGGTGTATCTACAGCTCAAAACCAATCAGATTATCGGGTTTTTCGCAGCAAGTGTTCCACCCAGCCCGCGCGTGCTAGAATATTGACTGAAACACTGAAACACTGCAGCATACGGCCAAGTGTGTTATAAAACACTTCGCGCTAAAAGCACAGACTATGTTTCTAAATACATGACGCGAGTAAAAATACTTGTAGACGCTCACGGACCAAAAGGCCGCCGGCGGTCGTATAGACAAAAGTATGACAAAAGACTGATGATAAACACATCCGTGAGGAAACTTAACAGTACAATTTTGCAACCTTCACTATTCTTAAACAGGTTTAATTTAATAATTAAATTATTTTAAATTTTAGAAAAACATTTTAATACTAAGTCAAAACTCGTTTTTTAGATATCTTTTTGACTTTCTTTTTTGTTCTCACTTTAGACCCCTTCACACACTACGACTTTTAGCATCGATGCAGTTGCACGTTAGCATCGATGCAGGAATGCAACTGGATCTATGCTAAAAGTAGCGCAGGTTGACAGTTTGCGACTTTATCGATGCTAAAAGTTGCAGTGTGTAAGGGGTCTTAACGTGAATACTCGAGTTTTTCGTATAGTTAACAGTGACAAGTCTTCTACTTCAATAAGTATCTGCCACTGAAAGCTACTGCTCGATACAACTTTAAGATATGACAGCGAAAGGGTACTCGTGTTAGCGTTTCGTTCGTTTCAGAAGGGCTGCTTTTTCAGAACTGGTTATTTTATACTTTTGAGTTATTTTGATGAAACTTTTACGAGACAAGTATGATGATGGAACGTGGTAGGTTAAGATATATTATGTTCAGAGGTGAGTACAACTGTAGTGTTAGAGACCTAGTATTTATCAAAAGCGTACAACAGAGACCAAATCAGTTTGAATTAATAATGCTATTTGGTTACGTGCCTGTATATAGGGTACTTTGTTCTTAGTAAGACATTAAAAAAAAAAACATTAGCGAAAACTTGACTATGTGAAGGCGTTTTTTTAATATAATTATTAGTCATTACACATAGGTATCTCAAAAACTACAGAACCGATTTTGATGAAACTTACACTGCACCAAAGTGAAACTACACTTGATTAACGCTTTTAAATTGCATTTGTAAAAATCATTACCTATTAAGTAAAAAGTTTATAAATAATAGCGTTTACAAGATATCTTCCTCTGTGTTTTTTTTTTAATTTTTTGCACTTTTTTTTTGGCTTTCTACGAGATTCGGTTCCTACAAAGAATATCAATAAATTTTAATACCGGAATGTTCGACGTATTATTATAATAATAATAATAAGCCCCCGAAAGTCTAGCCTTACGTCCGCGCTTGAACATCTAAGCCACGTGGGGGGCGGACGCCTAAACACAAAATTACTGTACGGGTGACAAACAGGGTCCTAGCAAACCCTGCAGCATGGAGTTAAGAAGTTGTAAATCACGTATAGTGTCGCTTCCCGGGGGTGATCGCCGGGGCACACCTGGAGCCGACGCTGGGTGTCACAGCATGCGAACTGTCGGTAGCAAGGAGCTGAGCAGGCGGGCCCTTGCTGAGCGTGTACCCTATTATAGCCGAAAATATCTCCCGACCCTCAACACCATCATCCTCAACACAGAGTTTATTCCAGTCTCCTAGTTCATCGCCACATTCGTTTCAATACCCGACCACATCCAGATCAAATACAGCCTCTCCGAACCCGGTAGATGTTGTGCAGACAGCCAACGCTGACCCATCTGCACCCACTACTGGATCCACTCGTGCGCGTAAACAATGGAGTGAAGAAACGAACAAATTCATTTGGCGCACTTACCTTATCGCAACCAAACTTGATAAAACTAAAAAAAGGTTTTTAGATATACTTCATCAAAATTTTACGCAGACCTTCCCACACATGGAAGCAACAAGACAACGCTTAGGTGACCAACGCAGAGCGATTTTAAACAATTTGTTACTAACCACCAGCACGCTTGAACAAATTAAAGCAGAAGTTGCAACCGAATTAGAAGGAGGTCAGTTAACAATCAACAAACATCAACAGACTAATACGGACAACGGCGACAGAAGAATAAGATGGACAGATGATGTTAATGAGGCAGTCATCAAATCATATTTCGAAGCCACAAAATTAGAGACCGACATAACTATTTGGAGGAAAAAATTAAAAGACAAGTTCATTGAATATTGCCCACACCTATCTCATCTGTCTGAGCAGCGAATCTCTGACCAAAAAAGAGTCATAATCAGGAACAAATATTTGGATGAAAACAGAATACAACAAATAAAACACGAAATAGAAGTTCAGTTACAATACACACACAACATTAATAATACACACAATACTATATTAGACACACAGCATGATAATAATTCACGGAACAAAGACAACATCAACCTATCTAATACTCAAACTAAAGACACCACTGTAAACAACACTATATACAACGATGATACCATACAGAACACGAGAACGATGCAAGAATTTATAGAACAGGGTAAAATAGAAGGAAAATTTAATACCGCATTCGAGCGATTTAAATTCACTGACCCAACGTGCAGGCCTTATATTCCAAAACAAAAAACTTCAAGAAAACTTGCATTTATTGTAGAACACTCAAATAAACATGTGATACCGAAATATCTGGACCATGATCAAAGTTTTTTCACCTTACACTCAATCATATACTCAGCTGCTTACACTGCTGCCATCTGTAATAATAGTAAAATATACGACCCGTCTGATTGTCCAATTGCTAGACCAAAGAAGAAACCATCCTGGCAGCAACGATTAGAAAATAAGGTAAGAAGACTGAAAAATGACATAGGGCAACTAACAAGTCTTATAAAAGGAAATCGAAACCCGAAAATAGTGAAAACGGTTGAAGAGATAAAAGATAAGTACCATATACATTCAGTTCATGAGGAGCCTAACACAGAAATACTACACTATCTGGATACACTTAAACAAAAATTAAACGCCGCTTCAAGTAGACTTAAACGATATCTTACCTGCATAGTCCGTAAAGTGCAAAAAAAAATCAATTTCAGCACAATGCAAAACATTTTAACAGTGACCTTTCATCGAGCCAGACCAATAAATCGCAAAACCAAACACCTTCACCTCAAGAACTAAGACAATTTTGGTCAAATGTCTGGGAAAATCCGGTTGAACATAACAAAGACTCAAATCTGATCAATGATTCTTCTATACGTGTGGAACACCCTGAAATGAGTTTTGATTCCGTTCCTGCATACACCTTTATTCACGTTATTCAACGCACCCATAATTGGAAATCACCCGGCACCGATAACATTCACAATTACTGGTATAAAAAATTCACATGCACGCACCCATTCCTTCATAATCACATAAACCAATTCATACAAGAACCACACACAATCCCCGATTTCATTACGCATTGTGTAACATATGTTGCCAAATGATCAGGACACCAGTAACCCAGCTAAATATTGCCCTATCACATGCCTTCAGACGATATACAAAATTCTTACGTCCTGTTAGAGTGAAGAAATATACAAGCAAATTGATGACTACAACATACTCGCTGAGCAGCAAAAAGGGTGTCGGAAATATAGCCAAGGTTGTAAAGAGCAATTAACAATAGACGCAATCGTAATGAGAGAGGCACAAAGAAAAAGAATAAACATTCACACCATGTTTATTGATTACCAAAAGGCGTTTGACTCCATTCCACATAGCTGGCTAATACACGAGAATATACAAAATACATCCAACTATCATTAAGTTTTTAGAATCAGCAATGCAAACCTGGCAAACAGTACTCAAAATAAAAACCGACGGCATTACATTAACCACCGAGCCTATCCGGATCCAACGCGGTATTTTCCAGGGCGACGCTTTGAGACCGCTCTGGTTTTGCTTAGCATTGAATCCGTTATCAGACTTACTAAATAAAACAAAGATTGGCTATAAAATCTCTCGAAGTAATAAACAAGTTCTGTCACATCTGATGTATATGGATGACATCAAACTCTACGCGAGCAGCAAAGAAGAACTATTCACACTAGCAGACATCACACAGGAATTTTCTAAAGATATTAAAATGCAATTTGGAATTGATAAGTATAAAGTCCACTCTGTTGAGCGGTGTAAGGTACAACCGTATGTAGTCGAATCAGGTGAACAAATAATAGCAATGAGTGCAGATTCAAGCTATAAATGTTTAGGATTCCAGCAATCTTAACAGATTTTACAAAAATAAACTAAGCAACAAGTAACATCTAAATTCAAGCAAAGACTTAAAGGCATATTAAAAACACACCTTATCGCAATAAATCTCATAAAAGCAGTCAACACGTACGCCATCCCAATACTTACATATTCGTCTGGTATCATAGCCTGGTCACAAACCGAATTAGGTACACTGCAGCGCAGCATAAACACACATTTAACAAAATATAGAAAGCACCATCCAAAATCAGGTATTCAAAGACTGGTACTATCGCGAGAGGAAGGCGGAAGAGGCCTGATTGACATCAAAAATCTCCATAAAGAGCAAATCACACACCTTAGAAAATTCTTCCACCAAAAAGCAGAGACATCACCACTCTACCACGCTCTTAACATAATAGATAAAAAACTTACACCTCTAAATCTACACGATAGGACCATTCAAACAAACGAGAAATGCACCTCGGATCAGGAAAAGATACAACAATGGGCCCAAAAATCTCTGCATGGAAGGCATAGAGCCGACCTCAGTCAACAACATGTCGATAAGAGTGCATCGAACGCATGGCTGAGAAATGGCCAGCTCTTCCCGGAGACAGAGGCTTTTATGCTTGCAATACAGGACCAAGTGATAGCGACGCGTAACTATCGCAAACACCACCAAATAATTGCAGGTGGACGCGTGCCGAAAATGCAACAGCGCTCCGGAGACCATCCAGCATGTAACGGGCGCCTGTAAGGCTCTGGTCCAGTCTGACTACAAGCATCGACATGATCAAGTAGCGTCTATTATACATCAATACCTAGCACACAATTACCAATTCGTACAAAAAAAAGTTCCCTATTATAAGTACACACCACCAGTCATACTTGAAAACACCAACATAAAAATTTACTGGGATAGAACCATAATCACGGACAAAACCATACACTTCAACAGACCTGATATCACAGTACACAATAAAACAGATAAAACAGTTTACCTCATTGACATTGCCATACCCAATACTCACAATTTGCAAGCAACAATATCTGAAAAAGTGACCAAGTATCACGATCTTGCCATTGAGCTGAAAACTCAATGGAAAGCAACATCTGTTTTCATAGTGCCTATTGTCCTTTCGTCCACTGGAGTCATCCCAAAATCTCTAAGTAAAAGCCTCGAACTTCTTAATATTCCCTTAAAGTCAGAAATTCTATTACAAAAGGCTGTCATTTTAAATACCTGCCGCTTGACCCGCAAATTTTTAGCATCGGACGTATCAGCTTTCAACGCTGTTATGCTTGGTTAGTACCCGTATAACAGTTGTATAACCTATCGGAAATGATAGAGTATAAAAATATTACACTATAATAATAATACCTTTCGACCGATTTCGGCCTTGGCGACCACTTCGACTCCTATTCAAGTCGGCGCTGATACGCTCGAAGATGGCTTATAAAGCCAATTTTTGCAGCAAACTCTCGTGCACAGTGTGGGCACGTAAGTTTGCCGTTAACATAATTGTAGGGTGTGGCAACAGTAATGCGTGTTTTCAGCTCATCACGCTTAGCGTCGAGATCAACTTGACGCTGCTCTTCGAAGTCGCATACTTGCTGATAAACCCGTCTGCGCCACTCAGGCCGCTTCGCTGTCAAACCTTCCCATTGAGATGGCTCAATGTTGCATCTTTTCATATGACGTTTCTGGACGTCTTTGAACCTGAGGAGTTGTCCGCCACGTTTACGCTTGCCCTCCTCAAGTTCAGTATAGAAGATGCGCTTCGCCACTCTGTCCTCCTTCATACGAGACACGTGACCGCACCACCGAAGCTGCCGACGCATAATGTAACCCTCAATGCCACCAACATTGGCGCGTCGCAGTACTTCAGTATTACGCACACGATCAGACTATTTGATATTAAGAATTTTACGCAGGCATTTTAGGTGAAAGCGGTCTAATGTGCGTATATGGTGACGATACAAACACCACGTCTCGGAGGAGTATAAAAGGTTCGGCAGCACAATTGCCATGTAAATTGATACTTTTGTTGGCAGCATAATATCATGCGAACAGAAGACTTTTGAGCACAGCTTGCCAAACACCGCAGCTGCAGCGCCAATTCTGCAGTTACAGTCACACTTAGATGTTATGGTGCTCCCTAGATATCGAAATTTTTTGACCTGTTTCAATGATTCTTCACCGAGCTTTATGTTAAGCGTCTCTTGACCATGTATGTCCAAGGACATAACTTCTGTCTTTTTGACGCTTACCTTCAGACCAAATTTACAGCAAGCCTCGTGAAACGCCGTTATAAGTTGTTGCAGGCCATTTGGAGATTCTGCTAAGAAGCACAGATCATCAGCATACATAATTTCTGTAACTACCGCATGGGAGACTTTGGTACGTGCCTTCAGTCTGGCCAGGTTAAAAAGGCCGCCATCAGTGCGAAAACGGATACGCACACCTTCACAGATATTCTGTGAGACTTCTTTTACTACAGCCGCAAAGTATAAGGAGAAAAATTTGGGTGCGATAACACATCCTTGTTTCACCCCACAAGTAACGGGAAAGAAATCTGATTGTTCGCCGACTACTGTAACGCAACATTGCATGTCGTCATGCAGAAGTCGAATAAGCCTCACAAACTTATTTGTGCATCCTATCTTTTTCAACACCATCCATAGGGCTTCGCGAGACACGCTGTCAAAAGCTTTTTCCAAGTCAATAAAGCAGAGGTACAACTGACGACCTTGTTCTCTGCTTATCTCTTGCAGTTGACGTACTGAAAAAATAGCCTCGCAGGTGCCTCGTTCTGGTCGGAAGCCAAACTGGGTTTCAAGCAGAATGTTTTCGGACAGATTAAGCAGGCGGTTGAGTAAAACTCGGGCAAAAGCCTTCCCAGGAGTTGACAGAAGGGAAATACCACGGCAAGAATTGCAATCAAAACGGTCGCCCTTGTTTTTATAGAGGGTGCTAATGCTCGACACTTTAAATTCATCTGGCACTCGTTCTTCCTCCCACATTCGAACAAAGAATTCCCAAATCCGTGTATGCATGTCCTCGCCGCTATTTTTCAGTAGTTCCCCCGATATAAGGTCAATGCTTACCACCCGCTTGTTATGTTGCTGTCTGATCGCAGTGACTACCTCATCACGCGACAGTGGCTCATCCAGCTTGATTGCCAAAGGGAGTTGTGTAATTGAACTGATATATAGTTGATCAGCTGATCGATCGACATTAAACAATGTGTTAAAATGATCTGCCCAACGTTTTATCACTTTCTGCTTGGAGGTTATAAGATACCCGCTGTCTGCTGATCTAATGGGTACCCTCACTGGACAGGATATGCCAATCAGTTTACGCACTTCATTGTAGAACTCTCCAAGCTGATTGGTGTCTGCGAGCCACTGCATGCGACAGGCCTTGTCATGCCACCACTTGTCTTTCAGTTGTCGAGACAGCTTACGTAATTCTGAGTCACTAGCTTTGACCTTTGAATTACTTCCGCTACGTCGTGTTTGCTGCTGCAAAATAGCACGATGTTGGTCAAGCGCTTTTCTGAGGATTCCGTTGTTCTCATCCAACATAGTCTTCAGTACGTCGAACTTTAACACCCAAAATATCTGAAGCAGTTTCTTTAAGGTGAGATGCTAATATCCCCCAGTCAGCCGTAATATCATTCGTCTAATTAATGGGCAGCATTTTGTCGTTTAAAGCTTCAGCAAATTTCTCCTTCGTTTCACGACTATTCAGTTTCTCAAGGTTTAAAGAAGCCGGCTTGTTCACTTTAGTTCTACGTGGTTGACGAAAACGGAGTCGTAGCTTTGTGACAATGAGCCGGTGATCAGTCCAGCAGTGAGCACCACGCATAACGCGGGTGACTTGGACTTGGCAGATGTCTTTTTGCCGTACGACGGCAGAATGAATTAGATGCCAGTGTTTTGATCTTGGGTGCATCCACGTTGTCTTGTACTTTGCGGGCACTCTAAACATAGTGTTCGATACCGCTAGTTCATGTTGAGCACAAAGACTGAGCAGCACTGCCATTGCTGTTCATATTGCCTACCCCGTGTCTGCCCATGACTCTTGGCCAAGCCTCAAAATCCCGACCAACCCGGGCATTGAAGTCACCCAGCAATAACACCTGCTCTTTGGTGTTTATATTATTAAGGCATTGTCCTAACTCTTCATAGAATTTATCTTTAATGTCATCAGTTTTATCTAAAGTTGGAGCATAAACACTGATGACATTAAGAAAGTTGTTTTTATCCAGGTGAAGGCGCAACGTGGTAACGCGGTCCGAGATATCAACGGGATACTACCTACTCAAGTTGCTTTACCAGTCGATTCCTAATTGCGAATCCAACACCAGAACGTCTTGTTTCTGTGAAAGCGGTACCTTTCCAAAAGCAAGTGTAACCACCACCATCTTCCACCAGCTCACCTTCACCGGCGAGGTGTATTTCGCTGAGAGCAGCCACATCTATATTATAGCGATGAAGTTCCCGAGCTACTATGGCAGTTTAACGTTCTGGGCAGGCGTTGCAATCTCGATCGATTAGAGTCCTCACGTTCCATGCGCCAAAAGTCAAATAGTGTTTGGTATTCTTATTTAAAAAAAAAACGTTTGTTCCGACCGCGCTTATAACGATGCAGTGGCAACCGCGGCTGCTACCACTTCTTAAAAGGGGATGAACATTTGTTTAGGGCACCTTTTCTAGCCCCCTCCGCGGCTGAGCGGGGAAAGCAGTGCCTCCCTGAAAAGGGCTGCTTTGTCGCCCTGGGTGCTGCCGAATCCGTACTGTCAACCTCAAGAATGCAGTACAGAAGCGACCACGGTATGTTATCACACCCCCAGAGCCGCCCATGTGCAGGAGTCGGACAAAGCCCAGCGTACATCTAGCTGGACTACTCTACCTCATCCCATCGCCACAGGTCTAAGACGTTACTCGGAGTCCATTTTACGGAAGCGGTCAGGTGCGCAGGATATTTTAGGGTGCACAAGCGTTCGCGCAGACGCAGTCGCACGCACTCGTCCTCCCTCTCCCATGATCAGTGGAACGGAGAACCGCTACGACTGAAAAGAAGTCAGATGATGTGTCTGGCCGACGGTGGCCATATGCCCTCCGCCGTCGCCCTAGGCCATCCACCTTGCCTTGCTGAACCGCCAAATCCACCAGACCCTTTCGCATATCTGCATTGGGCTGCTGTCTTTGCCGGAACAGACTTTGGAGAGTTTGACGGGAGGGGTCCGTGATGGAGAAAGATAGGGGAAGGGAATTTGGTATTGCGGTAGGAAAAGGGGGATAAAGGATACCTCAGCAACGGATTAGGAAAAAGAATGGTGCTTTAGTAGCTAGGGTGCTTCGGGGTTGCGTACCCGTATATTCCGGACTTCGGAATATCCCTGAAGGAACGTATTATTATAACAGAGGTATGACTCTACTAGAGAATGTCTGTATTTTCCACCCTACTCACACTACAAACCTGCACCTCAGTGCCAATAAAAAATCTGTAAATTCAAGCTTTTTACCGTGAGTTAACAGTGTTACCGTTTTACTGCACGGCATTAGCGTTGTTGCACAGACAACAAATTTTTAAACACCCCGATTATACGTATTTGAAGTAATTTATTTATACACACATTTGTCTAAATTATCATGACACTAAATTGAGCTTTAGGTAACATTGTTAAGAACTTAATATGCACCACAACTAACTCGTAAGACTAGTGCTGTTCAAAAATATCATAAAATAATTGGCTATAAAGCAATCATTACACGTTGCTCTGTGTATTCTCGTATTTTCGCTCTATCTCTGTATTACATTTCGTTATTTATAAACAGGTAGCTTTATACTGACGCCTCAGCGAAACAAACTATACTAACGCATCGAGAACGTTCACTTTTATTTTTCTTCAGCATAAGCTTCTTCTTCTTCTTCAGAATTGTGCTCAGCAGTGAATTTCTCCGTAAACAATAATAAAAGTTATGAGGGAAGCAAACGTGTAAAGTCAAAGCAGGAAAACAATAAATGCAAAACAATAAATACGCAGCTGCTATCACATCGTCTTGAAGAAAATGGCCAACAGTGGGGATCGTTCACTGATCAATCACATGATCAAGACAACTAGATATAAGACGTATGTATGTTTTTAAAAAAAATACCTATTGCAGTTTTAATCAAGCTCTCACGTTTGCCCTTCTATCACTTCCTTCGCGCCGCCAGCATTTTTTCTGTATAGACTGGTAGAGAATGCTTTTAGCATTCAGTCAGCCACATTTACCTTTTGCTTGTGCATGTAGTGTTTGAAATAAAAACAAATAAATAATATACACAAAATGTTTTACTAACTTAGTCATAACTAACATTACATCCGGAATTCATACTATTTATTTATTTTTATTTTTAAGTTCAAAATGCATTCATTTCATAGCTTGGTCTCTAAAAACAATTTATTAACTTTGAAACTATTTATAAAATCTGGGCAGACTTTAGCAACCTGGGCAGACTACTAGCCTTCTGGGAAAGCTTGGGATGGTAAGAATAAAAAAGAGGGGCATACGTGCAATTACCCGATCATGAGGCTAAGTGCGGATAAAACCCCAGCGAAACTAACTAACTGTTACAAAGTACTAGTTCCGCAGTATAACTCATTTCTTAAAAAAGACATATTCTAGTAATTTTTATTTGCTATTGTTGCAAATTTTGAAACTGTTTTTTCATTTCAAATAATTTATAAAAATAATCATTATTATTAACCAAGTGCATTAAATGAGCGTTAAAGTGAATATAATAAGTCTATTTAGAACCAAACCATTTAATAGGCATCTAAGTTCAAAGTAGCAAACATTTTGAAACGTCAATTTCATAGGTAGGAAATTAATACATCTATGTAATGTGCAATAAAGACTTATTTATCTATCTCATCATCAGATCCTGAATTGACAAAAATGGGACCAACTAGAAGGTATACCCTCTCTAAAGGGTATACCTTCTAGTCGCTTATCTATAAGCGAAATTTTTTTTCGAATCGGTCGACAAATGACTGAGATATAGTTACAAAAAAAAACATGCAATCGAATTGATGAACTCCTCCTTTTTTGAAGTCGGTTAAAAATCATGGACTTTTATTGGACTGATTCCAATGAAACAAAATCAACAATGTTTCATTTTTAAATTAAATATTGCCTCAGTAATACCCTCGCGATATCATAAAGTTTAATTTCTGGCGAAACTGTTCGCGATTGGAGTTACTCCAATATTAAAAGGATTTATTACTGAAACAAAGGGAAACCCCTTTCTATACTTTTAAAAGTTCAATTTAATGGCTTCGCTCACTCGATCTTTCTTGGATTCTTGTGAACTACTTACTGCCTTCCCACAGAATTAAAAGCTTTAGTGCTTATGATATTGGTTTATAATGTGATTTACAGTCGAAGTGCTAGTTTTTTTGCATTATTTTAAGATGAAATAAGAAACCTTAAAATGTGCATTGCGGGACGTATGATGTATCCATGAGATCAGAAGTTTTGCGCGGTCGGACCGACTGCACAGTAGCTAAAAGAGCGTTGGCCCGGTGAGCCAAAGGTACGGGATTGTATCCCGCCCGTGCGCAATTTTAGGTTGCATATTTCATCAAGTAAGAATATTTATAAAATTTATTTGTAGTACTTTGTTTCAGGCTTGCAGTGTCAATTTTAATATTTGATCTTAGTGCAAAATTACAATGATATTATTAAAAAAAGAAAAACACTATGTGCAAGCTTTAAATATACGGACGTTGTCCCTGGCACCGACCCACTTTTTAACGAAAGCCTCTAGCACGCCTCAAAAATGAACATCACCTCAAACAAAAGACGACGCAAGGGATTTTAGATCTTAAAGTGATTAAGCGGCGGAAACCTTGATTGTGCTGTACCATAGTCTGTAAGTTATTACGAAAATATTGTTGTCTTGTGACACGAAAGTTCCAATTAATTTAACAAGCCTTTTGTAATTGTTTTAAATCGATCATGATAAAATATAAAACAAATTAAATTACACACGCATAAGCTTAATGTGCTTTAGGACAGATTAAAATATCTTATTTATGTAACCAGAACAATATAAATGACATGGCCACTAATAATTCATAAGCAGAATTCATACTATAGACTTAAAAAAAACCACTCATGTTTGTATGTAATATAACTTTTCTTATTAAATTTTTACACCAAAAAAGCAATTAAATTCTGTTCCCTTGATGTTACAAAAACGTGAACGTGTTGATAACTCTGACCTATGCAAAATAGGTAAGCTCTTGTAAACTCCAAATTAGTGTGGTAGTTTCTATCTTGCTTCCACACATTTTTTCTTAAAAAGGCAGGACAAAGAGATCGGTCATCGTATCAATAATGCCTGGAAGGGTTTCTGGTCCATGGAAGCGTGTATGGATGACCTTCAATTGTCACTGAAAAGAAAACTCGTTGACACTTGCATCTGAGCGAAAACGCCGTCATTGACTGAAAGTCAAAATCCAAACTCAAGGCTTGGGAGCTATGGAAAGGAGCGTGTAAGGTATTAAAAGGATTGATAAGATCCGGAATACCACAATACGCTCCATAACAGATAAATATTTATAGCAGATGTAGGTGAAAAGACAGCTAAGCTGAAATGGGAGTGGCTGGGCATGTGTGTAGAATGCACCCGGAGAGATGGGCCCAAATCGTCACGGAATGGATACCACCAGACGGCTACCGACGATGGGGTAGACCTCAAAGCAGGTGGTGTAACGATTTGTCCAGCTTCGCGAGAGATTGGGAGACAGTGGCCGCTGATAGACACAAAAAATTGTTTGATTAATAAATAAATAATAATAAAATAAAATGAATGGAAAGTTTTGGGGCACACATTTGCTCAACAGTGAGATAATGTAGGTTATATTTAAAAAAACAAACATTGACGACCCGTCTGGTGTAGTGGTCGAGAAATCGCCTACTACGCAGCGGGTGCGGGTTCGATCCCCGCACAATACAAACATTTGTGTGCATGAACATGTCTGTTTGTATTGGTCTGGGTGTTTTCTATGTATATTATGTATGTATTTACAAAAAAAAAGTATTTAAGTATTATATCCGTTGTCTGGCACCCATAACACAAGCTTTGAGTAGCTTACTTTGGGGTTAGATGGCGATGTGTGGGAATGTCCAAAGGATATTTAAAGGATATTGCAACGACCGGATATTTGGTGACAGAATGAACAATAGCTGCGTTGCACCGCAAGATCAAACAATGTGGTTTGACGAGATTGAGGGAGTGCTTTCTTAGCAAACTGATATAAGATAAAAATAAAAATAAAATTGGTTTATTTCAAACTATTTGTCCATATATTGTTAGTAACAAAAACAGAAAGAAACTTAAAGCTATGTTAGTATAATAGTTTTCTTAAAACTTAACTTAAATATTTGCCTGGACTACGCGACACCCCGGCTACATGTGTGTGTGTGTGTGTGTGTGTGTGTGTATATCAAGTGCCGAAGTATCGGACAGTCAGACTTGGCACTTATTGTTTTAAGAATGGTGTTGGAGGTCCCCCGCACCACACGCAGAAGGGATGCGATTCGCTCACGCATCACGGTGTGAAAACCATCCGTGTGAGAAAGTGCGAACATCCCCGACGCGCTGCAGTATCGCGGAAGCCCCAACAACATCCTAACCATTATTATATGTATTGTACTCGGAGAGCATTGAGAGCTCTCCGCGTACAGCAGACCCACAGACTGCACATGTAAAGTGTTTGGCAGTAAGCCTTTAATAAAGTTATTTTGACTTCAGGACTGCAACGTGCAAATCTGCGAGCCAACATATTGCAGCGGACTGCCAACGCTCTCCTTTCCCTTTCAATGTCTTTGTCATCCTTCAAGTCATCAGTAACCACATGACCGAGATACTTGAAGGACGACACTTTTACAAGCTCTGTCCCATTAAGTTTGACAGGCGGTACATGTACAGGTGCCTTACGGGCCACGGCTTTAAAAACCATCAGTTCGCTTTTTGCCACATTGTAGAAGAGGCCGTGGGATTTCGCGTACTCCTCACATATCGCGATCAGCCTTCTGAGGGCAGCAACTGATAGACTCAGCAACACCATTACATCAGCGTAACTGATACTGTTTAAACAGTGACCATCGATAATACCCTTCAAAGGACCAGTTTCACAAGCTAACTTTAACAATAATAATAACTAATAAAGCTAAAAAAAACACAGACAAAAAAAATGGAGTTAATGAAGCATTCTGGTTGATGTGTTTGCAATACCCCACTTCTGAGATGTGTATTGTAACCACACAAAATAATAACATTAGCAATATTATTACTTTTTGACCGAACCGACCGACTTCTAAAAAATTGGAGGTTTTTAGTTCGACCTGTATGTTTGTATGTATGTATGTATGTTTGTCACATATCTCGCGTCGGGCTGGATAGATTTTGATGCGGTTTTCAGTCAAGATTTTTTACAATGAAGAGACTGTTTAATTACCAATTCAAGTTTAGTCGGGTACATTGTAACTTTGACCTTTTAGGGGTTTTTTAGGCGCTTCAATTTTTGTAAATATTTTTTTTAAATTAAATATAAATATTCCATTTTATATTTTCAGTAATAACATTAATTTTGGTGCAACTGATCAGCGCGGCAATTCTCACGGCAATCGAACCCCTTTTCGTGTAGTAATTCGATTACGAGTTCAACCGTTTTACTTAAAAATTAAGTAACACATCGACAGGATAAAAAACTACCGCATGGACGAAATCTGAATGCATAGAAATCGTGAACCTCAGTAATCAAGATCGGTGCACGTTTTTGTAATCGAACTGCACGAGAATCTGCCCCTAGCTTTAGATTAAGATTCAGTAAAACATCACATGCGTAGGTGTATATGAAATCAATCGAATACACGTAAATGGCCGCTTCAGATTCCTTGCTACAAGGCTACGAAACCACGGGCTCTGAGCACATAGCGCGTAGCAAGCAGACCGCAGCCATTCGAAACCGCAAGGAATATCGTTTCGTAGCCGCTACACGCATCGTTACGGCATACACACACAACTACGACGTCAGTACTATAAATGCTACAAACATGTACAGTCGACAGCACATCAGGCTATACGTTTTCGTTGAAAACTAACCCTTATTGCAATTTCTTAAAATACCGCAGTGTTTACCTTGACGTGCTGTTGTCCGTACTATGTCGCACTGGTGTTTAGCTTAACCAGTATATCTATACTAATATAAAAAGCTTAAGAATTAGTTTGTTTGTATGTTTGAACGCGCTAATCTTGGAAACTACTGGACCAATTTGACAAATAAAAAAAATGCTTAGAACTGTTTGATGCATGAATAAATGCAGTTTTAAAATACCTCTATCATAGTTTGGGCAGTTTATTCTTGCGGACTGGTAAAAAAATCACAATGATAGCATATAAGAAATAAGTTTTTTGAATAAGAATGAAATAACTCTTTTGTCGTTTTATTATGAAAGGCAATAATTAGGGCACATCTTTATGATTATAAAAAGTAAATAGTTGAAAACTCCTTCACCAATGAACAGTCGCGTTAGACACGCGACTAAGTTAGTAATCGTCTCTGTGAACTTTACAATCTATGAATACAAAGAGCCCCCCAATACATATTAAATTTAAGGGGCTAAATTTCGAATTTCTAACCTGAAAAAATCTCATCACTTAATCATCTCTACCTGTTCCGCATGACTGAGCAGGAAGCATGAAACTTCGCGCCGAAGCGATTCGATCATGATTGGTTCGATGGAATGCGACCGGCGACCGTCAGACATTCCTGACTAATTGTAAACCTTTAAACTCGCCACGTGAGAATATACCTTGCAAGTCATGATATGATTGAATATGATTGGGCTGAATAATTCGAACGGAGATATATACTATAGCACTTTTTTCGTATCAGTAAAATAAAAGTTTTTTGTCACTATATTGGTGTGAAGAATAGGGGAAAAGTGAACTGTAAATATAAAAATGCAGGTAATCAAAAAGCTCAGGCTTTATAAACTATGTCACACAATGCAGAAAACACAATAGAATAAATAAATCCACAACCATACTGTACCGACATAATAACGAAACTCAAAAAAAACGAGGAAAACCATAAAGTAAGAAAAATGTAAAAGTCTATAAAAAGGTCATAGGGCTCAGCAACTATTGGGACTACTTTTTTTGCATCTATTTTTTTACAGGAAACCATTTAAAGTATGTCCATTTAACGAGAATATAAGCTTACTAGTGACTTCCTGTGCCTTCGTTTGTAACGGTTTTCAAAGACAAACTTATGACCCTAATATTTCCCTCATCCTTGTCAACAATTTTCGTAATCAAACAATCCTGTGACAGTCTTCATGTTTCAATAATGTTTTACTTTTAAACAAGTAAGGATGGTCGGTGTAGTTCAAATTCTATTACGTATCAATGTTTGTAAATTACACGTATTTTAGATACATTATCAAACCCAAAATGTTAATAACTAAACATCATTTGATACTAGTAGACGGAGGTGGCAATTTGGTATCAGGAACGTAGTCTTTTGCGTCAACGTGTAAAAAATATCCACAAATTTTCCCATTTCAGGTTACCTCGAGCAAAAAAAAAAATATCTATAAATAGATCGACGCTACCTGGCCATTCTTCAGACGGACTTAATTCGGTCCGACAAATTCTTGAAGGCGTTAAGGCGCGCAATAAAAAACACGTTTGCGAGCCTCCCCCGGGAGCGAATCTGTCCGACCGATAGCAATAGCCCCTCAATACTCCTATCATAATCAATTTACCCGCCGCACGTGTAGCCCTCTCAAAGAACCTGTGCTACAGCCTAAAAATAGGAGCCAGATCATGACTTATAGTAAAAAATATTGAGGATGTACATGGTCGCTACCAACTTCAAAAACCGGCCAAGTGCGAGTTGGACTCGCACACTTGGGATTCCGTGCCAACTTTAACTGTACTAGAGATCGTCTTACTTCTTAATCTTTGTTTATCATAGTATTTGAAAGAATAAATATATATAGTAAGCTGCAAGCCCCCCTTAAATATAATTATTTTTATTTTTTGTATGAGAATCGTAAAGCGGTTAACAAAATCTACATATACCAACTAAGTTTCAACTGTGTAATATTAATAGTTTCAGAATAAAATGGCTGTGTCATACGGACGGACGGACAGACAGACTGACAACCAGATAGACAGACAGACAAACAGACAGACAGGCAGACGGAAAGACAGACAGACAGACGGAAAGACAGACAGACAGACAGACTTGACAAAACTATAAAGCTTTTTTCCATGCGGCTACGGAACCTTAAAAGGAATCTTGTAGCTATGACTTCTTGTTTACGAGAAATCCTGAGACCTACATACAATATACAAACTAACATACACTTTGCACACGTATTAGGAAGCCTTAATAGATCAACATACTAAATGTTTATCCACTTCTGACAACATCACATACATACATATCGAATTGATTAGGTACCTCCTTTTTTGTTAAAGTCAGTAAAAATAGCCAGCATTCTTACCATGTTCAATTTCTGCAAAACTTAAGCAGGATTATCCAACAGATGTATTGCAAACTTATTTGTCGTATCTCCTTGAACTACGCCGGTAATATCCGCACGGGCAGTGCCCACGGTGCGGCAGTAAATCCCGCAGGTGCACTGTAAATCAACGGAACAATATCGCTCTCGATGAAGACGCCTCACGAGCCTCACCCACCTCATACACGCCTCACTCGACTTAAGGTTTTAGCACATCTATCCACCCGGCACGGGAACGACACCGTATCAACTCGAGGCGTTTATTATTCTTTGTACGAAACTCCATACTGAAAAGGATAACTCCTGAAAAGGTAGATCCAAGTGAAACCTGTATTAGATATAAGACCTTTGTATAGCCTTGTTTCTGTACGCAACAAATATCATTTCATTTTATTTTATTTCATTTTATTAATTCAACAACTTTGTTACATCACCACCTCGACTCGAGAACAACTCAGAGGCCGTAGTGTGAGTTGGAGCGAGACTTGGACCCTTTACACACTGCGGATATTGTAAAAAAAATGTACTGAATTTTGGCAACTACATTGATATACTAACGCGCGTTAGCATCGATGCATAAGTCGCAGTGTGTAAGGGGTCTACTCGATCAAACGCATCGAGCGCGTAAACGTGAATTTATATGGGATTATTTTAGTGTCCCCGTTAATCCTATTTCAATTCACATTAACGCGCTCGATGCGTTTGATCGAGTAAGTCTCGCTCCGACTCGCACTACAGCCACAGGTCCCACTGTCGACCAGCGCCGCATCCATCGTAACAGCGCGTTTGCTATCCGGTGCCGATCCCTATACGAAATGTGCTTTCGAACGGTGGACGCCTGGTTGGTACTGTTCCCGTGCCAGGTAAGATTTGCTTCAACCTTTACCTACCTTATTAACGGCTTTAGGATCATCATCATCATCATCATTATCAGCCAAAGGACGTCCACTGCTGAACATAGGCCTCCCCCACAGCTTTCCACAGCGACCAATCACTAGCGGTCTGCATCCAGTTTGATCCTGCGATCTTTATAAGGTCGTCTGTCCATCTTGTTGGTGGACGTCCTACGCTGCGTCTTTGGTCGAAGGGTCTCCAAACTAGAACTTTCCTGCCCCAACGGCCATCAGTTCTTCGCGCTATGTGCCCGGCCCACTGCCACTTAAGCTTATTGATTCTCAAGGCTATGTCCGTTACCTTGGTTCTTCTACGTATCTCCTCGTTTCTGATTCGATCTCGTAGAGAAACACCGAGCATAGCCACGTTTCGGATCCGTATGTCATCACTGGTAACACACACTGGTTGAAGACTTTCGTCTTCAGACACTGAGGTAATTGAGACGAGAAGACGCTCTTGCGCAGTTTCCCAAACGCTGCCCAGCCGAGTTGGATTCGTCGATTGACCACTTTCTCAAAGTTGGACCTACCCAATTGGATCACTTGTCCCAGGTAGACGTACTCGTCGACAACTTCGAGAGTTGATTTCCCAATGGATACTGGAGTGGGTACAACAAGGGAGTTTGACATAATTTTCGTCTTTTCCATGTTCATTTTAAGACCCACTTGTTGGGATACTCGGTCAAGGTCTTCGAGCATAGTGCCAAGATCATCCAGCGTCTTTGCCATCTTACGACGACTATATCATCGGCAAACCGAAGGTGTGTTATGTATTCGCCATTGACGGAGATGCCGAATCCTTCCCATTCCAGGAGCTTGAAGGCGTCTTCCAATGCCGCTGTAAACAGTTTCGGAGATATTACATCGCCCTGTCTTACACCTCTTTGCAATGGAATCGCCCTCGTCTTCTGTTCCTGTACTCGGACCGACATGGTGCCGTTGTTATATAGACACCTTAACATCTCTATATACCTATAGTCTATGTGACACCGCTGAAGAGACCGAAGCACCGCCCAAGTTTCGATCGAATCAAAGGCCTTCTCATAGTCCACAAAAGCTAAACATAGAGGCATATTATACTCCTCGGACTTCTGTATAATTTGCCTAAGCGTATGAATGTGGTCTATGGTACTGTAGCCTTTTCGGAAACCGGCTTGTTCGGGAGGCTGGAAGTCATCAAACCTACGTGCGAGACGATTCGTGATGACCCTTGAGAACAGTTTGTAGACATGGCTCAGGAGTGAGATGGGTCTATAGTTCTTCAATAAGGTTTTGTCTCCTTTTTTGGAGAACAACACCACCACACTCCTGTTCCATGCCTCAGGCGTGATGCCCTCTAGCAGAACGGAATTAAATAGTCTCTGAAGGACTTTAAGTAACGGTGTTCCACCCGCTTTCAGAAGCTCTGCTGTGATTCCGTCCTCGCCAGGTGCCTTATTGTTTTTAAGCTGTTTCAGGGCCATCCTAATCTCGTAGAGGCTGATGTCCGGGATGTCTTCGGTGTAGTGTCGGGTCAGAATAGCTCGTGGGTCTCTGACCGAGCTATCAACGGGATTGGCAACTGAGGTGTATAACTGCCCATAGAACCTTTCGATCTCCCTCAAAACCTCTGCTTTCGTCGACGCTACACTGCCATCCTCCATCTTAAGCTTCGTCTACAGGCTTTGCCCAATAGACATATCCCTTGCAAACACTTTGGAGCCTTGGTTCCGCTCTATTGTTTCTTTAACACTATTTGTGTTAAAGTAACGAATGTCATGTCGCAGAGACTTCAATATTCGTCTATTAAGCTGCCTGCAGGTTTGAGCATTAACGGAGGTTTGCAGTGCCATAGATCGACGTTCTGCCATAAGGTTGAGAGTGTGGACCGAGAGTTTTTGGGGTCTATTTTTACGGCCAGGTCTAAAAAACTTAGATGCGACCGTTTGGACAGTTTCTACAAACCCGTTGTTTATTTCGTCCACTGATACGCAATTCTCTAGGCAATCAAAGCGGTTTGACAACTCGAGTTGAAAGCTCTCGGGATTTTGGATATGGGCACGAGTTGGTCGGAGCGTGGACTTCATCAAGCGGGACCTTTCCAATTTGACATTTATATACAATGTGCCTCGAACCATACGGTGATTACTGCCGGTTTTTACCCTGTTGATCACGGAGACATCATTGAATAACTGTCTCTTGGTGGTCATGATGAAGTCTATCTCAATTCTCGCCTTGCCATCCGGACTCAACCAGGTCCATCTCCTTTGAGGCGGCTTCTGGAAGAAAGAGTTCATCGCAAAGAGTCCCTCCTTGTCCAGAAAGTCGGCCAGCCTATTTCCCCTGGCGTTCCTTTGACCATATCCAAAAGGTCCCACTTTCAACTCACCCTCGCCTCGCTTGCCGAGTTTTGCGTTGAAGTCCCCCATAACAACAGTAAATAGGTTTTGGAAGTGTGTATGGCTCTACTTACGTCCTCATACATTTCCTCCACCTCTTCATCCGGGTGGTTCGAGGTCGGTGCATATACCTGTATGACCTTCAGCGAATACCTTTCGGTTATTCAGAGTATAAGGTATATCACCCTGTTCGACACACTCTCGATGGTTGCGATGTTGTTTACGAGGGACCTGTGGACAAGAAACCCAACACCACCTTGGGACTTTTGGTCACCCTCCCGGTAGAAGAGCAGGTTGCCGGACTTCAGAGTTATCGTGTCCTTGCCCTCTCTGCGGACTTCTGATAAACCCTATGTCCCAGTGTAACCTGCTCAATTCTTCCTCCAGCTCGAGAAACTTCTCGTCTGTCCTCAGTGTGCACGCGCTATAAGTTACCGGGGCCAGTTGTCGTTGGGGGGATGTAGCGCGATCGCCTCCGGGGATTCTTAGCACCCCCTGCCCCGCCGTTACCGTGACCGCTACCGGAGTCAGGAACAGCGTGGCTGCCGGAGACTGGGGGCCTGGATTGTTTGTGTCCTACCATTTAGGGGGTTTTTGCCAGTACTCGCCTCGCTTGGCAGGCGGGTTAGCGAGCGCAGAGGCGCAGCCCCTTGCAGCTGTGACGCTGCTGCCCGTCACAGCTCAACATTTTACTGCGCCTTTTGTTGGATGGTTATCCCGCCATCGGTCGGTCGCCAGAGCCTCGTCTGTTGAAACAGAACGCATCGCGTGAAGGTGAGGTTGGCTTGGAGCTTTGTGTCTGCCCTTTGTGGCCGCCCGGAAACCGTCGCGACGGTTTCCGGGCGGCCATGTCAAAAAAGAACTTTTCGTCGCCACAACGCTCCGCTAGAGTACTTCACTGTCACCCTTTAATCCAACCATCGATATTTATAGACGCGTCTATATGCATATTCTTTTTTTAAAGTTTAGCTCTAAAAAAATCAAACCATCTGAAAAAGGTATTAGAATTTTAAAACTGATTTATGATGAGTTAAAATCTTAAATAACCTTCTTTTTTGAAGTCAATCAGCAACACTAGGAATAGAACAGCTAAAGGAACTTTACTTTTGACATGACATTTTTGATTTGACACGCATAACCTACATTCCTTCAAGCACAATTTACACGTGAGTCAGCAAAACACTTTGTATTATTCGAGTCATACTCGAGTAAATACTCGTACGTGTAAAAAGATATATTATTTTTCCAAAAGCGAAAGCCCTGCAGCTAATACTGTTAGACCGGGCAGCATTAATAATGCGCAGTTTTTCGCTTTTCTATGGAAGTTGCCGCCTTGCCTGCTTCTACCCGTGCTTATACAAAACGAATAACTGTCTTAAAATGACAACTTTTAGTCTGTCTAGACCATAAAATTAATATTCCTATCGGAATAGAAGGACAAGTAAAAATAAACTTTAAAAAAAAGTAAAAACCGACTTCAAAACCAAAATGCACTAAAAAGTCTTAAATAAACTCTTCACCATTGAAAGGACATTCCTTTTTGGAGTCGGTGCTGTGATAGTTGATGCTTGATGGTAAAGTGATGGCACCGACTCCAAAAAGGAATTGTTTGCCTAAAACGGATTCCTGTCCTTTCAATGGTGAAGAGTTTATTTTAGACTTTTTAGTGCATTTTGGTTTTGAAGTCGATTTTTACTTTTTTTTAAAGTTTATTTTATTTCTTCATTTTTAGTGATTACCTAAGAGAGGGGAGGGGAGTTGCACCTTATGATTCTATTTTTTTAAGAAGCTTCAAATTATCTATCATAAGTTACGTCATTATAGTAACTGAACTCCTAAGCGTTAAGGAGTTCCACCATCAGCTCAGCCCCACAAGATGTTGACTAACAGACGTAACAACACGTCAACATTAAGATTCTAGTAAAGAAACACTATACGTGCCTTTAAAATTTGAGGGTTTCCCTCGATTACACCAAGATCCCATCATCAGATCCCTTAATGAAAAAAATGGGACCAACTAGAAGGTACACCCTCTAAGTAGGCGAAAAAAAATTTCGATTCGGTCTACAAACGACTGAGATATGAGGTAACAAACATACAAAAAAAAAAAAAAACATACAGTCGAATTGATAACCTCCTCCTTTTTTGAAGTCGGTTAAAAAGCTGTCAAACGAAACCGATTTAAGATGTCAGTAACTAACTTAAGTAAGTAACATTTGTAGCTTTAAATGAGATAACCTTTCGATCAGGTGATTTATAACAATGTTCCTAAGTTAAATATAGTAGTTTACTGCATGATAAACAGTCGACACAAAATATTGAACATGCAGCTCTAGTGTAAAACTAATGTTATTTCATTATACAAAATATTCGTCGATATACATTCCCTGTGTTATTCTGTTTTTATTTTTTATGTAAATTAACGTTTGTAGAATAGAATAATCAAACTGCGTACTTTAAATTTGAAGCGCATTGGTAAATATAAGTCGTATATTAAGAGGCTTCGATTTGGACTAATCTACCTGTTAAATGATTATTTGTTGGGGTTATGCCGCTGTAATGCATAATAATCAATCACCGATCAAGTCACCATATTTCAGACGCATTGTTTGACACTCACTGTTTGACATCTAACAAAAATGGTTCTGCTACCCATCTCTTTTTATCGCTCAGTTTGCTGCTAGTGACATCTCGCTTTTGTCGTTCTATTCCAAAGGGATAATAATTTTATGGTCAAGACAAATTCATCACTTTCAAGTCGACATTGCCAATGTCAAAACGTGTATTGCGTGAGATACGTTTTCATTAGTCCCCAGAGTGTAATTTTTCATCTCTATCACCTTACGGCTATTAAGTAACGTACAAACGATCGCGATTATGGTAGAATATTATTATAAGATTAAATAAGAAACCGAAAATTGCGCACGGGCGGGATTAAAACCAGCAACCTCTGGCAAACCGGGCCAACGCTCTTTCCAATCGAGCTACCGTGCCGTTAATCTGATAGTCAAATTACTAGGGGCCAATTCTCGTGCGATTCGTATGCGTAAAAAGTTCACCGATCGAATTTTCTTTGCTGAAGAAAAAAATGATTTTGATTTCTGAGAGTCACGAGTTCTATATATTAAGATTTTGTTCGTGCGCTAGTTTTTTAACGTGTAGATATTTTACTTTTTTTTTAAACTTGTAATTGAATTTACACACGAAAAAAGTTCTAGTGCCGCGTAATTGGCCTCCTGTGTCGGAAGTCTCGACATAGTTCCGTGTAAAACCACCAGGTGGCGCTCGAAAAATGCTGAGACAAAATTGGTGTTTTCGTGTATTTATTGATTGAGAAGAATTTTTAAATGATGCTTAAAAAACTACAAATATTTTTTAAGATTTATTAAAGATATAGCATCGTAAGTAAAAATGATATTTGATGAATTAGAAAATCATAAAATTGAAATTGTCGACGCGAAATGTCAAAAATGATGCATCAGACTTCGCCCGCTGGTCTCTTATGAATACATCATTACGCGTGACGTAAGCGCCATCTACGAGACAGTATTGCAACAGTGGGCCAAGAAGTTATTCATTACAAAATAAATTCAATTTGGTAATTGATAACGCTTTCGCTAATCAATGATTTTTAGAATGTTTTCGACACTCACAGTGTTATTTTGTATTCTTATAAGATAAAACAGAAACCGAAAGAATATTATAGAATAGTCTCCAAGTAAGCACTTGCGACTCAATTCGAAAGCTGATACCTAATACCTATTGTCGGTGCTAGTAAGCGCTTTACTCAGGGCTTTAAAAAAATAGCCATGACATGATGTTATTAACGATTGCAAAGCAAAAGGAATCGATTTACGTAATAAACCTATCGAGGTTCTCTTACATCGATAACGATCATATATGCCGGGGATACTCGTACCAATAAAAATGTAACAAAACCATATTACGTCAAATCTCCCATCATACTTTATGTCCCGTTCCTTGTTTTACGGTTGTTTTTCTAACCGATATTGTGTTTATAGAAATTCGGGAGGCAATTTCATTTTTACGAGGACGATTGAATCAAATTTTTAGTGCACATAAAGAACCTAAGCACAGATATATGGCCGGCATAAAGACGTTACGTTGAGAGTTTCATAAAATTATGTGCACTGAGACTACATTATGTATGAAGGACGCCGAAAATAACCTGTTGATATTTATTTACGCTTAAGGGCTGGTAAAATTGTCATAAAGCGCTTATAAATAAGTGACGGTACCTACTCGATTAGAAAGGAGGTATCACAGGGAAATATTACGTTTAATAGAAAGCTTGTCATTAATTATGTGATATCATTAAGTTTTAATTAACGGAATTTGATGGTAAAATATTATGATGAACATGCATGCATTTTAGAACAAAATATTCAATTCTTACTTACTTAAACATTTTAACCATAGAATCAAAGTAATTTAATATCACGTAATATCGTGTTGCTCGTAATGAAATATTTTTTACCAAAACCCAGTTTTCAAAAACACGTAAAAAGAAAGAAAAGATTCCTCGTTATAGTTCAATAATTAAACCTCTAAGCTTTCTAATCTGTTCCCTCGTCAGATAGGTACTTGATAAGACTGGAGGCGAGGTCACATATGTCGGCACCTGCCTGACGACTCGGGAATACGATCGCGTCATTATTAAGAACATATTGAATTTAGCTGGTTAACCTGACATTGTACAGGTTAACACAATGGCGAACGTTAATTAATATGAAGCCTTCAAATATATACGGAGAAAGTTGTGTAGGTATATTATACGAGTTAAAGTAATTTATCGATGTTCATAATTCAAATTTTAATCTGATGGATGTACTGATCACGAGTCATGAAGATAATTTAGAGCTATATTTGAGAACTCATTTGTGTTCATTGCTATTTCGAAATGACATGAGTTTGCTCATGTTTACTTACCAATTACAAAAAAATAATTGACCACCATGCTATACAGAGTGTTGTTTTGGTTAGTGACATGCAACTCATAGATGATAATATGACTTACCCATGCTTATTCTAAAAAAATATTTTCTTTAAGCTAATTCTATGCAAGTTACATAAAAAATTACCTCTTCATAATATTCTAAAAAAAAACGGCCAAGTGCGAGTCGGAATCGCGCACTGAGGGTTCCGTGGAATAAAGTTAAAGTTGGCACGGAACCCTATCCATTGAATCCTAATCCTCATTTAGTAAACTACAGCAATATTTTGTTGACAGCAAATATAACTTGGTTTTAAATAGTGTTTGTATGAAGTACAAAGTTATGTTTGCGGTTTTTGAAAATGTGTTACATTTCAAAAACTTCTCGTTCGATCCCGTTCGAACCAATTTTCGTTGAAAGTAATTGTTAAGATCTACATTACGTATTTATTTCAAAATTTACACTCGATTAGTTTAGAAGTTAGATGGGGGGGACGCCCATTACCACTTTGGAAGCGTCTAGCTATGAAACGTTAGAATTTAAAAGAAAATGGTTTTTGAAACTTCTATGTCTATTAAAAAGACCTATTCATAGAATCCCCACACGCATAGGTTGGAGTAAAATTGTTTTTGTTTGTTTTAGTTTTATGTATGGGAGCCCCTCCTAAAATGTCATTATTTTTTGGATAAGAATCGTAAAGCAGTTAACAGGATACATCTTCCTACCACATTTCAACAGTGTGATACTTATATTTACAGAATAAAGTGGCTGTGACATACGGACGGACAGACAGACAGACAGAGAGACTTGACGAAACTATAAGGGTTCCGTTTTTTGCCATTCGGCTACGGAACCCTAAAAATATAAAACGAATGGGGAAACTCGCACCCTCGCGCGGCGCTCGCATATATGTCTATGAAATACTGCGCCGTAAGCTACGATGCGGCCCCCTGGTGTTGGTAGCTTTGACTCGCTCACTAGTGTCGCAATAAGAAATTTATTTTGTGGGTTTTTTGTTCATTTATCAAAAAATTGTGTTCATATTTATATCACGTCAGTATCGCTTGTACAACCACCCCTGAGTCGCTAGTCGATGACCCACGAATAAGTTTCATTTATGTGTAGATCCTTAATGTTTAATACTTACGTATATTAAAATGGACTCAATGGACAGTACCCGGTAGCAAAATTATTCGTATTTTTTTAAATAAGTAGGTCGGGTTCTCTCAGACAACCATTTTTCAGTTCAGTAAGTAATAACCAAATAAAAATCCAAGTGAAGGATTTCAAGTAAATTGAAACTGTGCTCATCGAGCCTCGAGCACGCGACCTGGTTGGAAAGTTTTGGCTGCACTGAAAAAGGCAGAGGATCCAATATAAATGCAAATGCCGAAAGACAAACAGATTGTGGGAAATATTAATGTACAAGAGACCTCCGTAGCCACCTCCCTACGTTAAGTTAAAAATGGGATCTGATTATGTTTCTTACAAAATTATCCATATAGGTTCACAAAATACATAATTAAAAACTTACCTAATACGGTATATTGTCATCGTCAGTAACTATCTTTTCTTTATCTCGATGTAAAGCTAAAGAGCTTGGACATTACATTTTTGATGGTTTTATAATTTAGCTACGCGATAGACCCAGAAAACGATAGCATGACGAGCTGGACTCATTTAACAGGGACTGGCAGTTGTCTAAAGTTGTGGTGAGTGGAAAAGGGGCAGAGAGGCCTTTTCTCTGCAGTGGGACACTATGGCCTAATAATAATAATAATTTAGAAAGATACTACTAGCTGACGACGACTATAAACTCGTCGACAACAACTGTTTTATCAAAAACCTCTGCGCAAAAATGTCGCCCTAGTACCAGCTTCCAAAAGTAAATCCGGCTTAAACAAAGTTTCCGTCATCTGAAGGTTGAACCCAGGCCCAAAGACTCCGTTCATCGGGAATATTTTGTTTTATTATGATTGATTGACGGCTCACCCCCGGTTATAATTCTAATGGGCTTTTTGTCTCAGCCCCGGGCTTAACTGCTACCGGTGAAAAAGAAATTGCTATTTTTAGAATCGATTTCAAAGTTATTTCGAAGGTTGATTGGCAGAATTCATCTGGAGCCCTGTTTGCCACGTTTAGCCCGTGATAAGATTCAAATAACCTTTCTATTAAATGTTACTTTCAATTCAAATCACGTAATAAGCAACTTCCTCAGAATTAAATTACAATTATTTTGGACAAATTAAAATGACCTTTTTTATGGTTCTCAAAACATTACAACAAGTGTGCGCACAGGTACTAAGGTCATCAAATTTTCAAATACGATTGTCAAATTAGTAATTTCATATACTAGAACATTTAGAATTTTAACACATTCATTTGTTTCATTTCTAAGCATTCAAATTGAAATACACCTGTAACTTGGTAATAATACGGGACATTATGACTTCGGTACAAGCGCCTCGCAAACCAGGAAACACAATTTAAATTTTCACTTTGAGTTTGTGTAATTTCTTAACTAGTTCGAACGTAGTAAATCGGTCGTAAATTACTTCCGCATGCACTTACTCATAATTAAAATAGACATTAGAGCTACAGAACTCTGATGTGACTACTCTAATGTGAGGGGCTTATTGCTGTCATTTATATAAGGTCACCTTGTTTTAAGTGATTATATTTGAAGGGTCAATTCAGCACAATAACTGAAACTTTAGTTGTAGATAACACTTTGCGTTTTAAATGCTAATTTTAAAAATTTGAGCTTAACGTAACTATTTTTTCCAGATATTTTGTTTTTATTAATTAAGGTTAAGAATAGAAAAAAAAGAGGGATTAGGCAATAGACTGAGAGTGGCAACGCCTATGACGTAAATAACTTTTGATATTGTTAGGGTGCTGTTGAATTAAAAAAAAACACTTTGTTCGAGAAAAATAAAATTAAAAAATCACGATTTCCCAAAAAAATGATAGTGTCTTATTTCTATGATGTATACAAAGACACAGTGAAAATATTATCACTTAAAACGATTTCACCTTATATATGAAATTATCAGCAGCGCGGCCGATGCGCGACCGTCACGCTGCTAAAGTCGCCTGAGCCTAAAAGCGCTGGAAGACGAAGCATAAATTAGGGTGCTCTAGTCCCAACGAGGATTGTAAATCCAAAAGTGTGTATTTTTTTTTTGTTTCCACTCTTAACTGGTTCCATGCCACAGCACGCACCGGTGCGTTATAACAATTAAATTTCTATTGTGTCTCAAGTGTGGCAGCAAATGGGTTAAATGGGTGAAATATATTTGACTCTTTTTAAAACATCATCAAGATGGTTCAATAGAGCTTAACCCATTGAAAGGAGGTTTTTATCTATACTACGAGTAATATAACAAAGCTGAAGAGTTTGTTTGCTTGTTTTAACGCGTTAATGTTAAGAACTACTGGACAGATTAAAAAAATATTTTTGAGTTAGATAGCTTATTTATCTAGAAAGGCTTTAGGCTATAGTACATCACGCTGCAACGACAGGGAAGAGAGCAAACTGAAAACACGTGGCCGAAGTCACGGTGGAAGGCTAGTTTTTTTTATAAACCTCTTCTCCATATCTTTACAAAATAAACATGTTTTATTCATATATAGGTACAATAAATTAAATTAACATTTTGAGAGTATGCACCCTTAGTCGCATTAAGTAATTGGAAGCCGATAAATTTATTTAGTTCACATAAATTTTCATATAAGTATTTTTTTTAGACTTATAGCTAACTTAAAACGCGCGGATAAGGTCGGGGACCGCTTGTAAATCAATAAAGATTATAATGATGAGACACATAAATGTGTTTAGTAAAAAAATCTTTACTAACAATTTGATATAAAGCATGTTTTCAGTACCTTAGGCCAAAACGTAAAAACAATATCGGATAGCAACAGATGTAATTACAAGACAAATTTTTAAGGTTCCCTAAGAACCGAAGTGAGAAGCCTACGAGAACTTCTATTGGAAAATTCCTAGCTATTATTACAGACCCAAACGTCACATGTATAATACTATCCCAAAGTGATTTCAAGGCCTCAGAATCTTGTATGATTAAATCTCGTATTTCAATGAATGGCGGCGTAACTAACTCATTAATTCACAAAGGAAAGTTATTTTGGCTTAGGCAAAAGCTAACACGATTTGATTTTCTAGCTACAAAAGGGAAGGTGACGTGTAATAATTTTGTAATACGACACACTTATAGTTATTAAGTACTTACAATATCCCACAATATCGTTAGTTATCTTTTGAATGTGCTGTTGAAAAGTGCATCAAATAAATGATTTGTTTTGATTTCGATTTTTGACTTCGTAACTTTGTTTGGACTATTTATGAGGTTAAAATATCAAAAGGCCCAGGCCGTACGACTTGAACGGGGAGACGGGGGAGTGTTTGAAGGTAAAATGTTTAGGTTTTTTGCATAAATATCGGAAACTATGCATCCTAGCGAAATGCAACAGACCCATTAGATTTTATTTATGTACTGTTTTGAACGGATTTCAAAAACCGGCTCAGTGCTAGTCGGACTTGCGCACTGAGGGTTCCGTGACAACTTTAACTGAATTAGGGAATCCACTTACTTCCACTTAGCTAAAATACAACAATATTTTGTTGACAGCAAATATAACTTTGGTTTTCATAGTGTTTGTATGAAGAACAAAGTTATGTTTGCGGTAGTTGAAAATGTGTTATACCTCAAAAACTACTCGTTCGATCTTGCCAAACCAATTATCGTTGAAAGTGTTTGTTAAGATCTACATTACAGATTTTTTTCAAATTTTACTGTTAAAAAATTAGAGGGACGCCCATTTTACCACTTTGAAAGCGTCTATCTATCAAATGTTAGACTTTAAAAGGAAATGGTTATAAGATCTTCTATGTCATATTAAAATACCTATCCATAGACCCCACACGCATAGTTCTGTCATAAAAAAAAGTTTTACGAGTAGTTTTAGGCATGGGAGCCCACTCTTAAATATTAATATTTAATTTTTGTATAAGAATCGTAAAGTTGTTAACAGGATACATTGTCGTGAAGCGACAAATGTGGAGAAGTAGAAGAAGGTAAAAGAAAGAGGTAGAAGAGGGAATAGAATTTATATTAAAACAAAAAAAAAATACAGTACCGAAAAATGAGATGAGGTGATGTCTGTATGAATGTAAGTAAAGTGCAGTGGGCGTGAGTAAGTATCTTCAAATCTTCAATAAGTATTGTCCTGGAGGCAGCAAAGGGCGGCGTCGGAGTGCAGGGCCGACACAGCGGAGGTAGCAGCGACGCCGATGTGCAGCGGTGACAGGCGCCGTGAAGAGCAGTGACGCCGATGTGCAGCGGTGACAGGCGCCGTGAAGGAGTGACTCACAGCAGTAATGAGGGTAACGGGCACTATATAGAAAATGTTATGATCAGTTGGAGTGCCAGAAGTACTTGGTCTCGGATCCTCTTCCGAGAAGGAGACAGGTCCCTCCCCTAGAGCGAGGAGGTGTTACTGCAGTCAATGGGCTTGGATACTCCTCCGGTGTCCGGTCCCTCCCCTAGCGTGAGGAGGTGTTTTAGTAGTCACCGGCGGTTCTTCAAGACTTCTTGAGGGAAGATGTAGAGTGTTTATTTCTTGAAGTATAATAGAACTGTTCGAGCTTAGAACTCGGAATCGAATGAATAGAATGAAAAAAATAAAGGCTTATATAGGGGACCTAGGCCGTTCAAATTTAGATCGAGGTAGGTTCAAAAATAGAACATGAATACTGGTGGTTTACAGAGGATTAAACCCGAAAAAGTAATAAACTTTGATAGAAGTTGTCAGACTTTGAAAGATATTGTCATAACAACCATGTCAATAAAGATAAAAATACTGTCAAAAAAACCAAGCAAATTACGAAAATACAGGAAAACGAATCATCACCCAATGCAAATTAAAGGAAAATTGCAAACAAGGGTAAAACACAGCTATTTTTACAGTATTATGTAAAGAAAAGTAGAATAACAGAGCTTTGAAAGTTTGACATTTTTAGATTCACAATAAATATTGTTCAAAAAGGATTAGAAAACATCAATAATCCAAAAATACAGAGTAATAGTAATAAGAAGAGTAGAAAGGCAGGTAATGCCTATAGTTTAATGTCTACAGTACGACTTTTTAGGGAGAAAATACGAACTGCGTTATGGTAGATAGAATCTATGATTAACTCTATGTTCGTGTTTACAGCAAATGAACCAGCAATCTTTGGATGGAAAAAGGAAATGAAATCATGGAAAAACAAAGATAATGTGATGAGAATGTTAATGTGAGTCCGATGAATACTAAATATATTAAGGTACTCAATTTATTACACGTTATACATGTACAACATCTTCCTACCACATTTCAACAGTGTGATGCTTATAGTTACAGAATAAAGTGGCTGTGACATACGGACGGAAAAACAGACAGACAGACATAATTGATGAAACTATAAGGGTTCCGTTTTTTGCCATTCGGCTACGGATTCTCAAAAAATGGGCTTTTGATTCGCCTTGTATTTTTTGACGTCGTTGGAATTGGATAATATTTGAGTATGATGATCTATTTAGGCGTCTTAATAAGTTTGTTTAATTTCGCAAGAATATTATTTTTATCTGTTAGAATATAATATCGTTCTGCCCAACAGTATCCGAGCACTGACCTTACTAAAGACCTGTTTAACTTCAGCCACTATCCATTGAAGTGATAACGCTCTACACAGGTGTATGAGTTAATGTTTAAATATCAAAAACCGACCATTGGTTTAGTTTGCATTCCGATGATTTGTATGGATCCTGTGTCACAAAATAACGAAAAGCTTCTAAGAATTCGTAACGTTTTGGAACAACTATTAGATTTAAAATTAACATCATTAACTAAGTTAATTTAAGAAAAAACTAGTGATTTCTATAAGAATAAAAGAAAGATTCGAAAAAAACAGTGCATGAAAACTTTAAATAAATGAAACTTTCAAGTCACACAAGTCCTCCGTTGTTCGCCCTTCCAAACCAGCGGCAGTGAACAAATAATGTAATTTCGGGAAACATTTAACTCAGTTTCTATTAACCTCGCGACTCTGAACGGGGCGGCCGCAGCGCGAACCGCGGAAGGGGTTTTACGTTACTCGATCGCATCCTTGTGGTCATGATCACATCGTGTCTGTTAGCGAATAAGACCCTTTCACACTGCAACTTTAAGCATCGATGCAGTCGCGCGATTGAAAACGCGCTTCAGCATCGCGACTCACGAAATGAACAGAGGTCGTATTCATTTGACAGTTCAAAACGTACGGTATGATCTGTCAAACGGCAAAGAACAAAGCGTTTGACAGATCATACCGTATGTTAGGAACTTTCTAATGAATACGATTGCTTTACATAATTCCACCTCAGATTTATTTTAGCATCCATGCAGTCGCGCGTTAGCATCGATGCAGAAACGCGACTGCATCGATGCAATCGCGCTTAAGTATCGATGCTTAAGAGTCCCCAAAATTCAGTACATAATTTAACAATTTCCAGTTTCTGCATCGCGGTTAAGTCGTAGTGAGTAAAGGGTCTTAGGTACAACAGGGTACTTAGGGTTTTGGTTCGAAGTCAATTGGAACAACGCAGTAATCTGGTCTCCACATGAAACTAAATATAGTATTATGGTGGAGCGTGTGCAAAACAAATTTATCAGATATCTTTATTTAAAAATGTACGGTGTCTACCCGTTTTTTCCTCTGATGTATCCTACCTTGTTTATTCTAGGCATGGTGCAGCTTTGTTGGAGCGGCTGGGGCTCTGTGTCCCTAACAAATATATTTGGCGCCGTCGTCGCCCCCCGCTGCTGGAGGTGCCGACGGCGAAAACAAACCTGCTCAAGGAGTCGCCCCTGACGCGCGCACTCCGCACTCTTAAAATTATAAACAATAGATTAGATCTGTTTATTTGTACCCTGAGTGAATTTAACAGAGTAGCACTAGCGGTAATTTGTTATAATAATTAATTAAATAGAAACTTTGTGTAATACTTTGTGGTTAAATAAGCATATGGCTGTACTGTCGCATTGGGTGATAAATCCTGTAATGATAGTATAAGTTAAATAAATAAATACAAATACAAATACAAAAACATTCCCTTGTCATTGCAATCATAAACAATTGTATGGAAAGCCGCCATACAACACACGCGTACGCTCCGTTTATACGAGTGTGGATCTCCGCGCTGAAATATTGCCATGACTTGCTACTTTTACTTTCTACCATTTGCCCACTGATATATTTTATTTTTACTAAGCTTTTTGCTGTATTTTTTTAATGCAAAAATAATCATTAAACAATGAACAATACTTACTATGCTCCAATTATGACTCACTTATATAATGTGGCTTTTAAATTATTAATTTGATCGATGTAACTGTTTAGCTGTTATAGATATTTTAAAGCAAAGACTATGTGTCGCAAACGAACTTATCTCAATTAAGTCATGCCCCAAAAATAAGATAGTTATTAGTTTCATAGGTAATAAAAGAAAATGTAATATTAAAAGTGCAAAATTTAAGTTCCAAGTTCGTAATTAAAGAAGTTGTCATGTAGTTTCACTCACTTTACTTACTAATATTCCGAATCGTTTTCCAATTAACATACTCGTAATTACGCGTGCAAACAATTAACAGTCGATAGTTTGCTTATTGATTCGCAACAAATTAGAAATGAGCGAACCATTAGTATTTCAATCAGCGGGATTAACGAATCACATTGCAGCTGTGTCGCTGATTGCAATTATGTTATATAGTTCCAATCCATCAAAATAGCTCACAAAATGACTGCTATTTGTATTAGAAACTATACAGAAATATAATAACATTGTGCTTATTGTTTTTTTCCGACTTAAAAAACAGGAGTTTCTCAGTTAGACCTGCATATTTGCATATATGTTTGTGTGTGGATGGACAGTTGTTGATGCGGTTTTCATTAAAGTGTTTGTTACACTGAGGAGATGGTTTAAGTAACTATTTAGAACGAAATAAATAATCAAAATTATACCAGGTATACTTTAAAATATCCAGAATAGGAATGCATTCATCCATGAGGTGATCAAAATTCCGTTTACCGTAAAATTTGACTCGTAAAAATGTAAATATATTTGTTCGCAATTGATTCGCATTTGGATGAACCAATTTTAATGCGGTTTTTACAAAAATATTTGGTATGTTAACGAGAAGGTTTTAGTAACTAGTTTTCAGTTTCAGGTAGGGCATTTTAACTAAAAACAAATGAAAAAATATTTTACACAAAAATTTAACCACCTTAAAAAAAGGACTAAAATAGGAGAAACAAACTCATTTGAAGTCGGTGCATGATGTGCGTACTGTAGACTGCTGCTGTCCGTTAAGGTTGACATCATGCACCGAATTCAAATGAGGTTGTTTCTTTTGTTAGCTTTATTTTAGTCCTTTAGCATGCTTTCACTTAAATGACGGCGTAAAACGTCTTTCAGTAATATTTAATCACAAGTTTTACAGAATATGAAAAATTTTGGTATCAGTAGCACTAAAGGTGAATTTTTCCAGACAACTTTTGTGTTAAGGAATAAATAACTTATTGAGTCCCCAATGGGAGGAGGGAGGTTGGTGTCCAATGGTAGAGGGTATCTTTTAAAAGTATTACGGGCCTATTTATTTGATCGATATTCAGCGAATTTATCATTTTTTACTTTTTGAGTTAAAACATAGGATTATATTCTATATTGTGCTTCCTCGAAAAAATAGTTTCTATATAAATAAATAAATAAATATTGGACACCAATCACATACAGTGCTCTGATCCCAAAGTAAGTAGCTAACGCACTTGTGTTATGGAAATCAGACACAACGGTGGTACCACAACACCCAGACCCGAGACAATATAGTTTTTTTTTATTTTTATGTCTATATTGACCCGACCGGGAATCGAACCCGGGACCTCGGAGCGGCGACGCCTTGAAACCAGCGTGCTTAGCCACTTCACCACGGAAGTGTTCTGATTAGGAACAATTATTTTAATAAATCTGAACTACCATAGGCCAGAGGTGACCGCGCACACGTATGGGCTCTGTATGTTTGTAGTTCAATTAGTCCGGTGATGTCAATTTGAGCGCAAACACGCGACCGTCTCCCCTCTCCTCTCATTACACGCTAATGAGCTCCGGCGGTAATTAACGCGAAGCGCGAACAAAAACAATCGCGCGTAGCGAGGCCTGCGCGATTGGCCATGTCAAAGTTTGCAGGAGACTAGAGATATATCATGAGAATACCTTCAACAACTTTTTTTGCTATCGTTAATAAAATTGTTTTACCTACGAGGAAAATATGGAAAATAAAAGAAGTCTTTTCAAATCACTGCGTTGTACATCTGTTCATCAGCCTGTCTTGCTGTCAACGTCTTCTCAAAAAATTGTGGAGAATGAGAAATTCATATTTATAGAGCTCATCACGTCTTATAATCTCTTCCGAGGTAAAAAAATATGAACAGAGTTTACAGGGGGTGGCTGTAATAGGAGCAAAAATCTAAATATAGGCCCTATAAGTAACCAGTAATTAATTCTAAATGGATTGAATTTATCATAATGAAAAATAATTTTATTTTAATTTTCTAACAAAATAAATCAAACCAGCAACGTATTGCAAACAAATGCTTCCAGTCATAGAACTTGATATTGTCTTTTACTACGAGTTTTTTTTTTAAAGTATTGATCGGGGATTTTAACTTTGGATTACTATATCTCTGAGTTATAATATTTTAGAGCACTATATACAAGTAAATACGTATACCCTATAAAATCATTGATTCATTTTTTTCTCCTATTACAGTCCTCACGCTGAATGCGAGTATCTAGCGATATATATTGTTTAAAGTAATTCTTTTTCACTTGTAAAGGCTATCCGTTACACGAAAGCATAAAATTAATAGTGCCAAAAATATATTACTGCAGCAAACAAAATAAGTAGATGCGTTTTGAAGAATGCGTTTCCGTGAGTCTACTTTTCATAGTTATTGCAAAGTAAGAGCATTCAAATCGCGTTGTCTTGGCACGCGTGCTTTTTACAGATTTATGCCATCTCTTATTTTGGCCTAAGCTGGTAGGAAAACGGATAATTGTAATGCTTTTCCTGTGAAAATAGTTTGATTTTCCTAACAGTTCTTAACTCAGGAAACGTTATCAAGTTGATAAAAATAGGGTGTCAATTTTTATTTTATTCTATTAAATGCTTTCTTATTATGCTTCCTCAGTATGCCAATATAGCGCTGCCAAAATTAACATAGTCCTGGCGATTGAAAAGCCATCCCTCTGTTTTGCATTGAATAAATCATACAAATCCGAAGTGACGCGATGAAACCATATTCTAATTTGTCTCGTTAGAAGGCTAATGCACGGCTCTCCGCGTTACCCGATAGCTTCGCCCCGCACCGCTCCGTTCCTCTTGCCTCCTCTTCGACCCACAAGACGGACTCGCATTTGTACGAGCCAAATTGGAATTTCAAATAAGTTAAAAGTACCCGAGGCACGAGAGGCAATGTTTTAGTCAAACTTGATACGTGCAAATGTATTACTTTCCCCGCCACGCTCTCAACTCCGTGCGTTAACAGAAAAATATTAAACGGCTGCCAAAGCCTGAGCTCTTTTCTCAAGTTTCATTGGGAAAGTTTTTCGATTTTACATTACAGCGAAAAGTTGGCATTACAGCACATACTCGTAAGAATTTTGGTGGGTGACAACTGTTTGCAAAATAAACCAAAACTAAACCTCCAGACAATGTCAAAGAGAAACAGTTAACTGCTTATGAGTCGACAATTAAAATAAAAAGTATCCAATGAAATATTTTGAATTAAGTTTAATTCTAGATCTAGAATTTTTGATTATAATAGAAAGGCAATAAAATTAATCAGGTCACGCTTCGGATAGAGCGTGATGGAAGCGAACTAGCTGATTCGAGCGCGGCTGATCGCTCAGCTCGCTCTAATTAAGCGAGCGCCGGCGCCAGTAGCCGACACCTCGGAAAGACGCGCCTTTGAATCGAGGTCACTTTCAAAGCAACATTTTATTCCCACCTCATAACTGCAGCCGCGAGAAAACTCCACAGCCATTTGTATTGGCTTTGAATTTGTTGTTGATTGACTTGTCTGACTGTTGGAATTGCTTTTCACTCGAGCAAAATGCCGATGAATTTAATGTTGTTTATTTTTAAACGGCCAACAAGCGCGAGTTTTGTGATTTTTAACTCGTTTCGTAGTTATTGGCTTTTGCAAGCGTCTTTAATCTTAACTTTTGATAAAATAAACTGAACTATTTTTATTACGATTGTTTTGTTGTGTGAATTTACTTCAATGTCTCAACCACTTAAAACCAACCGTATAAAAACCAGTTCAATGTCGTCAGATGGTCTAACGATTACTCGGAGCCGTATAGGCTGGAGCGTGGAGTGAGGCAGGGGGGTTTGAGCTCATCAAAGCTGTTTAACCTGTACTTCAATACGCTTATAGAAGAGCTCAGTAGTTACGAGGACAACATGGTGCATCTGAGCGCTTCTATCTGTGGCTAGTTGAAATTCCTGGGTATCTGTGTGGCGTACGCTCTCAGACATGGTTTGATGTTCAACATCAAGAAAAGTGAGTTTATGGTCTTTCAAGTCAGAGAAGAAACAAAGGTACCTCCCAATAAACTTTCTGATGTTCTTTTGAAACTATACAACAGTTCAAAGATCTTGGCCACGTGATGATGACGTCTGACTTGAAAGATAACGCAGACATGAAACGAGAACGTAGGGCGCTGTTTGTAAAGCCTCATCTACACTTCAGGAGATGTGTCGGCGGACGTCATCTGCGGATGCGTCCGCGGACGTGTAGAGGGGCTGATTTGTGCGTTTGAGGGCGGTACCGATCGTCACCAGATGCGTCCTCCCGCAATCCGTTCGTTGGCAGTTTTTGTGACACAGATCAAAAGGATTCGGCGCGGACGTTTTGAATTGTGTCCACACTTCTGCCGATGCATCAGTTTCATCGTAGTTGCGATAGAGAGAACACGCGTGCGTCTTTTCGTTTCACTTTGATTTTACTTGGCGCATCGTTCGTAAAAAACTCAACACAACAACAACAAAACAAAATGACTACGAATATGACCACACAAGATTTTTTTAAGTTTATTGAGCTGTAACAAGCAGAAAATTGTCTGTGGAATCCAAAGAATAAGTATCATAAAAATAAAAATGTTGTAAGTTTGAATTCATATTTAAAATCTATTTACTTAATAGGAAGGGTATAATGTTATTTACTAAGTAGTGTACCTATATCTCTATCAATTTGTTTTATTGTCTACATTATTTGTTTTTTTGTAATTTGTGATGATCCCAAAGATAAGTAGTAGCGTATTGTTTTCGCTTACACCAGGAAATATAACCACTACCGTTTTATTTGCGAGTGTGTTGCGTCTGCCGAGAATGAACATAGACTGATGGATATGTAGACAGTACGTTGGATTCATCTGATGATGCCTCTGTGAGCATCCGCGGATACATCTGCGTAAGTGTAGTGCAGGCTTAAGAGCAAATATGATCGCACGTAAGTTTGCTTGCTGCACTGCACAAGTAAAAATAAATCTTTTCAGGGCATACTGGACATCTGTCTACACGAGCGGCCTGTGGCTTTCTTACGTGCAAAAACAATACAGCGCCCTACGAGTGCAGTACAATAATGGTTTTGGGGAATGATGCTGATGGGGTTACGTCGCTACTGCAGTGCCTGTGGGATGTTTGCTGACGCGAGGGTAGACTGTTTTTACAAGTCTTGCGAAAGCGGTATACGTCCTTTGTGCGCAGTGTACGGGCTAGCACTAGCAGCGTCCTAAAAGCATTCGCCGACGGGTTAGATTGTCACTACTTGAACCACTGCAGCATGGTTCACGTGGTGGCAGTCTGACCTGTTGTGCTATTATAAAATGATTTTTTAGTGTTGTGTTTTACTGTGTACGTATACTAACATTAGTCTGAGTCTCATTTTTTAACTAACAAATTGATGCTTTATTGGTTGAAATAAATAAATGAATTGAATTAAATTGCAAAAATTAAACAATATATAACACATTAACATACACATAACTAATTTTAGCGATGCTTTGTAGTTAACTTATAAAATTGGTTCACTGTCCTGTATTAAGAGACTAGTAGGAAAAATTATATCAATGGGCTATCAAATACTAATATAAAATCCAATTTCTTCTATCAAATAGTGTATCTTTCAATCGACTTTTAGGCAGCAAATCTGAAGCCACCGATACCTATTGTGCGGCGCTTAGGTTCTTATCGAAGGCCCAGGTTCGATTGAAGCCTAGACGCAGTAATATCGTGTAATTGTGAAGTTCTGCTCTTGAGAGCAATGATTACACCAGCGAAGCGATCGGAGCAATCTCTCGGCTGGTAATTGAAAACACGTTCCATTTGGAGTTTTATTACGCTGACAACTCAATTTAGTTTCATATGAAATGTGGAGTAGATGAGAAAAGTTAATATGAATTAGTTAGGTAACTTACCTTTTTATTTTAAAATTGTTTCCGATGTGAGTAAGTTTTAATCTGCTTTCATTAAATTTATTTAAATTAATATCACTTCATACGTATCACAATATGTAATAAATCTGTTCAGTGCAAAAGAAAATTGAATCAAGATATCAAGTGATATGGATTTTATTTTTATTTACACACGAGTGAAATAATATCATCGGGATTAAATTGATTTTTTTATTAAAATAACAAATGTTTTAAATGATTACCAAACTTAATTCCACATTGATAATGGACAACAATGCGCTAAAAATAGACGCATTTCCCATTATTTGAAAATTCAACGGCAACAGAATATAATTAAATGTGATTAAATTTAGAGTTTACGTGAGGTAAGCTCTTTGTACCCGTAAACAGCAAACAAATAATCGTGTTATGTGTCTTATGCTGTTAGCTTTGTGTCTAGTCCCGACGGTGGCGGTACAATTTGAAATACTACTAAAAACTTTTGTTTAAAGAGACTTTATAACTCTTAAGTCGTAATGATTTAAATCAATAATATGTGTGACTGAGATATGAGGGAACTAAAAAAAAATACAGTCAAATTGATAACCTCATCGTTTTTGAAATGGGTTAAAAATCGAAAACCGTTTAAAGAGCGTTATTATTACCTGCCTTTCAAAATGTATTTCATAGGCTATAAGGTGAAATGTCCATAAATTAAGCTGTCCCTTCTTCGTAGTACTCGTGTTTGACGACGCGTGGTATGATGCGTCATACGAATAACTCATGATGTCACTTCGTAGCAAGCTCGTAGCGGCTAAGTAGTAAGAAGTATTCCTTTTCTGTCTTTATAATAGCGGTCCCCCGCGACTTCGTCCGCACGTTTTGAGTTTGCTCCCTCCCCTCCCGTCGTAGCGTTATGTTTTACAGCCTAAAGCCTTCCTCGATAAATAAGCTAATCAAAACAAAAAGAGGTTTTCAAATCGTTTCTGACATTAGCGCTTTCTAACAAACTAACAAACAAACTCTTCAGCTTAAGTGAGAGGCCAGCAACCATAGTTAACGCAAAAGTTCAAAAATAGAGCTCCAGGAGCTCTTTTTTTGCATCACTCGCTTGGATATGGCATGTAATTTTCGTTCAAAAGTGAACTTAAAACCAACGAGAACCAAACAAAATGTAAACGTAAATACACACAAAATAAGGTTATATTTGTTATTATTAACCTTGAAATTAAATTGTTTTTCATTCGCAAATTAGACATTAATTAATGATTATCACACGCCATTATATCGCGAGTGATTTAAAAAAAACACAAAATTGCACTCCGGGAGTGCCGGCAGAAGTGAAAACTTGAATATCAACGTTGTGCATTTTTGATTTTTTGGAATAGTTAGGGAATAATTTTGAATGAATTGCTCTTATTATCAATATAAAAGTACTATCATTTTTGTGATAGAATACAATAATAATAATAATAATAATATATTTTTATAGAATACAATATTTATTTATTGCGCTATCGTACACAAACATTACAATTTATATTATATTAAATTACATTAAAAAGTTTATCTCTCAGAAAAATCAACTTACATCCATAATTTCGCCAACCGTCTTACGGTTTTTCGATCAGCCCACGTGTCCTGACGCGAGTTTCACATTTTTCCCCCATCCCACAAAAGTGCTCAACGCCGCTAAAGAAGTTTTCACTTCAATAAGGTCCCTGGTCTTTCCCATTTGTTCATTTTTCCGTTTCGTAATCCTCATTTAATACCTACACAAAAGTTGCGTTTTGTTACCTTTGTGTGGCGTTTAAGCAACCATTAAAAAAGCCTACATTTGGTTTCGTTCGGCAAACCTTTTGCCTGAGTAGTATTCTTGGATAGAATATTTTTGGGGGAAAATTTTCCCCTTCCCAGCAGTGGATGTCGCAAACACAAGTGCACTCTCCATTCCTTTCACTCTCATAGCCCGATGGGACAGCAATCTGACACGACCGAAGAGAGATCAGGCGCAGGACCAACGGCTTTACGTGCTTTCCGAGGCACGGGGGTGAAACACCGCCAACTTCCAAACTCCGGGCTACCCTAAGAATTTCTGAACAGAAAAACTCAGGTATATATTTTTGGCCCATCCTGGGGATCGAACCCGGGACCTCTGGCGCAGCAGTCGCTTTAAAGTGCAACCCTCTTACCGCTGCGCCATCGAGGCAGTTACCTATAAAGATATTACTCGTCTGTAATCACCCTGAGGATAGAAATCTAGGATACGTTTTTTATTAAATGGCTTTTCCAACCTTTGCTTCTGCCTGTGCCAGTCTAAAAATCCATAAAAAATGGTTATCCAAGCGCCACAAGATGAATGGAGTATATCTAAGGCAACTTGTGTATGTATTTATTTAGGAATGCGAATCGGAAAAGTGTCCAAACAGGAAAGACCCAAGTCAGCAGTGATATTGTTTCCTTCGTGAATAAGCAATTTCAGCGTCATGAACACTCAATAAGGGTTCCGTACGCGCGGTTATTATGTTAACGATCTTATTAGTTAGACGAGCGCTGCAACGCATCCGGTGACGAGTTTATTAAACGTAAACGCCTTCAGTTAAAAGTTTGTAACCGTATTAAACTGTATGAAGAATTCCCTTTACAATTTCTGTTAGTCGGATAATCGATTATGGCATAACTACAGTAGACATCACTAGCTTATGAACTTGTAAAAAAATGTCGTATTTGACATTAATTATTATCGATATCAATATAATTTATTGTATGGTCTCGCGCATATTTTACTGTATTTAAGAGTGTGTTATTATTATGTAACGGAATAATAATATTATTTAATCATCTTCAACACACCAATTTATTCTATATCTCTAATAATACGTTAACAAGTAGATAGGTAGTTATATTTTATTGAACAAATCAATATCAGACAAAACGAAAACCATATAATACAAATTATGAGTTAAATTTTGTCATTTTTATCGCTGCGACTGAATTTTAACACCCAATACATTTGGAGCTCCGGTAATTCTTGAGGATGGGGTCAATCAAATCAATTCGTATACGAAAAAGTTTACCGATTGAATTTTCTCTATCGAAGAAAAAATAGTTTTTGATTTCTCAGGATCACGATTTCTATGTATTTAGATTTTGTTTGTGCAACAGTTTATACGTGCAGATATTCTACTTGACTTTTTAGGTAAAACGGTTAATCTCGCAGTCGAATAACACGAAAAAAGTTCGATTGCCGGGAGAATTGGCCTCCAGACGGTGTCAAACGGTCTTGGCTACAATGCCACCTATCACATATGTTGTGAACTACGTAGTCATTTTACCTTGCCACAACGGTAAACCGTTGGCTATTGCCATCTATTGGATTTTTATGTATTTAATGCAGTCTACGTTTATTCATATTGTTACCATGGATAAACACTGTGAGCGTTGTGTAGACTCAATGTTCCGTATAGTGGGATATGATCAGTGGCGGCTGTACCTTAAAGGTCTGGGCACACAGCCGGCGGGGCGGGACGGCGACGCGACGCCGGCGGAACGCCAGCGGGTTGGATGAGTTGTATAATATAGAAATATAGGAGACATGACAGACAGCGCCGCCACGCTCGGCGGGGCGGTAACTGGCGCGTCGCGTCGGCGTCGCGCCGAGCGTGAATACAAAAGGTCTGGGCACACAGCCGGCGGGGCGGGACGGCGACGCGACGCCGGCGGAACGCCAGCGGGTTGGACGAGTTGTATAATATAGAAATATAGGAGACATGACAGACAGCGCCGCCACGCTCGGCGGGGCGGTAACTGGCGCGTCGCGTCGGCGTCGCGCCGAGCGCGAATACAAAACACAGCGCGGCGGGGCGGGCCACCGTCGCGCCGAGCGTGGCGTGAGCGGGACGGCGAGCGTTGTGTTATATGATGTTCGTATTTAGTAGCCACACAGACGGCGGAGCGTGGACGCGTCGCGCTCGGCGGGACGGAGTTTTGTATTTTTATACAACTTTTAGTACCAAAGAAAAGATGTTGAAACAATTGAACGTCTGATAGAATGAGTCAGAGGTTACACATTGATAAACGACCTTAGCCACAAATAATATAAAAAAGATTCTCTGAAATCTGCCATTTCTTGCCTGCAATCTTGCCATCACGTCACACCGCGGGCGGAACGGCCGGCGCGACGCCAGCGGGACGGTCACGCCGGCAGTGTGACGGCCTCATAGCGCTGGCGTTCCGCCGGCGTCGCGTCGCCGTCCCGCCCCGCCGGCTGTGTGCCCAGACCTTAAGTGCGCTCGTGCGCTGAACCACCAATTCAAAAGATTTAAAAATTACAAAATATTAAGTACTTCATCTTTATTTTTAAATAACCATTTTAATAGTTATTTTTTAACATACAAAAACGTATAAAAGATTAAATCTCTAAGATTAGGACTTAACTATTAAGACTTATTTTCCTGTAAAGACAAATTCTCGTGCGCTTCGGCGAGTGCACGAGGACTGCTAATATAACTTGTAGGAGATAGGAGTTAATACGCCTGACGCGTGAAACAAAAGATAGTTCATAGAAATGTACCGAGTAATGAGTGGGTTCTCGAGCGCCGCACGGGCGAACCGAAGATTGCCGAGAGCACCCGATGGTTGACGAATTGGCCGGCCGGCTGGGCGCGAATCGACGACGGCAGCCATGATTGACATCTCGTTATCAGACTACCGGTATAGTTTCACTGTATGTGTGACGCATTAATTATTGTTTATTTATATTACCGTAATTGTTTTTAGTTTTTGTTTCGATTTTCTTAAAATGCACTACCAGTTCGATAACCCACCAGCCGCCACTGGATATGATACTAGTTATGCTGATTTATAAAATAAAATAAATCGCCTTCAAAAAACTGACTTAAAATTTTCTATTCTTAGGAAAAACAATTTTACTTGGAGTCAGTGCATGATGAGTGTACTCGTAGACTATTGGTGTTGGTACTAGTAGTATTATATTATCCGTGGCGTAGGTTAGCTTGACATCATGCACCGACTCCAAATGGATTCCTTTCTCCTAGCAGTTTAATATTTAAAATTATTTCATGACTTTTAGTTATTTATCCCCCATATCCTAAAAAACTACTAGACCGATTTTAATGAAACTTACACCATACCCTAAGTTAAGTTAATCAAACTAAAATCATCAATCAAAGAATCATCTCGCTATTCTTCTTCTTGACTTCTTGTTTTGAGAAATCCGTATACAAATATACAAACATGCAAACAAATATGTGTATACATTAACATACGCAAATATTATCAAATTCCAACAATATCACATACATATTCATAACATCACATCACATCATTGAATTAACTACCTACTTTTTAAAAGTCGGTAATAAAATTAAGCAACAAAAGATAGGAAAATAAAAAGTTTCAAAACTCAATTCCTTTCAAATTATCCTTGAAACAGCGGACATTAAAACATCGACATTGAAATAAAAGCTGAGCGACCGGGGCGAGTGAAACGCTATACCTACCTAGAAATTCACTCTCCCAACTTTGTTCCTAGGAAGTTGCCCGGCTGCACGCCACCCGCTTCAATAAAACTGATAACTAATTACTGAACTTGTTTGCCTTAATATCGCGAATTAGATTGCACCCCTGTTTCATTCATGGTTTTGTATAATTTATTTTTAATTTGCTCCAGATTATTGTTTTAATCTCTTTACTACTTTTGTACCTAGTTAACGAGATGTAATTTTACTACCAATTTGATTATGCAGAAATCTTAACTTTCAGGACCTAAATCTTAAGGCCAGAAAATCCGTTGAGAACCTAAACCCAATCTCTGGTTCCCAAACTGCGAGTGAACCTGTCTTTACGAGCGGTCGATATAAATCTGTCTTGACGGTTTTCGGTCTAGATATCAATTTGGGGCAGGTTGTAAAGAATCCGTTTACGACTGAAGATATTCTCGGGTCGTTACTGGTTAACACGAGAAGCTTTATGTTATTGAATAAAAACACTATTTTTTGGAAATATGAGATCTTAGAGCCTTTCCACAGCTGCGTCCAGCAGTGGTACGTGTGAAAAGTGTCGCTGCAGCTTTTTGCAGTTGCGTTGTGCATCCGACATTGTCGATGTGGTTCTCGGTTCTTTTTCGGCCACTTGTTCTCGGTGTCGTTGGTGATTGCGTTGTGGTTGCGATGTTGCTGCAATGTCGTCGGTATCACATAAAAAGTCGATAACGTCTGCAAAAGTGGAACGTGTGAATCATCTTAAAAAGTGAAGTTAGCCTGTTACGTCACACAGCTGGGCAAAGGCTTTACCTCAGAGGTAGTTTGAGTCATACTGCAGCACGCGGGCTCTGCGAAGGTTTGTGGAGGGGTGTTTGCAAGGCAAGCGACTAACCCTGCTGTCAGATGCTATCAAGCCGCTCCTAAGTCCTCTGACTAGGTTTAACGACTGATATCGACCGATATTAGCCGGGAGCAACGGCTTAACGTGCCTTCCGAAGCACGGAGATGCTCGTGATATACGTCACTTATAAATGGTTGGAATGGTCAAACACGACCGCACCATAGGTTGTTTCACTTCGGTATCACTACCAAAGCGCTGCTACCATTTTGCTACGAGCACCTCGAATGATCTTATTCATTTTCATAGTAAGCATGTATTTTATTATCATTATTTAAATAAAGCTCTTTAAAAACAAAAACAATTCATTTTCAATACAAAATGTGCGCCCAACCACGTGGTGTGGTTGAGGGGTCGTGGTGTGGTTGGAGTACGTGCGGGAAGGCCTTTAGTCTGCCCGTGACCACGAACACTGTAAAGTATCCGAAACGTCTGCATATTAAATTTGTTAACTATAGTTAGAGTTAGAAAAACTGCTAAATATGGCCACTTTTGGCAATTTTTCTAACTGTAACTGCAGATAACTACTTTAGAAATAATCTAAAGGTACTAAATAAACTGTAGAACCTGTACTACAATCTTGTTTACCAGATTTTTGATTTGTTTTTTATATAACGAGTTATGATTTTTCTACTAAAGTGGCGCTAGTGTGCGCGAGAAAAATCCGGTGATTGGTGTTTTAGATTTATACAAAGTATTATGCAGAAGAAGTAATCTCACGAGCTTTTATCTAGTTACACCTTTTTAAACAGTGTTGCCAACTTCACTATTTAGTTGTTTTGGTCAGCGACGAGCGACTCAGGGGTGACTGTACAAACGATACTGACGCCAATTTTTTTTTTTGAAATTGAAAAAACTCATAAAATCAATTTTTTATGCGGTACAGCTATCGAGTCAAAACTACCATCACCAGGTAGCCTCTTCAAAGCTTACTAGCTACGGCATAGTATTTTGTAGAAAAACACTAGCTACGTGCTATGGTGCGAGTTTTCCCATTCGTTTTGTCATTTTTTTAATGTTGTTAAGAGGTTTTCTTGTATAAGATTTGCTCAGAATTAAAAAAAAAATTTTTTTAGAATAAGCATAACTCATGTTATTTTATGACCTTTTTCATCACACTGAATAAATTACGAATTTATAACTTGAACAATTGGATACATATTAGTTTCTGCGGTACCACATTAAAGATGATGATTTTAAGAATAATAAAAACATAACTTTTCGCTGTTGATTTTGTTATTAGGGTTACGTAGCCGAATGGCAAAAAACGGATTCGTTATAGTTCCGTCAAGTCTGACTGTCTGTCTGTCCGTCCGTATGTCACAGCCAATTTATCCTGAAACTAGCATTACATAGTTACACGCTACACGATTCCCATACAAAAAAATAGTGACGTCTGAGGGGTGCCATACATGGAACTAACACCAAAAAACTTTTTCCTCAAACCTAATACTCATACTTGCAACTTAGTTTTAACGAGACCAAACCGTAGTTTTTGAAATCTAGCAAATTTTTAACAACCTTGATAACTTTTTCTTTCATACAAATACTGTCAAAAACAAATTCATTTTTGTTGTCAACAAAATACTGTGGTATTTTGGCAATTGGAAGTAAGTGGACCCCTTGTTTTAGTTTAATTTGGTACGAAACTCAGTGTGCGCGTCTGACTCGTACTTGACCGGTATTGTATTATTTTTTTCTCCTCCGTAAGCTGTCCTGAAAGCATACGTGTGAACTACTCACTTCTACAGTTTCAATCACCGACGCACAGCAATCAGTGCGTAAAGCATTGTGTGCGTGTATTGCCACTGCACAGGTATGACGACCCTTGGCACTGCGCGTGTTCCTTTGTCTCTTTGTCAGCCTTTATGTGCGTTTAAAAGCACAACGAGTGTGACCTGAGAATATCTTGAAAGGGGTGAACAATACTGACATTATGCGGGGGCGTTTTTGCAGTTAATTACTCACACGAGTTGAAAAAATGTGTAGTTCATCCATTGTGATCTTAACACTATAACTACATCTTTAGCATGAAACATACGAGTACGTTTTGCCCGCGCGTCCAATGAACTTTTGTATGGACAATGTTTTTTCTTTCTTTTTTTACTATTGCTCCGAGTTGTTCATAGTCATAAGTTGACGACCTCTGTGGTGTAAGGGCTAAGCACGCTGGGTTTCTGGGTTTGAGGTTGATTGGATGCGCTTATCTAGTACCGAATTATTGGATCAAATGAAAAAAAAAATGTGGTAATCCATCCATTTGTTATTATAATAAATAATATCACAACATTCGACCGGTGGGCAAAATTGCGAGGAACACTGGTCCGTAATAAGTGAGGTGCAATAAATTTAAAAACCATCAGGGATGGTTAAATTACTTAGGACCGATTTTAACAATGTCAGATAAGAATTATCCGACTGAATAAGTATAAAATGACGAATTTAGGAATGACTTTTGCATTAATGACTTCTGACAAATAAGTGACGTTTTCGAATTGGGCGTATAGTTGTTGGTGTTGTATAGTTGTATTGGACACCAATCCCATATTGCGCGTATCTATACTAATATTATAAAGCTGAAGAGTTTGTTTGTTTGTTTGTTTGTTTGTTTGTTTGTTTGAACGCGCTAATCTCAGAAACTACTGGCCCGATTTTTAAAAAATATTTTTATGTTAGATAGTCCATTTATCGAGGAAGGCTTTAAGCTATATCACATAAAGATACGACTTACAAGACCACAGCAGCAATGAAAAATGTTGCCAAAACGGGAGAAAGATATTCCTTTTGAGAGCTTCCGCTGCGTACGCTGCGGAAACCGCTAAAGTTACACAAAAATCATGTATGACAAGATTGTTCAGCATTATGAGTTCTATAATAAAGTCCGCGACAGCATAAGTCTATCTTTTATAGTTGACTTACTACAACCTTTTTTATGTTAATAAATTAATAAAAAAATAATGCATCATTTTTAGAGGTGTATTATACACACAGGTATTTATTCTTATCAAAATAAATACATTCATCATCACGAGCATTTCATTTAGAACAAAGTTGCCCTTTATATCATTTGATTCCAATAAATATCTTAGGAGCTATCACAGTTTTAACATAACTCCGCACCAAAATAATGTTCGCAGCTTAAGTACAACGTGCGCTTGCGCTAATCTATACTAATATTATAAAGCTGAAGAGTTTGTTTGTTTGTTTGTTTGTTTGAACGCGCTAATCTCAGAAACTACTGGCCCGATTTGAAAAATTATTTTTATGTTGGATAGTCCATTTATCGAGGAAGGCTTTAAGCTATATAACATAAAGATACGACTCACAAGACTACAGCAGCAATGAAAAATGTTGCGAAAACGGGAGAAAGATATTCCTTTTGAGAGCTTCCGCTGCGTACGCTGCGGAAACCGCTAAAGTTACACAAAAATCATGTATGACAGGATTGTTCAGCATTAAGAGTTCTATAATAAAGTCTGCAACAATATAAGTCTATCTTTTATGGTTGACTTACTACCTTTGACTTAACCTTTTTTATGTTATTAAATTTGTAAAAGAATAATGCATCATTTTTGGAGGTGTATTATACACACAGGTATTTATACTTATCAAAATAAATACATTCATCATCACGAGCATTTCATTTAGAACAAAGTTGCCCTTTATATCATTTGATTCCAATAAATATCTTAGGAGCTATCACAGTTTTAACATCACAACGTGCGCTTGCGCTAATCTATACTAATATTATAAAGCTGAAGAGTTTGTTTGTTTGTTTGTTTGATTGTTTGTTTGAACGCGCTAATCTCAGAAACTACTGGACTGATTTGAAAAATTATTTTTATGTTGGATAGTCCATTTATCGAGGAAGGCTTTAAGCTATATAACATAAAGATACGACTCACAAGACCACAGCAGCAATGAAAAATGTTGCGAAAACGGGAGAAAGATATTCCTTTTGAGAGCTTCCGCTGCGTACGCTGCGGAAACCGCTTAAGTTACACAAAAATCATGTATGACAAAATTGTTCAGCACGAGGAGTTCTACAATAAAGTCCGCGACAGCATAAGTCTATCTTTTATGGTTGACTTACTACAACCTTTTTTATGTTAATAAATTTGTAAAAAAATAATCTATTATTTTTAGAGGTGTATTATACACACAGGCATTTATTCTTATCAAAATAAATAGATTCATCATTACGAGCATTTCATTTAGAACAAAGTTGCCCTTTAAATCATTTGATTCCAATAAATATCTTAGGAGCTATCACAGTTTTAACATAACTCCGCACCAAAATAATGTTTGCAGCTTAAGTACAAGCAACGTGCGCTTGCGCTAATTATATTATGAAGCTGAAGAGTTTGTTGGTTTGAACGCGCTTATCTCAGGAACTGCTGAACCGATTTGAAAAAATATTTCTGTGTTAGATAGCTTATTTATTGAGAAAGGCTTTAAGATATAAAACATCACGCTGCGACGGGAGGGGAGGGAGCAAACTCAAAACGCGCGGACGAAGTCGCGGGGGACCGCTAGTTATATTATAAAGCTGAAGAGTTTGTTGGTTTGAACGCGCTTATCTCAGGAACTGCTGAACCGATTTGAAAAAATATTTCTGTGTTCGATAGCTTATTTATTGAGAAAGGTTTTAGGATATAAAACATCACGCTGCGACGGGAGGGGAGGGAGCAAACTTAAAATGCGCGGACGAAGTCGCGGGGGACCGCTAGTTGTATTATATTCAAAAAATATTCCTTATCTGGCTATTGTAAAATCGGACTTTTAAGTCTCTTGTTTATTTGTTACTTATAAGCTTAATTACTAAAGTTAATTAAGCTATCGTTGTACACTTTACCCTGTTAGATTGTTCAAACTAGCGGCCGCCCGCGGTGTTGTCCCGGCTTCCTAATTAATTAGTTTACCGGAAGGTTACCTCTTAAAACACTTAGCCTATGTTAAGGATAGTGATAAAAATTTCACATTTACTGTAATGTGTAATACGGGGTAAAATACCTAGTTCGCTTTGATACGGTTTTCATACATTTACCGTGGCTTTTAGTTATTTGATTTTGCTATCGTTTATTGTATAACCTACCAATATTTTTTGCATGATTTTGAAATGTATTAAGTACACATTTTTATATTTTAACGTACGAGTATCTATTTCTGCAGGCTATGTAGAGTCACAAAAACCATTACTATGACTTTTCGTTTAAAAGGATTGATCATAATCTTATTTTAGTTTCGTTTTAAAAAAAACGAACAAGTGCGAGTCGGACATGCGCACTGAAGGTTCCGTGGCAATTTCAGCGGAATCAGGGAATCCACTTACTTCCACTTAGCTAAAATACCAGACTATTTTGTTGACAGTAAATAAAACCGTGTTATTCATACTGTTTGTATGAATAACAGTTATTTTTGCGGTTGATTAAAAGGTGATATACCTCAAAAACTTCTTGTTCGATTCCGTTTAAACCAATTTTCGTTGAAAGAGTTTGTTAAGATATACATCATGTTTTTTTCAAAACTTACAGCCACTTTGTTTAGAAATAAGAGGGGTGACGCCCACTTTACCACTTTGGTAGCGTCTATATATCAAACGTTATGCTTTCAATGAAAATGGTTTAAGGAACTTCTATGTCACTTTCAAAGACCGGACGCATGGACAGATAGACAGACGGACGTACAGACAGACATTTTATGCCATTCGGCTACGGAACCCCTAAAATTGCTTGCTGAAATACAACTATCAAATACATATATCATATTAAGTTCGTCCGTTCAGTTATCTTTGATCGGCCAAAATATTTAAAATCAACAGTAACATTAAAAAAAATATACCAAGAAAACTTATGTTCATTACAATTAAGTCTAACATTAAAGTTGATTCCGATCAACCAAACAGTTCTCTCATTTTATGGAGCGTTTTCGAATTTTTCCGCTGATAAATGTCTTCAATTCATTTTATTTGCTACATTAGAACGTAGTCGAGTAACAAATAGATGTCTATTAGTGCCACAGTTTAAAAGTTACAGATAAATTAACTATCTTTCCACTGTACCTTGTTAATAAGCACGAAAGTAGCCGGAGATCTAAGTTCGCTCGCGAAACTAAGGCTTACACTGAAAACCATGATGAAAATCACTATTATTTCGATATCATGCCGTCCCTGTCGCCCATGCCAGCACCACATTGGGCGTGAAAGGAATGGCTGTATCTAAAAATACGGACAAAGCCTAACAGATTGGGGTGTCATGGCTAAGCTTGCAATTTGGTAATTTTTCAATTAGGTACCAACTTTCTGCGCGCTAACGATACTCATTTATGGAACTTTAGTCGTGTCTTGAACTTTATTTCTTGAAACGGTCTTTTTGAACTGTACACTTTCTGGATTTTATTTAATACAAGTTTACTAAGATATGCTCTTTTAGATTTTAATGGCTGTTTTTTCACTCTAGGCACCCGATAAAACACAAAAAAGGAAGATTCTGACGAACTTTGCGTAGAAATGTGAATACAGCCACTTGAAAAAACTACGACGATAAGTCTTCAAAATACATTAAGGATCTAAAATGGACCCAATACCTGAAAAATGCAATGCTATTTACATACGAGTGGCTTTAGTAAAAGTAGCACACTGCCGCTGGGATGACGTAAGTCGTGATAGCGATTCGACGACAATTATCTAACACAAAAAGAAATCGAGCCGTATTTTTGAGCGCCGTCGAATATCACTTCTGTTTCACCTAGGTTAATAGTTACAAATGTTTATCAATGTATGCAATATCGTTAGTTTGTTAATATTTGAGTATTATAGCTATCAAATAAGTGTGCAAAAATTCGTAAGCGTATGTATGTATGTTTGTATATTTGTATGTTAGTCCACGGATTTCCCAAAAACCAAAAGTCATAGCGATATGGTTAATAAAAAACAGAGCCCTTATAGTTTCGTCTAATCTGTCTGTCTGTCTGTCCGTCCGTCCGTCCGTCCGTCTGTCTATCTGTCCGACTCGCACTTGTCCGGTTTTATTTATTAGTTCTTTTTCAATAGTTTTCGAACAATTATGTTTCGCTATTGCAAATACGATGGCGATGACTGTCGTATTTGCAATTACGTAACCACCCTACTGAGGTGCTGGGGTGGTTGCAAAGGTGTCGGCGTGTCGCAAAGGTGCAGGGTGCAAACGAGACAGCCTTCTGCCTCATATTGGGGGAGGGTGCAAATACACGCATCGTGCATTATCGGCTCCTCAAAGGTAAGTCTGCAATTCGACACGGGTTTCACTGCGAGCGATTTCAGCCTTTTCAACAAAAAGCCTGATTCTTAATATGGCACGACTAGAACTAAAATAAAAAACTCGAAGACAAAGTATTATGATAAAGATGAAATAAGAAACCAAAAATTTGCGCACGGGCGGGACTTGAACCAGCAACCTTTTGGCTGACCGGGCCAAACGCTCTTACCAATTGAGCTACCGTGCTGTTAGTCCGACCCTGCGAAATTTGTGGTTTCTTATGGATACGTAATTGCGTGACGTTAAGCGCCATCTAGCCGCCTGTTTATGAAACAGAGGGCCCAAGCAGTTATTCTTTACAGAATAAATTCAACTTGGAAATTGATAAAACATTCAAAACCATCAGAGTATAATGATTAAAAGTTCTCCATTAAATATGTTAAAGATTACGCCATACTATGCTATGCTACGGTAACGGACATAGCCTTCAGAATCAGTAAGCACAAGTGGCAGGGCAGGGCAGGGCAGGGCACATAGCGCGAAGAACTGATGGCCGTTTGGGCAGGAAAGTTCTCAAGTCAAAGTCAAAGGCAAAAATAATTTATTCAATTTAGGACACAAAATGCCAATTATAAACGTCAATAATGAGTGTAATATCAATTAATTATGGCCCGTATGGGGCTAGAGCATGTCTCCCTATCTTTTGGGCCTTACTAGCGCTTCGAGACAACAATTTGGCAAGTGCTGAGAAGAAACGCCGGAACAAACTCAGTCACCACAAGCTGCCTCAAAAATTATACAAATCTAAATAAACAGGTAGGTACATCAGTTTGGTGCAGGCTTGACTGTCCATACGTTCTCGTCATTAAGATAGTCTTGAATTTTATAATACCCCTTCGACATTAGGGTAGTTTTGACATGCAACTTAAATTTATTAATAGGTAGTTCTATAACATTATTAGATATATTGTTGAAAAATTTGACACCATTTCCCTGGAATGAATTCATTGTTTTGGCTAACCTGAAGTTTGGAATGACAAGTTTATTTTTATTTCATGTGTTATCATATAACATACATTCATATGTATGTCACTTTTTTCATGAAAAAATCTAAATTTTTGCGTACTTCTCGATTGGAGACCCTTCGACCAAAGACGCAGCGCAGCGCAGGACGTCCACCAACAACATAGACAGACGAACTTATAAAGATCGCAGGATCAAACTGGATGCAGACCGCTAGTTATCCCTATGTTCAGCAATGGACGTCCTTTGGCTGTTAATGATGATAAATAAATAAATATCCTTTGGACATTCCCACACATCACATGATGATGGTGATGACACTATACAACTGAAAAAAAACTAACCATTTGATTGAATTTTATTTACTAACAAGAGAATAAGGCATTTACTTTGATTTAAGTCGTTGTCGTTGCATATTTATAAATAATCAGGCTCAATATTGTTCACGAAACAGAGTGTATTTTTTAAATAACATATAATAACATGTAAATGGACAGTTTTGTAAATCACTGTCCCACGATTTCGTCTACTTGTTTGATAAGATATTTTGGTTGATTCATGACAATAATTACAATCTATAGTAACAAATGATCTCAAATATTATTTTTTTAACCCTTATCTTGTTCCTAGGCTTGTTTTAATCAATCATTTAAACCAACTATGCGATTTAATCGATTAGTCAGGTTGGCTGCGGTGAAATTTTTTAATAAAAACTACATTTATTATCGTTTCAATAAATATCGGTCATATTTGTGACACTTTTAAGGCCTAATAAATTTTAATGTATGATTTGTAGGGTTTTTAAGAGACGATTGGCTTAGACTTACCAGATTAGATATATTTATTATATTGGCGGTCCCCCGCAACTGCATCCGCGCAATTTGTATTTTCTTCCTCTTTTTCCGTTGCAGCGTGATGTTTTTTTAGTTTAAAACATTTTTAGGTAAATAAGCTATTTAACACAAAAATGGTTCCTGAGATTAGCGCGTTCAAACAAACAAACTCTGCAGCTTGATAATGTTATTATAGATAACTAAGGATATATTGTGAATCGTGACAGTAAGCCTGACATTTTAAGACCCAATTTCTTCATCAAGATTAATAGTGAAATATCTATACCAGCGCGGTTAAATATATACAAATATGTATGTGTAAAACACAAATCACCTTATCCAATGGTCATTGTATAGCCATTCTGACATTTGGTTAGGTATTTTTTAGGGTTCCGTAGCCGAATGGCAAAAACGGAACCCTTACAGTTTCGTCAAGTCTATCTGTCTGTCCGTCCGTATGTCACAGCCACTTAATTCTGCAACTATAAGTATCACACTGTTGAAATTTGGTAGGAAGCTGTATTCTGTTAACTGCTTTACAATTCTTATACAAAAAAATATATATTTAAGGGGGGTCTCTCATACATGAAACTAAAACCGATTTTTTTTTAGTCAAACCTATGCGTGTGGACTGCCTATGGATTGGTCTTTTAAATTGCATAGAGGTTTCTAAAACCATTTCCTTTTGAAGTCTAACGTTTCATAGCTAGACGCTTCTAAAGTGGTAAAATGGGCATCCCCCATCTAACTTCTTAACTAAGCGAGTGTAAATTTTGGAAATAATATATAAGGTAGATCTTAACTAACACTTTCAATGAAAATTAGTTTGGATGGAATCAAACGAACAGTTTTTGAGATATAGCACATTTTCAACAATCGCAAACATAACTTTGTTTTTCATACAAATACTATGAAAAACAAAATTATGTTTGCTGTCAATAAAATATTGTGTTATTTTGCAATGTGGCAATAAGTGGATTTCCTATTTCAGTTAAAGTACGCAACCCTCAGTACACGAGTCCGACTCGTACTTGGCCGGTTTTTCTTTACAACACACACAATCGTAAATATTTTCACACTGGTAATGACATTTTACCATTACTATTCATGAAGAAATTGGGCCTAAGGAATTTAAATTTATTTGGAAAATGATACAGGAATCATTCAAAACATACAAAAACGTGAATAACTGATTTAACTAGAGTAATAGCCTAATATAGTTTTCACATGATTTAATGCAGTAGTATTTTTAGTAATAAATATGAGAAAGAATTGCACCTTAAATATGAGACAGTTTTTTTTTAAATAAATGTGAATCAATACAATAGTATATAGGCACTCAATATTTAAGAAATGTTTAGGAAGGCACTTACTCAAATTTTAAAAGTAACTTTTTGTTATTATTGGCTTTCCCGTATTCAACCTCCACCTTCACCTAGAAACGATTTGATAGCAAAACTTTAAAAGAAATAAATAACTAAAAAATATTTAAAAATGAGGACAACACAGTATACTGTGTGTATAACAAGACAAATTTATAAGATAACTGACATACTCGTTAGGGTGGGTCAAAATATTTTTTATTTTATTTTTGTAATCTAATAGTGATAAAAAGGTGCCATGTAGGTTAAAAATACTATACCTAAAATATTATTAGTCTGTAATGTCATTAACTGCCTCCGGATTCACATTGAAAAAACAGAAAAAATAATTTTAATATGTTACTCCAAGTGTCCATAGTTCTATCGTGAGTTCGAGTTTTAACATTATTATTACATCACAGGAAAGCAAATATGGCGTGTTTACTAAAACAAACCAATAAAGGCATTTGATTGGTTAATATTGGGTGTGAGGGGAGGGGGCGTGAGGCGTCCATTGCACTTGTCGCAACAATTTTGCGCGCTAGTTGCGTCGCGGTACGTTAGGTGGGAGGCCGTTTTAAAAATGGAGCGCACGCGAAATGCGACGCGATGTCCTTTGTTTGGAGAAATATGTGATCTTAAAGACAATACTTTGCCAACTTATGAAGAAGTTATGAAGTGTTATGAGTGGACGCGGCGACGGCTAAAATCGATGAAAGACACTCGAAAAGAACCAACTTTTCCCGAAATCGCTATCATTGTGACGCACAAAATTGAAAAACTGTGGGCAAAAGCATCTCTTCCTGTTGTTTCACATACTAGAGTGACACAAATGTTGCAGGCTTACCACCTTAAGTGCAAGAATCTTTTGAAATCACACCCCAAAATACCAATAAATAAACTGGAAGATTTTCAGCTTACTAGTAAAAGCCTATTTGATATTAGTGCCTGCAAATGTAAGGAATTAATGAATTGCACTTGTCCAAAAGAGCGAAAGGTACCGAGAAATGAATGCGAGTTCTTAATGGATCAACGTGGTTCTAGAAAAATGTTCATTGGTAATATCGACATCGCCTGTACCAATCAAGCTACAAAAAGTTTAAAAAGGAAGATACGAAAGCAAGAACACCTATTAAAGCACCAAGCAGCATGCCATAATATTTCAAATACCATCGTTCAACTTGACCTTTCCACCTCTACCGATTCCAGTGAGAACGACTGTGACGACAAAACACTGCAATTAAAAAAACGTACCGTTCCGCGAACTACCACTGCCAGTATGAATTATTCCATAATTGCCAAAACTTGCGACAGATATGGAATTTCTGACAGAGCTGGGGCAGCCATAGCCTCAGCAGTTTTACAGGCTACCAGCAGTACAAGCTCCTCTCAATCAGTAATTGACAAAAACAAGTTACGAAGAGAACGAACAAAAACGAGACAAAACATTATTAGCAATGACAGGGTTTCGCAAGTACCCGCTTTATATTTCGATGGTCGCAAAGACAAATCTCTTGTGCTGCTAAAAAAGGGAGGTAAAAGTTACAGACAACTTCTCATGGAAGAGCACATATCATTAATTAAAGAACCTGGCTCTAAGTATTTGGGACATATCACTCCAAGTTCTGGCTCAGCTAAAATAATTGCTAGAGCAATTACTCATTATTTTTTAAGAGAAAATATATCAATGGACTTTTTGTTGGCGGTTGGATGCGACGGCACGAACGTTAATGTCGGTAAATACGGAGGTGTCATACGTTTATTAGAAAAACAATTAAACAAACCATTGCAATGGATTATTTGTCTGCTACATATGAACGAATTACCATTTCGACATTTATTTGCATATATTGACGGTGCTACATCAGGACCAGAAACGTTTAAAGGCCCAATCGGAAAACAATTAGAAAACTGTCATAATAAGCCGGTGGTTCAGTTTCAACCGATCCCTTCAGAGTTACCAAATTTAACAGCACAAGATCTAAGTACCGACCAATCATATCTCTATAACATTGTATTAGCTGTTACGACGGGATATTGCCCTGATGATTTAGCTAATAAATCACCTGGCAAGATGTCACATGCCAGGTGGTTAACTAGAGCCAACCGTATTCTTCGTCTGTACATTTCTACAAAAGCTCCGTCTGAAAAACTACAAAGTTTAGCGACATATATTGTTAAAGTTTACGCTCCGACTTGGTTTGCTATCAAAACTCATCCTACTTGCAAAGATGGAGCACAACACTTGTGGAAGCTAGTGTCTACTTCTAGATACTTACCGGCGAATTACAAAGCTCAAATTGATCCAGTCATTCAAAGAAATGCTTATTTCGCTCATCCCGAGAATTTATTACTGGCAATGCTTACTGACCCCCAAAGCCACATTCCTGAGTTAGCAGCACGTCGTATTTTGAAGGCTCGGGCAAACACACAACCTAATGTCCGATTATTTGAAGTTCCCAAACTGAACCTTAATGCAACTTCTTATATTGACCTCATCGACTGGCAGCAGCACATCACCGAACCTCCAATTCTTAAGGCTGTAAGTGACGAGGAGTTGCAGTTGTTTGTTGCACAGAAAGGAGAACGAGAACTTCCTTTCCTACGACTTCCGTGTCACACACAAGCAGTCGAAAGGGCTGTCAAGACTGTCACTGAAGTAGCACGTTCTTTGTGTAGTAAAACATCAAGAGAAGGTTTTATTAAGGCTCAGATAGAGTCTCGCAAAGACATGCCAAAATTCGAAAGTAAAAAGGATTTTTTAGTTAAATAACTAAATAAATTTAAAAATGTTGGTAACTACTTGTAATTCTCTTTTTCTTCAATAAACTAATATGTTTAAGTGCTAGTGTTTTAATTATAAAATACACTCAATAAAAATTAGGCACAGTTGCTGGAACTGAAGATAGAAACGCTTCTTTTTTTAAAAAAAAAAAAATTCAAGGTCGATCCGGAGGCTGAAAATGATATCCAAAACTAATAATTATTTGTGAATATAATATTCTGATGCTATAGCACCTTTCTATCACTATTACAAATCAATACGAAACATTTTTTTTTTCTCCATACATTAGTGACCCACCCTAATACTCGTATAAAATACTTTTAAGTGTGCGAATCTACCGTACCGCTGCTAGACCACATTTAGACGCTGAGATGGGTGTGGTTGTATATGTGGGTTGGCCCTATTGACAAGGAACCCAACACTGTCAAAACTACCCTAATGTCACAGGGGTATTTTAAAATTTAAGACTATCCTAATGACGAGAATGTATGGACAGTCCAGCCTGCACCAAACTGATGTATCTACCTGTTTATTTTGATTTGTATAATTTTTTGGCAGAGTGGTGACTGAGTTTATTCAGGCGTTTCTTCTCAGCCCTTGCCAGATTGTCTATGCCTTGTCTCGAAGCGCTAGTAGGGCCTAAAAGATAACAGACAGTCATGTTCTGGCCCCATACGGGCCATAATTGATTAATATAAACTAATTATTGACGTTCATAACTGGTATTTTGTGTCCTAAATTTAATAAATTATTTTTGACTTTGACTTTTGATTTGGCCCTCAAAACGAAAATTTGACTCTCATTTAACCGGTTTTTTTCTTGTAGTAAGAAGGATGGAATTTGACTCTCATTTAACCGGTTTTTTTCTTGTAGTAAGAAGGATGGAGTTCAAAATATAATGAGAAAGCGACTAATTGTTAATCGACTAATAAAAGGAATAAAAATGAATTTAACTATCATTAAAACGGTTATTGATGGGAATTTTTAATTACCATTTATCAGTTCACGGAAAATTTGCTACAGATTAACCTTAAACCAGTTTTTATTATATTATATTTTTCACCTTACATAAAATTATTAAAGTTCAAATTATTATGCCTATTAATATTGCTACTGTCGGTTATAGGATTGAATAAAATTTGTAGTTAATAATGTGTAACGGATACAATTTTCACAGTTTAATAGGGATGAATAACTATCGTTCACGGATGTGTTATAAAAGTCGGGGCAGCGAGCGGATCGTTACCTATTGCCTACAAATTTCCCAACAAGTTTAAGCACAAGCTCGCCAGCAATCTCGCCAACATGCGCATCGCTCTCGTCGTCCCGCTCCTAGCGCTCCTTTCTGCGACCGCGTACGCAGATTGTGATGAGGATCGAACAGGTAACTTTATGTTTTATTTTTGCAAATTATTATCTTTATATCATATTCTGTATAAGAGTATTTAATAGTTTGATTAAAATGAAAGGTTTTCAATTTCCTGTTATTTATTTAGACCTCTATACATACTTTTCATTTTGATGTTTAGTAAGCGTTGTGCAGTATATATTGGTTTGATTTTTAAATTACACAAATAACAAAATAATAATTAATAAAACAAAAAAAAACAGCCAGCTGCCTAAAATCCCAAATAAGCAGCCGAACCCACTGGCTCATGTAGGGACAATTTACACGCCCAAAGACAACGCGCAGGATGCTATTGGCATTCCAAAGGACACAGCTCATCATCGAGGCTGCTCTCTTCCGAAGGATATCATGAAACCCATCAGTATGGACTTCAGCGAACATAGTCGACGGACTGTAGGACGGCAGCCCCAGCAGTACTCTAAATGCTTTGTTGTATTGCACACGTAAGGCGTTAATGGCCTTCTGCGTGTAGCTGACCCACAGGCTGCACATGTAAAATGACTGACAAAAGCTTTAAAAAGTACTAAGCTTTACTGTATTTACTGGTTGCAGGATCCACCCATAGCGACGTGAGAACATCGGTGACTAAACTCACTGTCCTGCTTCACAGCGGTGTTAATTATGTAGATCTCACAAATCTGAATGTAAGTACTTAGCCACCGCTCTTTATCATAGCTTTACCTAGCCTGGCGAACTCGTATCCCCCTTTAAAAAATAAGACATAAATAGATGCACCAGACAACACACTAATTTTGAATTTGAACCACAAAAATCAGCGACCATTTTGAAATTGATCACGTGTAGAATTATACTGATTTTTAACCGACTTCAAAAAAGGAGGAGGTTATCAATTCGACTGTATGTTTTTTTTTATCATTATTTTTTTTTTGTATGTATGTTACCTCATATCTCAGTCGTTTGTCGACCGAATTGAAAAATTTTTTAGCCTACTTAGAGGGTGTACCTTCTAGTTGGTCCCATTTTTTCCTTTTTGGGATCTGATGATGGGATCTTGGTGTAATCGAGGGAAACCCTCAAATTTTAAAGGCACGTATAGTGTTTCTTTACTAGAATCTTAATGTTGACGTGTTGTTACGTCTGATAGTCAATATCTTGTGGGGCTGAGCTGATGGTGGAACTCCTTAACGCTTAGGAGTTCAGTAATTATAATGACGGAACTTATGAAAGGTAATTTGTAGCTTTTTAAAAAATAGAATCATAAGGTGCAACTCCCCCCCCCCCCCTCTTATGTAATCACTAAAAATGAAGAAATAAAATAAACTTTAAAAAAAAGTAAAAACCGACTTCAAAACCAAAATGCACTAAAAAGTCTTAAATAAACTCTTTGAAAGGAAAGGAAAGGAATCCGTTGTAGGCAAACAATTTCTTTTTGGAGTCGGTGCTGTGATAGTTGATGCTTGATGGTCAAAGTGACAAAGACTTTTTAGTGCATTTTGGTTTTGAAGTCGGTTTTTACTTTTTTTTAAAGTTTTTAATGGATAACGAACATTATCGCACGTCATCTTGCCGTGTGTGATTCAAATATAGGAGCACTGGAAACATTAATTTGCACATACATATGAAAAATAAAATAAAATAAATAGTAAGTCACATCAAATAGGCCTATCTCAGTTCCACGTTTCATAATATATCTACCGCCGATTCGCCTCCCAGTGGGTTTCGAGCTAATGCCTGTAAATAGGATTCCCATATATATCCTCATTGACCACCACCAGTATCCCATTTTGAGAACAACGTAGTCGATTCCAAAAGGACACTATCCTTTGTCGAACTACAGCAAAAAAGTCGGACACTCTTGCTTCGGCGAACATGTCAGAGGCACTACAATATCTCGGAAACTTCATGAGGATGAAATAAGCATCATTGCATTGCACCTTCAAAGTGCTAAAAGATTACTTTTTGTACTTTACCCACAGCTGAGACGTACGTGATAGCTGTTTTCTGCTGAAGCACCGTATTTGGTAGCCAATACACGAACAGGCCTAAAAAGATTGTTTTTTACAGTACCCATGCAACCCCAACAATGCTATGCTGGGAAGCCCCATACACGTCGGCACGCTCCTGAAAGTATGCGTAGCCGGGAGGCCAACCGTGAATCTGCTGGACCTGAACCACGGAAGAGTGAATGTTGGGAAAGTAGGTCTCGGCGCACATGGCACCGCTTACGTTTATTGCAAAGTCAATTCCTCGCCCAATTAATAATCTTCACTCGACCAGCAGGATAATCTTTGTATATCTAGCAATAGCAATAATTGGACGTGTAACGCAAAATTTTGCAGATTAATTTAAACCAATGTGTAATACGAGCATATATTATATGTTTGGTACCTGTAGTCAAAACCAATGACGTTTTGTATTTGGCTGATTTGTTATGCTTATTAGATCTTGTTATGGCAAATATTTAATTTTTACTAAAGCTACATAGTCTTCGTAGCCATGAGTGCCGTAACCCGCTTTCCAGTAACATGAAAACGCACTGCTTAGGCGCGACATTACCATATTATTTGATTTCTTAAATTCGAAAGTATACATATTTTTTTCTGTCTTAAAGGCGATTTGTTGTTATATTTCCCTTCAATGTTATGTTAATTGTAAGTGTTAAAACTCATACATTAAATGTTTCTGTGTTTCAAAGGTGATGTTTTACTATCTATAGAAATTGATCCTTTTACAGCATGTACAAATTGTGTATATGTTACGGCTAATAGCTGAAGTGCGGCTACACCTAGTTTTAGCCGGCTACAACTAGGTGCAGCCCGCCACATGCGGTTAATCTTAGGTGTATCCTACTTATCTTCGGTTACAACTAGGTTTAGCCTTCATAATAGCGGCTAGAACTAGGTACAGCCGCACACTGGTGGTTAAACTTAGGTGCATCCTATTTATTATCGGCTAGACCTAGGTTTTCAGTTCAGATAAGGATTTTGGTTTTATTTTGAGATTCGTATCTTGCGTTTCCTGATTGATTCAATTACATGGAATAAATAAAAGACAGGGATGTTTAAGTGACATTTATTATTTGACAGGCAAATATCTTTTAACAATAAAAGGCGTTATTATAGGTAATAAAAACAGAAAATATCATAAATCTTCTCTACATAAACTAACAGAACTAGACATAACAAAATAAAGTTTTACTTTTTAACTATGAAAAAATCAATTAAGTCTTTGTTCTCTTCTCTCATATTTTTACGTTAAAACGAATAGGATAAGTTTTTTACTGAGTTTTAATTATACAAAAATCATCAAACTCTCATATATGATAGTATGTTGCAATGAATGTCTATCACTTATTTGAACAAGACAAACTTGAATGACATTTAGAGTTAGACAAAATACTATAATAATTATATTATAATTTTATAAAAGTATTGGAAAATATTTTACATATTTTCTTATCTCGCTGGCAAATATCTTTTAACCAAAAAAGACGTTATTATAAGTAATTAAAACACAAATTTTAAATCTTCTCTTCATAAACTAACAGAACTAGACATCTTTGGCGCAAAGATAAAAAAAAATAACATATAGCATTACCATAAAGCTTTAATTCTTAACTATGAAAAAATCAACTAAGTCTTTGTTCTCTTCTCTCATATTTTTAAAACAAATAGGATATCTTTTTAATTCAGTTTTGATTATACAAATATCAACAAACTCTAATATATCATCACTCTCTACCGAGTTGATGATACAAAATCGAATCAATCAGGGAACGCAAGATACGAATCTCAAAATAAAAACAAAATCCTTAACTGAACTTAAAACCTAGTTCTAGCCGATAATACATAGGATGCACCTAAGTTTTACCACCAGTGTGCGGCTGTACCTAGTTCTAGCCGCTATTATGAAGGCTAAATCTAGTTGTAACCGAAGATAAGTAGGATACACCTAAGATTAACCGCATGTGGCGGGCTGCACCTAGTTGTAGCCGGCTAAAACTAGGTGTAGCCGCACTTCGGCTATTAGCCGTAACATATATACAATATTAGTTTTTTGTAAATGTAAAAAAAAAACAATAAAATTAGTAACACGTCTCTTATGATTTTTATTATGATGATGATGTTTTATTTATTGAAATTTTAATTTGTACAAGCGTAACTAATCCGAGACTTAATTGAACAAAATCAAATAAATTACTTGCGACAGGATTAGTTACAAAATTGAATTCCACAACCTGAGTAAGAAATTAATATTTTATCGACAGAAAAATTGCAGTTCAAGTTCTTTTGTTGGTGAAGCTGGCAAAAGTAACTAAGGTAATATAAGAGGTCGATAATGATTTAATAAAATTATTGTCTCAAATTTTAACTAAATATCTATACTAATATTATATAGCTGAGTTTGTTTGTTTGTTTGAACGCGCTAGTATCAAAAACTACTGACCCGATTTGAAAATTTTTTTTTACGTTGAATAGTCCATTTATCGAGGAAGGCTTTAAGCTATCTATACTAATATTATAAATTAGAAAGCTAAAGAGTTTGTTTGTTTGTTTGTTTGTTTGAACGCGCTAATCTCAAAAACTACTAGCCACATAAGACCACAGCAGAAATGAAAAATGTTGCGAAAACGGGAGAAAGATATTCCTTTTGAGAGCTTCCGCTGCGTACGCTGCGGAAGCCGCTTAAGTTACACAAAAATCATGTATGACAGAATTGTTCAGCATTAAGAGTTCTATAATAAAGTCCGCGACAGCATATGTCTATCTTTTATGGTTGACTTACTACAACCTTTTTTATGTTAATAAATTTGTAAAAAAGTGTATTATACACACAAGTATTTATTCTTATCAAAATAAATACATTGACCATCACGAGCATTTCATTTAGAACCAAGTTGCCCTTTATATCATTTGATTTCAATAAATATCTTAGGGGCTATCACAGTTTGAACATAACTCCGCACCAAAATAATGTTCGCAGCTTAAGTACAACGTGCGCTTGCGCTAATGCGCTAATATATTATAAATCTGAAGAGTTTGTTTGTTTGAACGCGCTTATCTCAGGAACTGCTGGACCGATTTAAAAAAATATTTCTGTGTTGGATAGCTTATTTATCGAGAAAGGCTTCAGGATATAAAATTTGACGCTGCGACGGGGGAGGGGGGAGGGAGCAAACTCAAAACGCGCGGACGAAGTCGCGGGGGACTGCTAGTATAACATAAATATACGACTCATAAGACCACAGCAGAAATGAAAAATGTTGCGAAAACGGGAGAAAGATATTCCTTTTGAGAGCTTCAGCTGCATACGCTGCGGAAACCGCTTAAGTTACAAAAAAAAACATGTATGACAGGATTGTTCAGCATTAAGAGTTCTATAATAAAGTCCGCGACAGCATATGTCTATCTTTTATGGTTAACTAACTACAACCTTTTTTATGTTCATAAATTTGTAAAAAAGTGTATTATACACCCAAGTATTTATTCTTATCAAAATAAATACATTGATCATCACGAGCATTTCATTTAGAACCAAGTTGCCCTTTTCATTTGATTTCAATAAATATCTTAGCAGCTATCACAGTTTTAACATAACTCCGCACCAAAATAAAGTTCGCAGCTTAATTACAACGTGCGCTTGCGCTAATCTATACTAATATTATAAAGCTGAAGAATTTGTTTGTTAGTTTGTTTGTTTGAACGCGCTAATCTCAAAAACTACTGGCCCGATTTGAAAAATTATTTTTACGTTGGATAGTCCATTTATCGAGGAAGGCTTTAGGCTGTATAACATAATGATACGACTCATAAGACCACAGCAGAAATGAAAAATGTTGCGAAAACGGGAGAAAGATATTCCTTTTGAGAGCTTCCGCTGCATACGCTGCGGAAACCGCTTGAGTTACACAAAAATCATGTATGACAGGATGGTTCAGCATTAAAAGTTCTATAATAAAGTCCGCGACAGCATATGTCTATCTTTTATGGTTGACTTACTACAACCTTTTTTATGTTAATAAATTTGTAAAAAAATAATGCATTATTTTTAGAGGTGTATTATGTACACAGGTATTTATTCTTATCAAAATAAATGCATTCATCATTACGAGCATTTCATTTAGAACCATGTTGCCCTGTATATCATTTGATTTCAATAAATATCTTAGGAGCTATCACAGTTTGAACATAACTCCGTACCAAAATAATGTTCGCAGCTTAAGTACAACGTGCGCTTGCGCTAATGCGCGAATATATTATAAATCTTTAGAGAAAGGCTTTAGGATATAAAACATGACGCTGCGACGGGAGGGGAGGGAGCAAACTCAAAACGCGCGGACGAAGTCGCGGGGGACCGCTAGTTTTAAATAAAAACTGAGTTTTTTCATAAGCTTGCACCAAAAGTATTTTGCTGTTATTGAAAGTATTATATTTGAGTATATTTTGTATTTTTTTAATTTATTTATGTTTAACTTTTTTAAAAAACCGGCCAAGTGCGAGTCGGACTCGCGCACTGAGGGTTCCGTGCCAACTATAACTGAATTAGGGAATCCACCTACTTCCACTTAGTAAAATACCACAATATTTTGTTGACAACAAATAATATAACTTTGTTTTTCATAGTGTTTGTATAAAGAACAAAGTTATGTTTGCGGTTGTTGAAAATGTGCTTTATCTCAAAAACTACAAGTTCAATATTGTTCAAACTAATTTTCGTTGAAAGAATTTGTTAAGATCTACATTACATATTTTTTTCCAAATTTACACTTGCTTAGTTTAGAAGTTAGATGGAGGGGGGGGGGGGGGGGGGGCATTTTACCACTTTGGAAGCGTCTAGCTACGAAACGTTAGACTTTAAAAGAAAATGATTGTAAAAACCTATCCGTAGACACCCCATTTGCATAGGTTTGACTAGAAAATATATTTTCGGTTTAAGTTTCATGTATGGGAGCTCCCCCTTAAATTTCATATTTTTTAATTTTTAGTATAAGAATCGTAAAGCGGTTAACGGGATACGTCTTCCTACCAAATTTCAAGAGTGTGATACTTATAGTTACAGAATAAAGTGGCTGTGACATACGGACGGACGGACAGACAGACAGACAGACTTGACGAAATTATAAGGGTTCAGTTTTTTGCCATTCGGCTACGGAACCCTAAAAATGATGTGTGGACAAATGTACAATTGCGTACTTCGGCGCCATTGGCGTGTTCATTGCCAAATTATTATCACCCACTAAGGCACCCGCTGAAAATCAGCGTCGTGGTATGCGTCCCGCTGCCACGACTTATGCTGAGCGGGTGCCTTTTTGACTCAAGTCACCAGCTTTTGTAATATATTTGTATATTATGCTTGATGTAATTTATTTGAGTCAAATAAATGTATTTTCTTTCTTTTCTTTCTTTCTTTAATTCATTCTTTAATGCATTCTCTACCATTGGGTGGCAGAAAAAGATGAGGTGTTATTCATCAATTACTTTCAGGTTTATCAATAACTAGCGGTCCCCCGCGACTTCGTTCGCGCGTTTTGAGTTTGCTCCCTCCCTTCCCGTCGCAGCGTCGTGTTTTATATCCTAAAGACTTTCTCGATAAATAAGCTATCAAACCTAGAAATATTTTTTCAAATCGGTCCAGCAGTTCCTGAGAAAAGCGCGTTCAAACAAACAAACTCTTCAGCTTTATAATATATTAGCGCAAGCGCACGTTGTACTTAAGCTGCGAACATTATTTTGGTGCGGAGTTATGTTAAAACTGTGATAGCTCCTAAGATATTTATTGAAATCAAATGATAAAAAGGGCAACTTGGTTCTAAATGAAATGCTCGTGAAGATGAATGTATTTATTTTGATAAGAATAAATACCTGTGTATATAATACAACTCTAAAAATAATGCATTATTTTTTTTACAAATTTATGAACATAAAAAAGGTTGTAGTAAGTCAACCATTAAAGATAGACATATGCTGTCGCGGACTTTATTATAGAACTTTTAATGCTGAACAATCCTGTGATACATGATTTTTGTGTAACTTAAGCGGTTTCCGCAGCGTATGCAGCGGAAGCTCTCAAAAGGAATATCTTTCTCCCGTTTTCGCAACATTTTTCATTTTTGCTGTGGTCTTATGAGTCGTATCTTTACGTTATATAGCCTAAAGCCTTCCTCGATGAATGGACTATCTAACGTAAAAAAAATTTTTCAAATCGGGCCAGTAGTTTTTGAGATTAGCGCGTTCAAACAAACAAACAAACAAACAAACAAACTCTTCAGCTTTATAATATTAGTATAGATTTAAACTAGCGGAACCCGCGAACATTCTGAACCTTCTGCAACGGCCCAGTCGTTTGTTTGTTTGGTACTCTGGCATCTTACTCGTTTTGTAATTCCGGGCCAAGAAGAATCAACAATCCAACCTTTAATCATTAATTGGTCCACGAGCTATAATTACTTAAATAGTGTAACTAACACTACATTCTTTTTTAACCGGGTAAGGCGTGTCATAAAAAGCAAAAAAATAAAATGTCGACTGGGTAATAAATATATCAACTAATTCTAAATTCTTTTAATTTATTTATTAAAAAAAAAAGATTCCTACAAACAATAAATCGAGTGAGCATAATACTACCAACAAATGAATGCAATCAAAGTATTTAATTTAATCTACAATCATCTGTTTATACTGTTTTTGTAAATACTATGCAACTGTACAAGTGTTTACGTAAATAAATACTGTATTGTTCGCGATACGCGAAGCTGCCTAACTAATTGAAAGGGCCTAAATAAATATAATATATGGTAAACACTAAATACCTTGCGTCTTCTTCAGGAGCACATGGAGGGAGCGCCCCGTGAATTGTTCCAGCACTTCACACACAGTTTAAGTCCGCCTTTCGTAGTACATAATATATATAATATGTTAGATCCCACCCAATGTCTTCTTTAACCCACCGTTTATACCGATAATACCGAAATTGGAGGATATTTCTCCAGAAAACCGCGGAGCCCAGCTCCTAACCGACCCGTAACTTTTGACAACTCCACTAACCTTTTTATTTCAATACCCTACAAAATTATTATTTCCTACCGTCTAATTTAGCGATAATTTCGACAAGCAAACCTGGCCGTCTAAATGAAACATTACCGCCGCCCAATCAGTACCACTGATTACAATAAATTTACTTATCCAAACTAAACTAATCTTTTCTATGAGAAACACAAATCTAATCAATAGGCAAGCGTGACAGCTTGGCTATTGCCCGTTTAAGAACAACACCATTAGACACACGAACATCTGCGAGCCTTATGACTCCATCTGACCCAGAATATAACTTTACAATTCTACCGCGACGCCAGTGATGCGGAGGGACGTTATCGTCTTTCAATAAAACTAAATCTCCTTCCTTAGGAGGGGCGACTCGATCCGTCCACTTTACGCGTTGCTGCAAGGTGTGAAGATATTCTAAATGCCACCGATGCCAAAAACTTTGCGTAATCTGTTGTAACAATTGAAACCGAGATAATTTGCTCATCTTCACATCCTGCAACGAGTATTCCGCTACAGCATTTAATGGCTGGCCTATCAAAAAATGACCAGGAGTCAAAACTTCGAGGTCGTGTGGATCCGAAGACACAGGGCACAAAGGTCGTGAGTTCAGAACCGCTTCAACCTTACAAAATATCGTGCTAAGCTCTTCGAATGTGTGATGAAATTATAACACTGAGACTTTTTCAATACTTTTATTCTTCGAACAGGGTACAACTTTAGATACAACCTCTTCAACTTGATGCCGCAAACCAACTGCCCTGCCGGACTCCGCGCTCTCCCCGAATACAAAACTCCCCTCCAAAATATATCGGTGTTGCCAGGAAATAAATTTAAATGTAACTGTTATAAATACCAGTTCGAATAAACGATAGCAGCTATTTATTTGAAAATTACGACATTCGGCCGTCCTACATCGAGCAGCCTCCTGGCGCTCGAATGGCTTGCAGTTCAGTTGGGTTGAAACGAGTACATAAATAACCAAACATTACCTTATGATTTTGAATAGTAAAAATAGCATCTAATTGCAATCTAAAGTTTTCAAACGGAATTTAAATAATTTAACATGTGCATGAATAATTATTAATGCCAAAAAAATTATAGTGTAATAAATAAAACATGAAATTTTCATTTTACACTCATAATAATGAAATAAATGAAAATGAAATAATAATAAAAAATTTGGTTGCAAAATGCTAAGAAAGTATTTATAAAATTTGTTTCAGATAATTAATAATTTCCTTGAGTCATTACGACATTCGCGCAGCAATAGCAAATATTCTACATTATATTTCAACAGTTTGTATATACCAGACCGTCTAGTACTAAAGTTAAATCTAAATATATCTTCTTATTGATCTACTTAACCATTCGAAACAGCATATAAATAATTTGAATACAATTTTGGTAAGATTTATCAAGATTAAGTAATAATTAAAACTGTAAATCAATATTAATTTAGTTTTCTTTGGGTCTTATTTTATTTTATATAAAATAATAAATAAATAAAATAAATTAATATCCTTTGGACATTCCCACACATCGCCATCTAGTCCCAAAGTAAGCTACTCAAAGCTTGTGTAATGGGTGCCAGACAACGGATATAATACTTAAATACTTTTTGTTTGTAAATACATACATAATATACATAGAAAACACCCAGACCAATACAAACAGACATGTTCATGCACACAAATGTTTGTATTGTGCGAGGATCGAACCCGCAACCCGCTGCGTAGTAGGCGATTTCTCGACCACTACACCAAACGGGTCGTCAAAATAAAGCAAATAATTCAAACATTGTACAACATTAAACATGGCAGATAAAATATTTATGATAGATATCATTCATGGATATGGTGATAAAATGCTATGAATTCGTAAAATTATAAAAAAAATGCCCATTGATTTGATTATACAGCAACAATGTCTACATTGAGTAATTATAAGCTGTAGAACTAATATTTTAAAAAATATTTTAAAATCTTGCAGATTTTGTGTACTACTTCGACTCAAGCTTACAACGGTCTCAGTGTTTTTATTTAAGGTTGTCAATTGATCTAATCATTCATCAAAAGCGGCGATTTCAACTATAGTAAGTTTACTTTTGCGTACTCTGAATATTCATAAAAAATTAAATAACTTTCAAAATCCATTTAAACGTTCTCAACAAACGTAACTTGTAACTTTATAAGCGGCTGCTTAATACCAGACTTGTAGATGCACTACATTAAAACTGTTTAGTTTTACTCATTAACTAGCGGTAACTAAGTTTAAAGTGCAATTTGTTAATTAAGTTATAGTTTATGTAACGCTAAGTGCACATTATAAAGAATTAAATTGAATAAAATACGCTTTAGAATGTTTTGAGAGTTTAAGTCGTAATGTTATTCGTCTGTAAATAGTGATCTTACATTTACTAACCTTCAAACATAGCTAATAAAGTTTTGTAATGTAACCTAAATATTTTATTTATAAAAAGTGCAGTGTATTGCTTTTACATTATCAAGGTGTAATGTACCAAACATTTGCCAGACAGCTTAAAAACTCATACATACCCTTATTAACAAAATACCAACAGAAATAAAAAATAAAATTAACGAAAAAAATATCAAAAGAATATTAAAAGCATATTTTCAAACAACATTAGTGTTTACTGAATGAGCGTGTACTAAGTTGAAGCATCCTGTACGCAGCTAGGCGAATGCGCACATAAGCGAGTGATCTGCATGAATGGGGTTGTTTATGCGCAAACGCAGCTAGTTCGCACACCGTGTCGCTTAATGCAACCGGTGCAATCGATGCGTCGAGTAGATCGATGTGCGCGTTAACTTAATAGCAGATATACTCGCAGATATGCAGTCGTTTTGTTGAACACCTGTGTGACTAAAATAATCTATAGTTATTTTGTATTTGTATTAATTTTTATTCATTAATGATTTGTATTGCTATACGAGTATGGATGCTCAACGATTACTGAGAACACTAGTATCTAGACAAACCTGTAATAGGCTTTAAGATCCTATTAATTAAGCTAATATGTGTATATTTTTCTTATGATGATAGTAATAAATAAAATAATAAATAAACTAAATCATATTCAGTTTATCTGTTAAAAGAAGCATGATACATCATTTCCTAAAAGATCTTGATATTTAATAGTGTATAAATTATTTCAAATCCAATAAATCATCAAATTAGATTAAAAGTTTATAACACTTATTATTTATAAAATTATAATAAAAAAACAATTACAATTACTTACAGTTACGTAATGCGTTTCTCAAATGCGAACGGAGAACCGGTTAGGACGAAACTTTTATCAATACCACCCGCAACATTATTGATACTTAATGAATGACTCGATTCTTGTTAAAGTTTAGCCAAAAGTAAAAATAAAAATAATTCGTGTAACATGTCACCTGTTTGCAATTCCTAATACCATTTGTGTTTTGTATATCTTTGGTCAAGTGAATTGTATTCTTTGGGTGCTCCCAAAGAATACAATTCACTTGACCAAAGAATAATTAAAGTTTATCAAGCAAAAAGCTGTGGTGTACATTTACTTAATTTAAAAAAGAAATCACAATCATACCCTTTTTGTGAACCAAAAATTCAGCAAAAACAACCCATACGATAGGGAATGGTTGGTTGTGCGCACAAGAAATTGCAAGTTAAGATGAATACACACAAAATAAGCATTATTTTCCCAAATTTATTAACCTTATTCTGAATCAAGTAATAGTTTTTTAGCAGGATGGGGAAATTATATTAAATGGTTCTAGTGTTACTAATTTAATCCACTGAGACCTAGGTAAGATACGGTACTTGTTTTCATAGTATGAAAACAAAGACGGATTAGTAACAGAAACACTATGATATGTTTATAAAACTCATCGAATGAAAAATATACAATGATATAAGTTGTAAGAATTAAAAATGAAAGCTTGCTATTATGCATTATTTTTGTTGTTCTGAATGTAATCATATAATGCAGTATTTGATGAAAATATGTCAAATATCGTGTTCTGATAACTACAACAGTAAAATAGAGCCTAAGGCAGTTTATATAATAGGTACTTGCTTTACGATTTACTTAAATTAAATTTCATATAATATTTCGTCTAAATTTTTAAAAGCTTAGGCAAACAGCCTATTCATAAGAATGTCTTTAGAAAAATTAAACTCCAGCTATACTAGCTGCTTAATATTGCTCTTTGGGATTATTTGATTGATTATTTCATGGGGAAATGTTTTTTTTTTTTATGAATCATCAGAATGTTTTATAGACTTACCAATACTACACCTAAAACAATTGTTACAAAGAGGAAACCCTCAAGAGGGTAGGTCATTACAAAAGTGTATTATAACGCAGAAAATTATTTCAAGGCTAATAAAATGTACCGACTTAAATTGAATACCTACTACAACATAGTCAACTCCTTGAAAAGAGGCATTGAAAACAGTGACAGTTTCTTGTGCTGCTCAGCATTAGGTACCCCCAAAATTGCCCCAAAGCTGTATTAGGGTATAATTTGGAGCTTTGAGTGGGTCCAGCCAGCTACACGTCTTCCTTCTCGGCTCTGCCTCTTAGTGACATCCTCCATCGTTCACCGTGGGGTCTTTGCTTCTTTCGAGCTCATGCGCGACATCGCGTGTGATGCAGACTCATCAGATCGCACGAGACAAAATCATTAGGATTCATCAGATGCCTTTATTGTATAATCATTAGTCTTCATAACTTAGTAGAAATTAATAATAATACACTTATAATTTACAATAATAAAATATGAAAAACTTTGTCATGTATTGATAAATTAGATTTCGCTACGGGACAAAATATTGTATGACATTTAAATAAAGTTTTCACGCCTTTCATTGCTTTTTGTAAAAACCTGTGAACCTGTGCTTTTAACTAGCATTTTATATTTTAACACATTTTCGCTAGTAAATGATTTGAATTTAATCAAGTAGGCAGAAAACATTTATTCTTTAATAGAATATTAATTTTGAACCAGAAAATTTCAATTATGAATTCGAAGTTATGAGTAAATATTTTTCTCAAGGGTTTTTAAGAAGTAAAATAAAAGAAATTATGAAAAAATTAGCACAAGGGCATAAAGTAATATTTATGAAAAATTGCATATTTTATTTAACTTTTACATATAAAAATATCTTTCATTTATGGCAGGTAATTAATATAGCACTCAAAATTTCATCACCATTATAACTTTGCCTAGCATCAAGATTATTATCTGGCTATGTTAGCCACTTGTAAGTTTACCATTAACTTATATCACTGTATCAAAAAAAAACTATGTCATTAAGAGAATAACCGCGTGGCAAACTCAGTTCATACTAGAGTACAAACGGACATATAATCAGCCACAGTTGCCTCCGTCAGAGAAATATCACACTTAACTATCATCTGACAAGGAACCTGTCAATTTGCACACTTAGCTACAAAATCAGTCCATATAAAAGTAATAAACTTAACAATTCCCCGACGAAAAAAACAACCACTCGGCATATTTAGTTACAAAACCAATCCATATAAAAGTTGTCGGTGACTATCAGTCTGACAGTGACATTTAATCACTCTAAAGCAAATAATTACTATTAGGATCATAGCCCACTTAACTATTTCTCGGTATGGAAAAAAATGAAGTAGCGTACTTAGTTACAAAATTAATTCATATCGAAGTACATCTTAATCAGTCTGACATTGACACACTTATCAGTATGAAGGCAAATTATTCTCGATAGGGATAAAACTATCCAGTGAGGAAGAAAATAACCAGTTGGGATACTTAGTGACGAAATCAATTCATATGAAAGTAGAAACTGACAATTTATCAGTCTAGGGCAAACTATTCTTGTCAGGGTCACAGCACACTTAACTATTCCCCGACAAATAAAACAACTAGGTAGCATACTTAGCTACAAAATCAATTCGTATTAAAGTACAAACTGACAAACTTAATCAGTCTTAGGCAAATTATTATCGTCAGGGTCATAGCACACTTAACTATTCCCTAACAAAGAAAACAGTAAAGTAGCATAATTAGCTACGAAATCATTTTATATTAAAGTGCAAACTGGCACACGTAATCAGTCTAAGGGAAATTACTCGCGCCATGGTCATAGCACACTTAACTAATCCCAGACAAAGAAAGCAACCAGGTATCACACTTAGCTACGAAAGCAACTCATATTAAAGTACAAACTGACACTTAATCAGTCTAAGGCAAATTATTCTCGTCAGGGTCATAGCACAAAACAAAACCTTTAAACGTATCTAGCAATGAAACTAAAACTGAGTTCACTTATACATTATATTACTTTTTACGCTAATAGCATACATTTACGACTATAAGTTACATTAATTTGGCACAGCTATCATTATCAATTCGGATGACTATATTTTTACAGCTCACCTACATGGCTACTTATTTTGCACACAGCACACCTACATGGCTACTTCTTTTGCACACAGCACACCTACATGGCTACTTCTTTTGCACACAGCACACCTACATGGCTACACGGCCTTCAGATTCACTTCAAATAAAAACCAAGATCACTTCACATGGTTATATTTTAATAGCACACCTACATGGCTATTATTTTTCTACGCAGCACACATACATGGCTACATGGCTTCATGGCCTTCAAATAATTTCATTTTAAACAAATACTAACATCACATGACAACAGAACTTCTCATAACTTTATTGAAGGTCATATAACCTTTAAATAAAATGAATCTGTTGAAATTCTGATGGCAATTAACTTTTCAATATCCAAGCAATTGCAGGCATAACAATAAAATATCTATCGTGTCTCGTTCACACACGCTTGAGAGGTTAATGAGAGTAATGTCAGGTTATTTCAAGTTCTTCTAAACCTAATATTTAAATACAATGTTCAAAATGAAACAGTCTAATCTGATGGTTATGGATGAGCCAAATGCTGCACCTATTTTATCGGAGAGTAGCCCCGACCAAAAACAGCGCAAGCACTAGCCCACTCAATACCATCATTGTCTCTTCGTGTAAAGTGCCCACAAGGGGTGCCTGTGACTCCGGAGAGCAATGGGTGTGAAATCAGTGTATGTAGTGTGGTTTGTATATAGAATTCGTTTATTAATATCTGAGAAGCGTTATAATCACTTTAAGAATAATAAAAACTACTTACAGTTTCTCTCGGACATAGCTCGTGGGACAGCACCACTTCTGACTTGTGATGAAATTATAACACTGAGACTTTTTCAATACTTTTATTCTTCGAACAGGGTACAACTTTAGATACAACCTCTTCAACTTGATGCCGCAAACCAACTGCCCTGCCGGACTCCGCGCTCTCCCCGAATACAAAACTCCCCTCCAAAATATATCGGTGTTGCCAGGAAATAAATTTAAATGTAACTGTTATAAATACCAGTTCGAATAAACGATAGCAGCTATTTATTTGAAAATTACGACAAATGTGAGTTTCGTTTCACCGATACACCGCTTTAAATGTGTTTTAGCTGACTTAACGGCAGCTTCGAAAAGACCACCCCATGACGGATATGCAGGTGGGTCAAATATCCAAGAAATACCCCGTTTCGACATTTCATGACTGATAGAGCGTTGTTCTTTACCCAGAAAATCATACAACTCTTTAAGATAATTATCTGCACCCTTAAAATTTGTACCGCAGTCTGAGCGAATAACTGAAGGCAAACCCCGCCTTGAAACAAACCTGACTAAGGTAGCAATAAAAGCTTCCGTTGATAGTTCCGATACCAGCTCTAAATGAACACACTTTGTTGCCAGGCAAACGAAGACACACAGGTATGCCTTGATGATTTTAGGATTCCGAAGTTTATGTGCTTTAACGTAAAACGGTCCCGCAAAATCTATACCAACACCATGAAAAGGCCTAGCAGCTACAACTCGATCCCGTGGTAAATTGCCCATAAGTGGCTGGCTTGTAATCCCCTTCAATTTATAACATGAGATGCATTTAAATGTCACATTTCTAACTACTCGTCTTGACGAGAGGACCCAAAAATTCCGTTGTAAAATGGCTAAAAGAGCGTTCGGACCCGCATGTGCATTTTTATATGCAAATCCGTAATTAAAAGTTTGACAGAAGTCCCCGATTTAGGCAACAGCAAAGGATGCCGTGCATCATAATCTAAATTGGCATTTTCCAATCTCCCACCAACCCGTAAAAGTCCGTTTGCATCTATAAAAGGTTGTAACCGCTTTAAGGAACCCCTTAGTTGTTTATCTTCGCGCAATTGTTCCATTTCAGAACCGAAACTTTGATATTGAATAAGTCTAACCCAGTGCATCAAAGCTCTCTTCCGTTCATCAACCGTCAAATATGTTTGAAAAACCCGATTATTTTTATTCCGTAAATTATAAAATAGCCGTAAAATCCAACCTGTTACTGCAATTAATTTGTCAAAATCACTATACCGTTCCAATAAAAAATCTAAGTCTGGCTGGGAATCCAAATTTGTAATCGCAAAGCACCGTATCCCAGGTAGATCCCGTGGTTGATCCACATCCAACACCGGCCAGTTTTGTTCTGACTCAGCTAACCAACGTGGGCCCCACCACAACGAATGAGAAATTAAATCTGATGCCTTGCATCCTCGAGATGATACATCTGCAGGGTTAATTTGTCCAGGAACGTGACGCCATGTGATGGAAACCGATGAATTTTGAATTTGAGAAACTCTGTTTGCCTCGAATACCTGAAGAGTATGAGGGGGTGTCCGAATCCATGCCAATGAAATTGTGCTATCAGTCCATCCGTATATCTCCTGCACATCCATGGTTCTTTGAAGACAAAGACAAACATGATTGAGGAGTTTGGTCAGCAACACAGCACCGCACAATTCCAGTTTAGGAATAGTGAGTCGTGATCTGATTGGAGCCACTTTACTCTTGCTAATAAGCAAGTGCACCGAAACCTCACCGTCCTCCTTCTGTACTCGGAGGCACACAACCGCTGCAAATCCCAAGTCCGACGCATCCGAGAAACCGTGAAGGCTAACATGAGCAGTGCGGGATGATAGAATATACCTAGGTATGAAAACCTTCTTAACATTTTCCAAATCCGCCCGAAAAGATAGCCATTCATATTCTAAATCTTGATTTAAAGGGTCATCCCACTCCAAACCTCCCAACCACAACCGCTGTAATAAGCACTTAGCCCAGAATAATATAGGAGCGATCCAACCATTCGGATCGTACATCCGTGCAACCGTAGAAAGGATGCTCCGCTTAGTAACCTGCCCGTGTAAAGGAATATCCGATTTGTATGAAAACGAGTCCGAAACTGGGTCATATAGTCATGAGTGGCACCTGCTTGTGTGCATCTGGCAAGTTCGCCAAAACCCCTGGAGAATTCGACAGCCATTTACGTAGCTCGTAGCCACCAGATTTCAAAAGAGAAATAAGTTCTTGCTGTAGGTTTAAAGCACAAGACTCCGAAATGGCTCCCGTCAGAATATCGTCGACGTAAATGTCACGCTCTAACACCGCTGCGGCGAGTGGGAATCGCTCGCGCTCTCGTTCGGCCAATTCCAACAATGTGCGTATCGCTATGTAGGGACTTGACGTTAAGCCGTAGGTATTTGTGTTTAATTCATAAGTGAGGAGAGGCTCATCAGGAGACTCCCTCCATAATATTAACTGATACTTCCGATCCGCAGGATTGATCAATGTTTGCCGAAACATCATCCGTATGTCCGTAATTAAAACCGTGTGATGGAGTCTAAAATTTAATAAGATAACCGTTATGTCCCGCTGGAGTTTGGGGCCAGAATGTAGACATTGATTTAAAGAAACCCCAGTTGATGTTGGGCAACTTCCGTTAAAAACAACACGTATTTTTGTACGGTCCGAATTTTTGAAAACCCCATGATGTGGAATATAATAATGTTCTTCTCCCGAGTTTACATTAAAATTTGAAACCGACATATGTCCTAAATCCGAATAATCCCGCATGAATTCAATATACTTCAGTCTAAGTTCTGAATCCCTAATTAAACGCCGTTCCAGGGCTATGAAACGTTTCTCCGCTATACCGCGTGACTGACCCAATAATGGCCGATGAGAGTTAAATGGTAATTTTGTCATAAAACGACCGTTTTCTAACCGTAATGTATGAGTTTTATAAAATGCCTCACACTCCGCGTCCTTTGGGTTTGGTATAACACTTTGTAGAGGCTCCTCGACCTCCCAAAACCTTTGCACTGTGTCTGAGAGTGACACTCCAAAAAGTTCCGCATCCGTATCAATTGATTCGATAGAATTATTATACTCGACTGGTCCTAATAAAACATAACCGAAAACGGTCCGATAAGCCGTAAACCCACTTGAAGTTAAATCAATTTTATCCCCGCTTACTATTTTACCGAATACGTCCGACCCAAGAAGTAAATCAACCGGTTTTGATTTGTGAAATTCAGGATCCGCTAAATCCAAACCCAAAGTTAAATCAGTTACCCCATCTGATAAGCCGGTTGAAGGCCTACCAAATTCTCTAAACACGTGACAGGTGTTGTAAACACCGGATAAGACTTACTAACGGGCGAGAAAGTAATAATACCCCGACCCAATGACCTTCCCGCTTCAAACCCCCCCACCCCTCTCACTAGTTCCTTCGATGGCACTAGAGCCAGACAAAGTCTCCGTGCTAAATCCACCGTAATCAGGGATCCTTGTGACCCTGCGTCTAATAACGCTCTTATTAAAATAGTATTTTCCGAATCCCCATTTAAGATTTTAACCATAGCTGTAGGTAACAAGATAATCCTTGAAGAAACTAGTGAGTGGTGGGCTTTATCCTATTGTTTATCTCTGCCGTCGTAGCAATGCCGGTCATCATTAAACCGAGCGTCCTGTCGTCCGTAAACTGGCCCGGAGTTCCTATTGAACCGATTTATGTCACGGCGCTCGTCTGACTCACGACGCACGCTCACGCGATTAGGCGAAGGAGCACTACGCTGAGGGGTTCTCGGTGGAGAAGCCCGAAGAGAGCCGTGAGGGGAGCGTCGCGATAAACCGTCATAATTCCGTGGAGAATATCTCTCCCCGTCACCGCCGCCCGTGCGCGGTGCCGGCGGAGGCTGCTCGCTTGCATGGTAAACCCTTTGGGTGTGTACAATGCCCGACCTATTGAAGCACAATAAGGGATGGTGCTTAGTACTACCGCACCCATCACACTGCGGTAGATTGCGACAATCACGAAAACTATGACTCCCAAAGCAATAATAACAAAGCTGATGGCGTTGTACAATATTCTTACGCTCAAAAGGTGAAAATGATTTAAATTTTGGGCATTTGATTAATGCCGAGTGCGTGCTATCCCCACAGCACACACAGCTCTGAGCCACAGCCGCTACTAAATAGTGACCCGACCGACGTTGATTACGTTGAGGCCGCGAATACGAAGGCCCAGTTTCCGTCTGGTTACTCGAGGGTTCCATTTTGGTACATTCCAATAACCGACATTCCGATTTCAAAAAATCTATTAGTTCCGTAAAGGTAGGGATAACGTCTGTGTCATTGCCGTATTTTTGTTCAAACCGTGTTTTGAAAGAAGTTGGCAATTTAGTTAAAACAATGTGCAAAAGTAAGAATGACCAAGCCGATACTGGAAAACCCAACCGCTCCAAAGAATTAATCGCCATAATCAATGGGTTAAGAAATTGCGAGCGAAGCCCGTTTAAACGTTGCGATATAATAGGCAACTTCAAAATTTGGTCAACATGCACATCCGCTAAATGTCTTGTATTTTGGTATCGCTTCAATAGTAGATCCCTAGCTGTTTGGTATCCTTCATCCGAAATCTTAATATGCTGAACAAGCCCGCGTGCTTCACCGTTCAAGCACGACATCAAATAAGCTAATTTCTGCGCTGGTGGTAAGTCACCTCGTGAATCGACCAAACTATCAAAAAGGTTATTGAACCCAACCCATTGATCCATCTCCCCAGAAAATGTAGGTAACCTAAGTACCGGTAACCGAGATACTAAAGCGTCCGAATCAACCTTATTGGTCTCCGATTTAGCCTCCGAATAGACACTAGAAACCGTTCCAGATTCCATCTGTTTTATCATCAGCTTATCATAAGCTTCCAGCGCCCTAATGTATTCCCTTCTAGCCGCAACCACAATCTCTTCTTCCGCTTTAACTGTCATATCGGCAAACTCAATAATGCGCTGATACGCATTTTCTAAAGTTGAAAACTCCGTGGTCACAGTCAGCAAACGGATTTTTAACCGGTTGATATGGTCCGATTTATCTATTAGATCCGCACTATCTATTAACCACTGTAATTTGACTTTGAAAGTCGACCAAAATGATTTAAGAGTTGTCATATTTATTAAAGTAATCCTCTAATCAAAACAATAAACTATACCAAACCAGCCGCCTATGTTGTAGACAAAAAGTACCGTAAGAAACAGATGTTTACGCCTTTTCATAAAAACTTGATCCCGACAACAGATTGATAAGATAACAATAGGCGCGCGTGCGTTCGTCGTACCTTTAGCCGCAACTTACACACTTAGCTAACCAAAGATAGCTCACGAAAACATTAATATTTTCGCCGACCGATAATTGCCGAATGCCTACGTATCTGACCGAAGTGAAATATTCATCTCATTGAATGAACTGAAGACCGACACTATTACCAATATATACCTATAGATATGCAGTACAACCCCACACCGAACTAACCTATAAACCACGAGGCCCTATAAACCTAACCAAACTACGCTCTGCTACCAGAAATGTATTGTTCGCGATACGCGAAGCTGCCTAACTAGTTGAAAGGGCCTAAATAAATATAATATATGGTAAACACTAAATACCTTGCGTCTTCTTTAGGAGCACATGGAGGGGGCGCCCCGTGAATTGTTCCAGCACTTCACACACAGTTTAAGTCCGCCTTTCGTAGTACATAATATATATAATATGTTAGATCCCACCCAATGTCTTCTTTAACCCACCGTTTATACCGATAATACCGAAATTGGAGGATATTTCTCCAGAAAACCGCGGAGCCCAGCTCCTAACCGACCCGTATCTTTTGACAACTCAACTAACCTTTTTATTTCAATACCCTACAAAATTATTATTTCCTACCGTCTAATTTAGCGATAATTTCGACAAGCAAACCTGGCCGTCTAAATGAAACAAATACATATTTCTTTCTTTATTCGAATTTAATTAAAGTCAAAATTCATAATTTTACACTGTAACAGACTTGAAATTAAGAATATCTCAAAAAAACATGCTCTTTCTCTTATCCCTTTATTACTTTCTTCGTGCCGCCTGTATTTTATCTGATAAGACCTATGGTTGACTGGTAGAGAACACTTTTTGCATTATATCCGCCATATGTACCGTTTGCTTGTGCATGAAGTATAATAAAAAAAAATAACAAAATAAGAAAGTTGTAGCATCGGAGAGCTCCACTCTTGTTTTTTTTTATCAATCTGTCCTTACCTTTATTTGACGTCGCGTATAAATACAAAGCGAAATCACTAAGTAAATAGTCGATAGTATTATAACCGCAATACCATACATCATGTTCGTGGCATTTGCTTCGTTCTATGCTATTCTCCTAGTGGCTTCCGTTTCCTACGCACAAGAACCTCACTTAGAATGCACTGAAGCTGAGTTTGGTAAGAATTACAATTCAAAATTTCATATTGCTTAGTGATACATAAAATTTCTTAAAATAGCAATCATGTACAGACAACAGTACGTCATGGTAAGCACTGCGGTTTTTTATGTAGTTGTAATAAGGTATATTTTTTCAACAAAAATGTGTAACCTAATGTTTTGGCGATTGTACTTAAGACTCAGTTACTGCTTAGGTGTAGCAAACAGTTAAAACCTTTTTTTAATCCAATTAATACAGTCTGAAAAAATCATTAATAGTAAAAAGAACAATTAATATTCATAACATTTAAATAAAAATATATTTATGTCATTCATGTCTCTGATTGTTTTCGTTTTTTTTTTTATATATCCGAGCAGCATTATCAAATACACTGTTACTAAAAAGGCTAGGCTTATTTTCGTTAGTACAAGTTAGAAAAAGGCATTATATTTTTTTTCGTTTACGCTTACATTAATGATATTAGTGTGTAAAAATTGTACGACTACTTTTTTTTTATTTTCATTTGATTACCTTTATTTTTTAAAGGCACAGTAACAATCAAACAACCAAAATAATTCAATTAGAAATGATCATACCTACAGTAAGAAAATAGCCGGTTGAGTGACCTAAAAAACTATGCACGAGATATAAATATTATTATTAAACTATAACAAGGTGAAAGACGATAACTGTAATTTTAATAAACAAGTTAGTTCACGTGTTGTTTAACACATTTTTTAAAAGTCCAGTAGCTCTAATTAAACAGATCGTGGCTGGACGTCAAGTTATTAAATTCCCGGCACATTCTGTAAACAGGGTTGTTCAAAGAAACATTGTTATTCGCGAGCGGAACATCGAAAAGCTTAGGGTTTTGAGTTCTTGACTTATTGGCCCTAAAATAAAGTAAACTTAGGAGTTCACTACTCATCTGCCCGTTAGCTATTTTATAAAGTGTCTTTGTCGTCACTGCCTCAAAAAGAGTTTTTTTTTTTCAATTGTTTCAATAAACTAGGCAAAAAGGTGACGAAGCTGTCTGCGTTGCTGCGTTCGATATCTTAACTTATCTTTTGAGTTGGGAACAAGCTAGCTATACTATTGGCTATAACATAATAAGTGCAACGCTAAAAGATGTTTTGACAAACATCTTTTAACGTTTATTTTTATTTTTCAAAGATGAAAACTTGCCTATTTACCCCTTTTCTCATCCAATGTTAGACGTCGTGAATGGGCCGGCTATTTTATCAATGAAGAAGATGCCCGAAGTGTCAATTTCACCTGGCATTAACGAAGTTGAAGTCTCTCTCCAGCAATACGTGAGTATTCAACCTAATATAATACCTAGCAGCAGATAATAACGACCACAAATATTTAGCCACCTTCAAATAAACTGACTAAACAAATAATAGCCACCACAAATCCATTTGAGGTCAGTGCATGATGGACGTAGATTGTTCGTGTAAGCAAGTTTGAGATCTTGATCGACTCTGATTGAAGCTGTTTCTCCAAAATAGAAAGCAAATCCGTTATTCCAGGCTTTTTTCGGGTTTTTTGTAGGTTTTTTTTTTTTCATAATTTTTATTTTTATTGTCCATATCTTAAAATCGACTGAACCGATTTTGATGGAACTTACTCTGTACCCTAAGTTGAAATATACCTAATTGAACTAAAAAAAAAACCGGCCAAGTGCGAGTCGGACTCGCGCAATGAGGGTTCCGTGCCAACTTTAACTGAATTAGGAAATCCACTTACTTCCACTTAGCGAAAATACCACAATATTGTGTTGACAGCACATATAACTTTGTTTTTCATAGTGTTTGTATGAAAAACAAAGTTATGTTTGCAGTTGTTGAAAATGTGCTATATCTTGAAAACTACTAGTTCGATCCCGTCCGAACCAATTTTCGTTGAAAGTATTTGTTAAGATCTACATTATATATTTTTTTCAAAATGTACACTCACTTAGTTTAAAAGTTAGATGGGGGGGGACGCCCATTTATCACTTTGGATGCGTCTAGCTATGAAACGTTAGACTTTAAAAGAAAATGGTTTTAGGAACCTCGATGTCATTTCAAAAGACCTATCTATAAATACTCCACACACATAGGTTTTACGTATTATTTTTTTGTTTTAGTTTCATGTATGGGAGCCCTCCCTTAAATGTCGTTATTTTTAGGGTTCCGTAGCCGAATGGCACAAAACCGGCCAAGTGCGAGTCGGACTCGCGCACTGAGGGTTCCGTGCCAACTTTAACTGAATTAGGGAATCCACTTACTTCTACTTAGTAAAATACCACAATATTTTGTTGACTGCAAAATAACTTTGTTTTTTATAGTGTTTGTATGAAGTACAAAGTTATGTTTGCGGTTGTTGAAAATGTGCTATATCTCAAAACTACTAGTTCGATCCCGTTTGAACCAACTTTCATTGAAAGTATTTGTTAAGATCTACATTCCATTATTTTTTAAAAATTTACACTTGCTTGGTTTAGAAGTTAGATGGGGGGGACGCCCATTTTACCACTTTGAAAGCGTCTAGGTATGAAACGTTAGACTTTAAAAGAAAATGGTTTTAGGAACTTCTTTGTCATTTTAAAAGATCTATCCAAAGATACCCCACACGAATAGGTTTGACAATTTTTTTTTTGGTTTAAGTTTTACGTATGGGAAATGTCATTTTAAATGTCATTTTTTTTAATTTTTTGTATGAGAATCGGTAAGCGGTTAACAGGATACATCTTCCTACCAAATTTCAATTGTGTAATGCTTATAGTTACAGAATAAAATGGCTGTGACATACGGACGGACAGACAGACAGACAGACTTGACGAAACAATAAGGGTTCCGTTTTTTGCCATTCAGCTACGGAACCCTAAAAAATAGACTTATATTTCCAACGAAGCAAAATTTATAGAGGTAAATGTAATTTTATTTGTTTTTCACTAATTCTTTACACCACATGCTTCCCGACACAATAGGCAATCAATTTGATTCAGCCGATAACATTCTGAAACGCTTAGTTAAATGTTTTATTTTCTACAAGGTTTATACGCCATATTAGGAATCAGTATTTAATCAGATTAAATTGGATTAAAATGCATTACTCGTACTTCCACGGTCCCGATTAACTGTGTGACATCCGTAGCTAATAAAGCGTAAAAGCTTCCCTTAGACCACATACTGCGACTTTTAGCATCGATGCAGTCGCGCGTTTTGAAAACGCTCTTCAGCATCGCGACTCACGCAATGAACAGTTTAATTTAGCATCGATGCAGTCGCGCGACTGTATCGATGTTAACGCGCGTTAGTATCGAATCTGTCGCCAAAATTCAGTACTTGATTTGACAATTTCCAGCTTCTGCATCGCGACTGTAGCGATGCTACCGCACGTTACCATTACGACTGCATCGATGCTAAAAGTAGCGCCGTGTGTAAAGGTTGACATTTTGCGACTGCACCGATGCTAACGCGCGTTAGCATCGCGACTGTATCGCTGCGCTGCTAAAAGTCGCAGTGTGTAAAGGGTCTTAAATTTACTTACATAATCATTTTAATCTTGATTAGATAGTATACTCGTATAGTGCCCCCAACTCATCTGAAGAATGGCCAAAAATGGAACTTCAGTTGTCACTTTGAAAACGTCATTGCTGCCTATACAAGTCAGTGTGGCCATTATTGATAATAAAAAAAGAAGCAATTTAATAGGCGTCTTGATTTATTTATGAATAACTAACTACTAAGTTATAATAACGAAGATATCACGCAAAATCAATTTGATTAATAAGTAACTATTTAGGGCTGCACATTATTTTCAACGCTGATATTATAGCGAGCAAAGAATCGAACACTAAACTGGCCCACACGTCAATTCTATCTTGTGGTTGTGGTTGAAAATGCTATTCAGCGTTAATACCACCTTCGTATGTGCAAAAAAGATAAAATAAACACTTGTTTTTTATCATGTAGATACATCGAGTATTAAAGAGCCACATTTCGTGTTTATTTATGTAAAAAACGGCAAATCTTATCGATGGTGGCACTAATCTGTCATTCTTCAGATAAGTTGGATGTCAGTTTATTATTTTTTGAGCATTCAAAGAGCGCTTTCTTCATTTAAAGCGCTAATTATAAATGAATAATAAAAAAAGGTTCCGTTATTTTCAAAATTTCTATGATATTTCGTTCAATATGTAATTTTTTCGCAGTGGAAATTCAGGAAACGGGTATGTACTAAAATAGCAATTTCAAATGCATTAAAATATAGTTTTTTAATATTCTGAAATAACGTTCCTATTTCCTATTCAATTCTATGAACTCAATAACATACTCATGGTGTTCTAATTATACTTTTTTCGTTTATGACCGCCTTTGTACAGAGCGTGTCGCACAGTACAGTACATTGATCCATTAATGTTGCATTGCAGGGGCTGTGCGGGCCGAAAGGGATCATGGGCGTCTACCACTCCGGCACGATCGTGAAGGCGTGTGACGGGGGCGAGCCGCCAGAGGTCCGCCAAGTGGACAGTAATCACTTCATGGTGAAGCGCCGCGGCCCAGGAGACGTGCCCGGTCGCGTCTCAGTCACAGTCGCCTGCAGAGCTATGGTCCCTTAATGGAAAAAAGCTTTGCGACTATTAAAGTCGATTCCATCACGATCAGAAATGCCTTACAATAAAATTAAATTACTACGATTTCGCAGTAGATCGTTTTGAGATTTTGTTTAAATTATTTTTTTATCCCCAACAGTTACACATACCCCATATTTTTTTAAAAATCTTTATGAGATTTTCTTATCCATTCTGTTGCACGGTAAGCCGGTATATGTAGTAAAACTCATGTCATTTGCCATGAAAATCAAAATGCATATAAATTGTGACCCTGAGAATAGGTACCATTCCACAAGAATCGACGCCTAGGCATTTATAGGAGTGGTGATAATGCATTGGTGTCTCGGAAAGCCGTTGTTCCTGCGCTTGATCTAGCACGAGTCATATCAGCCTGGGTGGTGTAAGGACTTATTTACACATAAATACTTTTTGTGTGACGTTGTTCATTGATACATTTCGTACTATGATGAAAATGTCTCAAGTTTTTTGCCTTCATTCAGAAAATATAGTAAAGAAGATAAAAAACAAGGTTTCAAGATTTTATTTACAAAATATATTCATAAAGATGAAATATGACACTGTGAGTGTTAGAAAATTCTAAACCAATACAAAATATGTCTCCACGAATTAATAGGATTCAAGAAACACTACAAGTTTACATTACATATTATTATTAGTATGTATATTGCGCACATTAGCATTTGTATATTTGACTGTGCCAAAAATTTAGAAATTTATCTACCTGTCACAAAATTTATTTTTTGTCATATTTGCCCTGGAAACAGTAGGTTTCCTGTCTCTGGGCATCGTGATTTACACCGAGACAATTGCATTACTATGCAGAAATATGGATGAATTACAGAAGGCTTTTAAAAACCATGGCTTCCATATTAGTCGTAACAAGACTGAGTACCTAGAGGCGATGCAAGTTTCAAGTGCAACACATTTCTGTATAACACCTCGCTGCCCTAGATAAACTGCCTAAAATATCATCGAGTCGATGATAACAACTGACGCATATGTTTACAATACGGTGTCATGACGTATCCATAAAAGACCATCAATTTCGTGAACTCAAATCTACGGCACGGCAGCTCGACTGGGGTAAGCGTTGGCCTGGTTTGCCAGAGGTTACAGGATCGAATCCCACCTGTGGCACATTTTATTTCCTTATTTCATCGTATAAAAATAAATAACATATTATACAATGATTTACCGTAACCTTACTCACGGACAAATAATAGTGAAACCAAAATTGTGTTTCAAAGTACTCTAATGCCCGTTTTACTAAAACAGCAACCTGTTTTAAATAATTTATACAGCGTGTGTCCTATTTGACGACCCGTCTGGAGTAGTGGTCGAGAAATCGTCTACTACGCAGCGGGTTGCGGGTTCGATTCTGTGTGCATGAACATGTCTGTTTGTATTGGTCTGGGTGTTTTCTACGTATATCATTGCATCGTATTTACAAACAAAAAGTATTTAAGTATTTATATCCGTTGTCTGGCACCCATAACACAAGCTTTGAGTAGCTTACTTTGGGACTAGATGGCGATTTGAGGGAATGTCCAAAGGATATTTATTATTTACTAGCGGTCCCCCGCGACTTCGTCCGCGCGTTTTGAGATTGCTCCCTCCTCTCCCGTCGCAGCGTCATGTTTTATATCCTAAAGCCTTTCTCGATAAATAAGCTATCCAACACAAAAATATTTTTTCAAATCGGTCCAGCAGTTCCTGAGATAAGCGCGTTCAAACAAACAAACTCTTCAGCTTTATAATATACTAGCGGTCCCCCGCGACTTCGTCCGCGCGTTTTGAGTTTGCTCCCTCCCCTCCCGTCGCAGCGTCATGTTTCATATCCTAAAGCCTTTCTCGATAAATAAGCTATCCAACACAGAAATAGTTTTTCAAATCGGTCCGGCAGTTCCTGAGATAAGCGCGTTCAAACAAACAAACTCTTCAGCTTTATAATATATTAGCGCAAGCGCACGTTGTACTTAAGCTGCGACCATTATTTTGGTGCGGGGTTATGTTAAAACTGTGATAGCTCCTAAGATATTTATTGAAATCAAATGGTTGGTTCTAAATAAAATGCTCGTGATGATGAATGTATTTATTTTGATAAGAATAAATACCTGTGTGTATAATACACCTCTAAAAATAATGCATTATTTTTTTACAAATTTATTAACACAAAAAAGGTTGTAGTAAGTCAACCATAAAAGATAGACATATGCTGTCGCGGACTTTATTATAGAACTCTTAATGCTGAACAATCCTGTCATACATCATTTTTGTGTAACTTAAGCGGTTTCCGCAGCGTATGCAGCGGAAGCTCTCAAAAGGAATATCTTTCTCCCGTTTTCGCAACATTTTTCATTTCTGCTGTGGTCTTATGAGTCGTATCGTTATGTTATATAGCCTAAAGCCTTCCTCGATAAATGGACTATCCAACGTAAAAATAATTTTTCAAACCGGGCCAGTAGTTTCTGAGATTAGCGCGTTCAAACAAACAAACAAACAAACAAACAAACAAACAAACAAACTCTTCAGCTTTATAATATTAGTATAGATGGCGGTCCCCCGCGACTTCGTCCGCGCGTTTTGAGTTTGCTCCCTCCCCTCCCGTCGCAGCGTCATTTTTTATACCCTAAAGCATTTCTCGATAAATAAGCTATCCAACACAGAAATATTTTTTCAAATCAGTCCAGCAGTTCCTGAGATAAGCGCGTTCAAACAAACAAACTCTTCAGCTTTATAATATATTAGCGAAAGCGCACGTTGTACTTAAGCTGCGAACATTATTTTGGTGCGGAGTTATGTTAAAACTGTGATTGCTCCTAAGATATTTATTGAAATCAAATGATATAAAGGGCAACTTTGTTCTAAATGAAATGCTCGTGATGATGAATGTATTTATTTTGAAAAGAATAAATACCTGTGTGTATAATACACCTCCAAAAATAATGCATTATTTTTTTACAAATTTATTAACATAAAAAAGGTTGTAGTAAGTCAACCATAAAAGATAGACATATGCTGTCGCGGACTTTATTATAGAACTCTTAATGCTGAACAATCCTGTCATACATGATTTTTGTGTAACTTAAGCGGTTTCCGCAGCGTACGCAGCGGAAGCTCTCAAAAGGAATATCTTTCTCCCGTTTTCGCAACTTTTTCATTTCTGCTGTGGTCTTATGAGTTGTATCTTTATGTTATATAGCCTAAAGCCTTCCTCGATAAATGGACTACCTAACGTAAAAAAAATTTTGTAAATCGGGCCAGTAGTTTTTGAGATTAGCGCGTTCAAACAAACAAACGAACAAACAAACAAACAAAATTTTTCAGCTTTATAATATTAGTATAGATTATTTTTTTTTAATAAAAGAAAAAAAATAACCAATGTTCCAACAGAGTTACCTTGACCTGGTGATATTGCTATAAAATGCTTAAACTTAGAGATAATTGATTTGAACATCACTTGACTTGGACATTACCTGCACACGGCATACTATGGCACGCACTGCATTATTGGAATAATTATCTCCTTAGTTTTGTTTTTTCTTTTTCTTTTTGTTTGTATTTTTCTGTATTGTAACTTGTAAATTTGTTATGTAATTGTGTATGTTATTATTTTGTGAACTCTTTTAAATGTGTGTGTGTGTGTGTGTGTGCGTGTGTGTGTGTGTTTGTGATGTCCTAAATTAATAAACTCATTTTCTTTCTTTCTTAGATATAGTAATCCAAAGTTATAAATGTATGTAATCCGTTATAAATGTATATCAAAATGGATGACTCGATGTAATAAATGTCAATGACAAATTCTAAGTCTAGGCATAACATCTTATATGCTGGTTCAATTTATTTTGTTAGACAATAACAATACATACTTTTTTGATAAAAAATTAAAACCATTTAGACACAATTTCTGCTTACTTGAAGGGCCTATATTATTATTTTTTGCTCCTGTAACAGGCCACACCCTGCATAAATCATCTTCAGAGATACAGTGTATTAAAGCAAGCTAATAGGAGAAGTGCAAATCTAAACGGGGTGACAGTTTTTATAGCAAATCTTACATGACGCGAGTGAAACCACAGGGGGCTATTTAGAAGTAAATTTCCATAGGCGCTGAGATTCGTCACGCAACCATCTGCAGTCCATTTTTTTCCAGTTTTTGGCTGACACGGCATCATAGTCCATTTATTATATGATGATCGCTGAGACAATTTAAGTAACTGATATTTTCAAAATCAAAGTAATTGGCTATTGTTTTTAAGTTGTCTCATATTCGTTGCATTTAATTCCTTTTCCAGGCTCAAGGCCACATATAATTTTGATTCTTTTTGAAAGATAATTATGTCGAAAACAAGTAGGAAAACAATAGTAAAACATTTACAAGTAGGATACCATTCATAATAAATATAGCTTATTAATCCATAGTTGAGGTAAGGCCTTTGCCCAACAGTGGGATGTCACAGGCTAACTTTACTTTACTAATCCATAGCGATTACATTTTTAATGCGGTTTTCAAAGATAATTATAGTGATTGATTATTACGGTCATACCGATTATTCGAACAAACATGGTTTGAGACCGATTAGGGTTTGTCAATCACTATAGTTTGAGTTTCGTTCCTTGCATAATTTTCGTTTTTTACAAGAAAATTACAAATCATTAACAGTAAAACCAATAGTCGTTTGTATTTAATAAGACATTGTTTTATTATATTTTGGCAATATTATCAAAATTGTATTTTATTTACTATGTAGGAGAATATTTGCATTCTTGGACAATATATTTGTCCCATCTTAAAAAAAACTATATGACTTGAGAAATAAACCACGTGAGCAGGTTAAAGTTGACATCAAACGCTTTGTAACATAATTCGTTTGCTCGTCATAGACCACGTTTTTTGTTCTGTCAGTAGTGATTAACTAGGACGGCACTACAAAATATGCATTTATTTACAAGTAGTTCCACATAACTAAGTCATACATACATTTTAAATTAAAGCATTAAAAAATTAAATTGAATTAAAATATATACAAACAAATAAAGAGCAAATATTAAATTAACATAATTTCAATTCAATTCAATTAACCAAGATGACCCTCTGTTCTGTAAGCATCTGTAGATTGATGCTGGGGCTGACCCGGACCCTGCGTGCCAGTGATGTGCACCGCTTGCGTAGGGTCGTGTAGAAGCAGACGAAACCGTAGTCCGCACGTATTTCCAAAGCACTGCAGTGCCGGGGGAACCCTAGCAACATCCCAAACGCATTATTATACTGTATACCAAGGGCATTTACTGCTTTCGCGTATACTTCACCTACGTCCTTAGCACAACAAGCTAATCTCCGGGCTATCAAGTTCGCTCTAACAGCCAACGCCCTTCGCTCCCTCTCCAACAACATAGGCAACATAAATTGCTAATAAAATTTGTACTGTTATAGTTACCGACTTGGTTTAACTGGCAAATAATGCTTTTTGCATTAAGTCTACCTCTGTGCACCATTATATAGGTATGTGCTAATAAAGTTATTAAATGAATACATTCTAAAAAACTATTAGCTTTTAGATTTGTCACTATTATAAAAGCTTCATTGACTAATTCTTGAAGCCACGAACATTGTAAATAAATTAAAGTCACTTAACGAGAAAACAATGCAAGAGATGAAAGAAAGAGAATGTTGATGTATTCCACTTACGGCATCAGTACGAGTGACACGTGAGGTATTCCAGTTACAGTTTTTTTTTAATAATGTAAATAAATATGCACCAGACAACACACGAATGGGGAAGATTACGCAAAACTTTTTTGTAGAGGGCGCTGTGTGTTTGTTACATGTCAAATATTGTTGATTTGAATCTTTTGTGGTATTGTGAACTTTTTTTGACTCTGGACCCTTGTTTTGTGGACTTTTGTGGACTCCTGGCGTGTGGATAGGCTAAAGAAAGTGTTGAGAAAACGTGGAGCTTCGTTAAAAAGGAAAAAAGCTTACCTAGTCGACAGGTAAGGTAACATAGTGTTTTTATACTTTTACACGTTTTGATAGCAAATCTAGGATTAAATTTGATCAAATAAAGTATAAACTCAAAGCTCTTGTAAAAGAAATCCCAGTTTTATCATTTCCAAAGGATAAATATTTGTTAACGCGACATAACCTCTAAAATAAAGTTATGTTTTTTATCATTCCTAGATTGGAGGCCTACGACAGGAACTTCAACTTTGTAAATCCTTTACAAGAGTAGTCCTGAACCCCAAATGAGTAAATAAATTAATTTTAATTTAAAGTTTCCTCTTCTCAATGTCTTTCCTATTTTTTCCTTTGCTGTGGTGGATCACTGGGGAATTTGTAGGAAACTATTTCTCCACTCCTAATAGCTGTACAGCGCCCCATTTTTAAAAAACTAACTTAAAACAGCAAAGCAACAAATATTTGTATGGGTTTTGACAGTTCTTGAGTAACAAACATTTGGCGCCCTCTATAAGGAACTAATTTGACAGTTTGCTTCCCCATTGTTGCGGTTTCGAAGTAAGGTTTTTTTTTCTTGTTTTACGATGACCAGGCAACAATTATGACTGGCGTCTTCCATAAATACTTATATAAATATAAACCCATGACTTAGGTACAAATGTTTTTGCCCCACTGCGCCAGAATGAAGGTTATGTTTTTAATTCTAAAGTACTAGGACATAACACTTGCGTGTGCACAAGCTTACTGCCATAAAAAAATGAGACTGAACTTCCAAGTAGAATCATTTGTACTGAGATGACTTGCAAATTTTATAAAACTTTAGATAAAAAATAACCGGTCAAGTGCGAATCAGACTAGCTCACGGGGGGTTCCGTACCTCTTATTTCGGGTAACTTTAACTCAATAAGAGATAGACTTACTTCCGATTAGCCAAAATACCACAATATTTTGTTGACTGCAAAAATAACTTAGTTTTTCATAGTGTTGAAATATGATGTACAAAGGTATATTTGCGGATGTTGAAAAATTGCTTTATCTCAAAAACAACTTGTTTGATTGTTTAATAAAATTCAGTTGATTTTTTTATAAAATCTGCATTACGTATTTTTAAATTAATTTTAACTAGCTTAGTTCCAAAGTAAGAAAGGACGACGACGGGGAGTTATCGTTTATTTTTAAACTGAGAAATACTAACACTACTCGGTGGTAGTATGTCGTAACGGACGGGACAAGCCGGGTGCCCTGAGTGGAATACATCAGATTGTAGTACACAGGCTTACTTTGGGCTGGTCGCAAACTCGCCCATTTGTTTACACAAAGGCACAACTCGGTCTAGAGCTGGAAGCTAGAACTTCAACGGAGCCCACTCTTGTGCAAGTTTCAGATAAACAGATGCAGCCATTATTGTTCTTGTGCGAGTACTATTCTTCTTCCATTGTCTTCAGATGCAAGACTTTGCTTAGGTAATTCACCCAATTTCATAATTAGCTGCTTTTAACATTTAAACCACTAAAGCTGAAGAATTTGTTTCTTTGTTTGAATGTGCTAATCTCAGGAACTACAGGACAGATTTGAAAAAAAAAAAAAAGTGTTGAAAAGCTTACTTATCGAGGAAGACTTAAGGCTCTAGTACATCACGCAAAGACGAGAGGGGAGGGAGGAAACTAAAACGTGCGGACGAAGTCGCGGGGAACTTGGATTTTGGTATATTTTGCACACACGCCCATTGCTAAGCTTACACGGCAATTGTTATTTAATATAAACGTACAGGGTTTAAGTATTCGTTCAATAAATGTAACACACAGTTTCGGTGGCGCAGCGGTAAGAGGGTCGCACTTTAAAGCGACGGCTGCGCCAAAGGTCCCGGGTTTGATCCCCAGGTCGGGCCAAAAATATATACCTAGGTTTTTCTGTTCAGAAATTCTTATGGTAGCCAGGAGTTTAGAAATTGGCGGTATTTCACCCCCGTGCCTCGTAAAAGCACGTAAAGCCGTTGGTCCTGAGCCTGATCTCTCTCCGGTCATGTCAGATTACTGTCCCATCGGGCTATGAGAGTGAAAGGAATAGGGAGTGCACCTGTGTTTGCGCACAAACTTGTGCACTATAATATGTCCCACGCAATCGGTTAGTCATTGTGACTGGCCACTCATCATCATCATCATTATCAGCCAAAGGACGTCCACTGCTGAACATAGGCCTCCCCCACGGATTTCCACAGCGACCGATCACTAGCGGTCTGCATCCAGTTTGATCCTGCGATCTTTATAAGGTCGTCTGTCCATCTTGTTGGTGGACGTCCCACGCTGCGTCTCTGGTCGAAGGGTCTCCAATCTAGAACTTTCCTGCCCCAACGGCCATCAGTTCTTCGCGCTATGTGCCCTGCCCATTGCCACTTGAGCTTACTGATTCTCAAGGCTATGTCCGTTACCTTAGTTCTTCTACGTATCTCCTCATTTCTGATTCGATCCCGTAGAGAAACACCCAGCATAGCCCTTTCCATCGCTCGTTGTGTGATTTTGAGCTTCATTATAAGGCCCATAGTAAGAGACCATGTTTCGGATCCGTATGTCATCACTGGTAACACACACTGGTTGAAGACTTTCGTCTTCAGACACTGAGGTAGATGAGATGAGAAGACACTCTTGCGCAATTTCCCGAACGCTGCCCAGCCGAGTTGGATTCGTCGATTGACCTCTTTCTCGAAGTTGGACCTACCCAATTGGATCACTTGTCCCAGGTAGACGTACTCGTCGACAACTTCGAGAGTTGAGTTCCCAATGGATACTGGAGTGGGTACGACAAGGGAGTTCGACATAATTTTCGTCTTTTCCATGTTCATTTTAAGACCCACTTGTTGGGATACTCGGTCAAGGTCTTCGAGCATAGTGCCAAGATCGTCCAGCGTCTTTGCCACAACAACTATATCATCGGCAAATCGGAGGTGTGTGATGTATTCGCCATTAACATTGATGCCGATTCCTTCCCATTCCAGAAGTTTGAAGGCGTCTTCCAATGCCGCTGTGAACAGTTTCGGAGATATGACATCTCCCTGTCTCACACCTCTCCGCAATGGAATCGCCTTCGTGTTCTGCTCCTGTACTCGGACCGACATGGTGGCGTTATTGTAAAGGCACCTTAACACCTCTATATACCTATAGTCTATGTGGCACCGCTGCAGAGATTGAAGCACCGCCCAAGTTTCGATCGAATCAAAGGCCTTCTCATAGTCCACAAACGCTAAGCATAGAGGCATATTATACTCCTCAGACTTCTGTATAATTTGCCTAAGCGTATGAATGTGGTCTATGGTACTATAGCCTTTTCGGAAACCGGCTTGTTCGGGAGGCTGGAAGTCATCAAACCTACGTGCGAGACGATTCGTGATAACCCTTGAAAACAGCTTGTAGACATGGCTCAGGAGTGAGATGGGTCTGTAGTTCTTCAATAAGGTTTTGTCTCCTTTTTTGAAGAACAACACCACCACACTCCTGTTCCATGCCTCAGGCGTGATGCCCTCTAGCAGCACGGAATTAAAGAGTCTCTGAAGGACTTTAAGTACCGGTGTTCCACCCGCCTTCAGAAGCTCTGCTGTGATTCCGTCCTCGCCAGGTGCCTTGTTGTTTTTGAGCTGTTTAAGGGCCATCCTAATCTCGTAGAGGCTGATGTCCGGGATGTCTTCGGTGTAGTGACGGGTCAGGATAGCTCGTGGGTCTCTGGCCGAGCTATCAACGGGTTTGGCTACTGAGGTGTACAACTGCCCATAGAACTTTTCGATCTCCCTCAAAACCTCTGCTTTCGTCGACGCTACACTGCCGTCCTCCGTCTTAAGCTTCGTCAACAGGCTCTGCCCAATAGACATGTCCCTTGCAAACACTTTGGAGCCTTGGTTCCGCTCTATCGTTTCTTTAACACTATTAGTGTTAAAGCAACGAATGTCGTGTCGCAGGGACTTCCATATTTGTCTATTGAGCTGCCTGTAGTTTTCAGCATTAACGGAGGTCTGCAGTGCCATAGATCGACGTTTTGCCATAAGGTCGAGAGTGTGGACCGACAGTTTTTGAGGTCTATTTTTACGGCCAGGCCTAAAATACTTAGACCCCACCGTTTGAACAGTTTCCACAAACCCGTTATTAATTTCGTCCACTGTAACGCAATTTTCTAGGCAATCAAAGCGGTTTGACAACTCGAGTTGAAAGCTCTCGGGATTTTGGATATGAGCACGAGTCGGTCGGAGCGTGGACTTCATCAGGCGGGATCTTTCCAATTTGACATTTATATTCAATGTGCCTCAAACCATTCGGTGATCGCTTCCGGTTTTCACCCTGTTGATCACGGAGACATCATTGAATAACCGTCTCTTGGAGGTCATGAAGAAGTCAATCTCGTTTCTCGTGAAGCCATCGGGACTCAACCAAGTCCACTTCCTTTGAGGCGGCTTCTGGAAGAAAGAGTTCATCGCAAAGAGTCCCTCCTTCTCCAGAAAGTCGGCCAGCCTCTGTCCCCTGGCGTTCCTTTGCCCGTATCCAAAAGGTCCCACCTTCAACTCATTCTCGCCTCGCTTGCCTAGTTTCGCGTTGAAGTCCCCCATTACAACAGTATAATAGGTTTTGGAAGTATGTATGGCTCTACTTACGTCCTCATACATTTCCTCCACCTCTTCATCCGGGTGTTTCGAGGTCGGTGCATATACCTGTATGACCTTCAGCGAATAGCTCTTGGATATTCTGAGTATAAGGTATATTACCCTGCTCGACACACTCTCGATGGTCTCGATATTGTTGACGAGGGACTTGTGAACGAGGAACCCGACACCACCTTGGGACTTTCGTTGGTTGCCTTCCCGGTAGTAGAGCAGGTTTCCGGACTGTAGAGTTATCGTGTCCTCGCCCTCTCTACGGACTTCTGATAGACCCATTATGTCCCAGTGTAACCTGCTCATTTCTTCCTCCAGCTCGAGCAACTTCTCATCTGTCCTCAGTGTACACGTGTTGTACGTTACCAGGGCCAGTTGTCGTCGGGGGTGGCAGCGCGATCGCCTCCGGGGATTCTTAGCACCCCCTGCCCCGCCGTTACCGTGACCGCTACCAAAGTCAGGAATAGCGGGGCTGCCGGAGACTGGGGGCCTGGTTTTCTGGTGTACTTTCATGTGAGGGGATTTTGCCAATACTCGCCACGCTTGGCAGGCGGGTTGGCGAGCGCAGAGGCGCAGCCCCTTGCAGCTGTGACGCTGCTGCCCGTCACAGTCAGTCTGACGACTGGCCACTGTTACAGTTAAAACACATATAATTACGAATAACATTGGATATGATTCTAGCAACACACCAACTATAATAACAGTAAAACTAATGTCTTTTTCTGTAATATATAAATGAATAGAGACAGATAGTGGGCTTCGTATGCACACTACTTACAATGTATTTTTTACATGACACATGCTTTTTTAACTGATTATTATATTATGGGTATCGCTTATTATATTATGGCTATCACTTGGAACCTCTCCATAATTATACAAGAGATAAAGGCAATCACAAACCATTCGTTAACTCAGATTGAATCAATCTAGTGAACTCAATCAGAATTTAACACAACATTATTAAGCAATTCTTAATTGATTGGAATAAAAAGAAGTAAGTTATCACCGTCAGGTAAGCATACCAAATAACAATTATTTTTTCCTACCCCTTACTGTTCCACTTCTGGGCTGGGCTGGGCTGCCACCGACGCTGGGGGCTGGGAGCGGCTGCAAGCGCTGGCGAAGACACAACTCTCTTTAATCTATACTTATATTATAAAGCTGAAGAGCTTAATTGTTTTCTGGACCACACTATTTCGAGATTGACCTTATCATTAGTCAAAACTTGCAAATTTTGTACGGTATTAGTCTACGCATGGATCATCCCGTCAATGTAGCCGAACCTTATCTAGGAGAATCCCTGCTCTTCGTCTCTGACTTGCTTTTACTGGCCGGTTGCTTGCCTTCATTGGCTGGCACGAGCACTCAGAATAAATAAGTGATCCGGTTAGATACTGATAAGTATATTGATCGCTTTCCAAAATTATCCTAAGTGCATTGGAATACCTTGCCACTTTTCTAGCACCTAAACTGATGTTGCTTCTCATATATGAACAAAAGAAGCAACACCGGTTGAGGCATAATATGTATGCTTTCCAAAGGCCCTTAAATAAATATGTTATCAACTTAAGAATGATTTACGCTATAACGTGCTGGGGCCGGACCACGCAGGACCTGGAAAAAAACCCTTAGACATTCTAACGCCGTGCCCCGTGCGGACCTGGGCGGAGCACGTTCAGGCATGAATCACTTCATACAAAATGTACACAATAATGTTTGACCGCGCCCCGGCTGGCGCCCGGACGGAGCCCGGCCCGGTGCCGGCACGTTGTAGCGTGAATCAGCCTTTACGTTGTTATTATATTAAATACCAATTGCACGAAACCGCAGCGAATTGCACCGCAACTATTACATTTCCAACACCTAGTGGTTGGCTGGAAAAGATCTCTTTTAAGGATTAGCCCACGTTTGTTCACATTGTGACTTCATGTATTTTCTCTACAACTTATAAGTGCAATTAAGAATATAAATAAATACTTATAGAGATGAAAGAAAATCCGATAGACCCGATTAACTTAACATTGACCTAAGTCTTGACAAAACGTCAGTGAACGCGGGGGTCGGTAATCCGTGACAGATTGCTCTCCTGCAGCGTCACCGGCGCTCATTACAGCAAGAAAGCGCTTTTGTGCCGTGTTTATTTCTCTTTTCAGCGCTCACAATGGCCCATTGTAGCGCCGGACACAATCAGCGAGGCGCCCGCAGCTCCACCTGTGTTCCGATCGCAACCAAACATACATTGGCGATTCATTCTGAACTCTTCCACAGTCCTATAAAGCAAACCAGCAATGGTTTAGCAACAAGCTTGTACAATTGCTTGTGTGTTGCGATACAAAAAAACAGAGATACGCTTGGCCAGGCATTGTTTCGGGATCGCGACAAATTAAGTTTTGTTTTTCGCTCGAGTCGCCTTCCGCCTCATTCGCTGCAATCGGCACACTCTTTAATTGTTTCCTGTTGACTTTCGTGTACGAATTAATACTGTTTATTTTGATTTGCTAGTATGGAATATCATGGAGTATCTAGTAGATTAATAACGTTCCCATCAATTCAATAATATGGTGCATATTATTGAACCAGTGATAATTACGGTATTTTCCTTGCACCTAAGTAAATACTTCTTATTTAAATGCCCATTGTGACATAATTTATTTAGTGAAGCGACACGGGCTGCAATTGGTTTTAGTTTAGTTTCACATGATTTGACAGTGTTCGGGCGTTTACAGTAACATTTCTTATTCATTACCCTACTACGGTAAAGCAAAAAGAAGGGTTTTGATTTTGACCTGTATGTATGTATGTATGAGTGTGGGTATGGATGTTTTTATGTTCCCTCATAACTACTAAACTATTTATTATAATTGTACAAATGTAGTGTCGTTGAAAGCCTCTTGATTGTCCGCTGAAATTGACTACAGCGCCCTCTAGTAGACTTAAGGTAAAGAACTAAAAAAAGTGTGGGGTATCAATAGCAAGAGCTCTTTTAGCATATATCAAATCTGTAAACAATATTAGCTTTTGCTCACGGCTTTGCTTGCAATCACCTGATAATTGCCAAAAATATAAACTCACTTTTAAACTAGTCAGGTGTTAGGTACTATACTAGGTCTGCTCTGCATAATAATTATACCTTGCACAAATTTACATAAATTTAAACTAAGTTAAATAAAAGTAAAGTAAAACTAAAACACGCGCTAAAAAGTACGAAACAAGAAAAAAGTCTTAAACGTTTCCCGTGGTCGTATTCCACTTACTGTAGCAAAACAGATTCATTATAATAATAAAATAAAATCAAAGTGACATACGGCCACGGCTATCCTTTAAGACTTTTTTCTTGTTTCGTACTTTTTAGAGCGTTCTATAAACTTTATTTTTATTTGTACAAAATGAATGTAGATCCTCACGGACCAACAGACCACAAGCGGCCACGTTAACAAAGGAATGAAGAAATTATATTCGCTTCAATAATATCTATATTCGGTCGAATAAATGATTTTTTTAACATTTATTCGACCGAACCAATACATATGAATACATTTAAAACAGTGCAAAAACTAGACTAGGTTCTCTTGTCGAAAAGCTTAGTCGAACCCGCTCAACGAAAAAAAAACATAACACCTTCTGCTCTAAACATCGTATATTTTGCCATAAATGTAATTAAATGAACTAATCATGTAATTCTTCAACTTCAACAGCCGCGCCGAGTGAAGCGCCTAATGTTCCTACATCCGTATCGAACCTATTGCAGAACACCCTCACCGAGATGTCTGCGTTACCATGACGACCGTACCGATGCACTGCAGCAACGCGCAATGACCGCACCACCACTCGAGGTCTGACGTAATCATTTGGTGTGCATACTGTCACTGTTACGCCTACAACCTTTTCGCAATGAGGAACATCCTGTAATAAAAATATTGCTTCCTTAATTGCATCTTAAATGCATCCTCCAAAAAAATATATATAAAAATCAGATTCGTAGCGAAACTCACGCGAGGAATTTGAACTTTGAAATTCTTTGTGGAAGTGCTTACAGTTGGCAGGTCTATGTAGTTTGTAGTTACTTTACCTGAGAAAAGACAACATTTCTCGTCAGAAGACATAGGTATAAAAATATGATTATATTAATAGGATAATTCATGTGAACAGTTACTAAATTAACATAACATATCTGGGAGAACCTTAGATTACGAATAGGTTTAAAAAATGTTGACGCAGATGAGTTTCGAGGAATAATTAGTTTTTAGGGTTCCGTAGCCAAATGGCAAAAAACGGAACCCCATTAGTTTCGTCTTCTGTCCGTCTGTCTGTCGTCCGTATGTCCCATATACACTTTATTCTCATCATCACCATCATCATCATTCTCAGCCAAAGGACGTCCACTGCTGCATATAGGCCTCCCCCACGGCTTTCCACAGCGACCTATCATTAGCGGTCTGCATCCAGTTTGATCCTGCGATCTTATTAAGGTCGTCAGTCCATCTTGTTGGTGGACGTCCTACGCTGCACACTACACACTACACTTTATTCTGAAACAAATTCATTTTTGCAGTCAACTAAATATTGTGGTATGTTGGCTTAGCGGAAGTAGGTGGACCCCTTATTTAGTTTAGGTTACCCGAAACAAGAGGTGAGTTGCGTAACCCTCAGTGCACGAGTCCGACTCGCTCTTGGCCGGGTTTTTTAATAAGGGCTGTGCTTTCATAAGTACTCATTTTTACTATATGTTACTTATTTACTTTTGGAACGTTATTTCAAACAAATTTCAGAACATAGAGATAACTTAGAAAATTTAATAAGTCTTCTTCTATGCAATCGCGCTTAACTATTTAATTTAACGCACCTTTAGATTGCGTGACACATTTTTCATTTCTGGCCTGTACGTAGGCGAGTAGAGCCACAAAGACCACACAAAGGCGCGCGACGAACATGCTGCCAGACTTGCTCGTAACAATGACTTACCCCTTGCTATAGAGCATACTTATATGTGTATATAGGCTGAATTAATAAAAGAAAATATTACATACTGTATCAAATTGCCTTTATTGTTTTTAATCTAAAACGTTGAGATTTATGCCTCAAATCAGATTAGTGTGACACAATTACAAGTAGTTTTTGTTCTATAAATCAGCGTTTGCGCCCTGCAAATCGCTTGCGCACTAATCATGATAGCGGATAATTTATGTTACGAAGTCAAAAGTAAATTAAAAGGTAAAATAAATTTAAAAAAAGGAACTTTTGACTTTTAAGCCAAAATAAATAAATAAATATCCTTTGGACATTCCCACACATCGCCATCTAGTCCCAAAGTAAGCTACTCAAAGCTTGTGTTATGGGTGCCAGACAACGGATATAATACATAAATACTTTTTGTTTGTAAATACATACATGTTATACATAGAAAACACCCAGACCAATACACTTAACAGCCTTAAATAAACTCTTGATTCTTTAAAAGAGAGAAATCCATTTTAGGCAAACAAATTATTATTGGAGTCGGAGGCATCACTTTGGTATTTCATCAACTATGGAGCACAGATTCCAAAAAGAAATGCTATTTTTAAAAGTAAATTTTATTATTCATATTTTAATGATTAGGGAAAAAGGGAGAAGGTGCACTTTATGTCTCTGTTCTTAAAGAAGCTACAAATTACCTAAGTTCTGTCATTATAATCACTGAACTCCTTAAGGTTGAGGAGTTCCACCATAAGCGCGGCGTCACACAATGTTGACTATTAGACATATTATTATGATTCTAGTTCAAAAACTCTATTCCATTGATTGCACCAAGATCCTATCATTAGTTACCGACTTGGCAGCAATGGGACCAATTCGAAGGAATAACCTCTAGGTATGTGAATATTTTTTTAAAATCGGTCAGTTAGCCAGTCAAGCAGTTAAAAACAGACAAATTGATAGCCTTCTCTTTTTTGAAGTCAGTTTGAAACGAAAATATTAGGATTATCACAGTAACACTCACACATATTTACATATATGTTTATCAAAACACGTAACAAAATGTATAGCATAGTTGTGTTTTCTTAATATGTAACGTGGCATGCAATAAATTATTTGATTTGATTTCTGTGATATAAGTATTATTTCAATAAAACAAAACATTTTAAGCATTAAACATCGTATATTGAGTCATAAACGTTCGAACTAATTCTTCAAGGGTTCAAGTTTCGGGGCGACGAGGTTAGCGTCGAGTGTTGAACCCGAAACCAAGCGATTACAGTACACCCTCACGGAGATGACTGCGTCTCCATGTGGACCGGTCCTATGCACTTCTGCTTCGAATAAAGACCGCATCAGCATATGCAGCCTACCGTTATCATAAGGCGTGCATACTTTCACTTTTAATCCCACTACATCGTCGCAAAAAGGTAGGTCCTGTAAAATATCATTAAATATAATTTCAATTCCTTTTCAAGTTTGCTAGCCTAATGGTAAAACGGGAGCCCATTACTATTACTATGACTTTTATAAAAACCGGCCATGTGCGCGACATTAACTGAATTAGGGAATCCAGTTAGCTAAAATACACCAATATTTTGTTGACAGCAAACATAATTTTGATTTTAATAGTGTTTGTATGAAGAACAAAGTTTTGTTTGCGGTTGTCGAAAACGTGTTTTATCACAAAAACTACTAGTTCGGTCCCGTCCAAACCAATTTTCGTTGTAAGTTTTTTTAAGATCTACATTATGTTTTTTTACAATTTACACTCGCTTATTTTAGAAGTTGGAGGAGGGGGACGCCTATTTTACCACTATGGAAGCGTCCATCTGTCAAACGTTAGACTTCATAAGAAAATGATTTAAGAAACCTCTATGTCATTTTAAAAGACCTATCCATAGACCTGAATAGGTTTGACAAAAAAAATATATTATTTATTTTATCTTCAATATAATTATTTTTGATATAAGAATCTTAAAGCGGTTAACAGGATACATCTTTTTACCCAATTTCAACATTGTGATGCTTACTCGTAGTTACAGAATAAAGTGTCTGTGATATACGGGCGGACATACCGACAGACAGACAGAATATATTTAATGACAAAACTCACGTTTGGAATGCGGACTATAAAATCCTTTTGGAGTGTCCTGACAGGTTGCAGGTCTACGTAGTGCGAAGTCAATGAGCCTACAAGCGACACAAATTCTAGTCACAAGACGAATTATACAGGTTGTTGTATTGGTCAGTAACATCCAACTCAGAAAAAAGAGTTGTAAAAAATAATAACCTCATTAATACATAAAAAAATGGGGAATTCCGCACCAGGTGTTTTTATTGTTTTGACTCGCTCGCTAGTATCATAATAATAAATTAAGTTTGTAAGATTTTTTATATTCAAAAAAAAATATTGTTTGTACAACCACCTCTGAGACAGACGTCGCTGAACAAAACAACACTCTGTAGATAGGAAAATCAATTAAAATGTTTGCGACAGTGATTGAATTTAATCGTAAAATATTAGGTTTACTTCCACCGTAACAAACCTTTATAACGTGTGACACAATTTTTATATCTAGCCTGTATGCAGGAAAGTAGAGACAAGAAGACCACGCCAAAGCGCGCGACGAACATGCTGGCAGACTTGCTCGTAACAGTGAGTTACCACGCGTTGTAAAGCCTACTTATACATAGCCTAAATGTTCAATAAAAAGCATACTATATCGAATTTCCTTTATTATTTTTATCCTTGCTTGACGCTGAGAAGATTTACGTCTATTACTTAGAGTAATGAGAATGAAAACAACAATGGTTTCATATTATGTAGCGGAATTGCAATGCAAACATTTCATTTAAAGTCGGTAAAAATAATATCTAAGTTTTTTATACTTTATAGAACTTCAAAAACGGCGAAATACAAGTTAGTCTCGCACACTTAGGGTTATGTGCCTTAGGGATTAGTAATTAATAAAAGAAGGACCACTACAACACCACTTCTAAAATTATTACTGCTCCACTCACCAAATGCATCAATGACTGCTTAGAAAAGGGTATTTTTACAGACACCCTTAAAATCGCAAAAGTGACGCCAATTCACAAATATGGAAGTAAATCTGATTCATGTCTGATTGGCCAATTTCAGTGTTACCTGTAATTTCGAAAATTTTTGAAAAAATCATTTATTCTCGCGTTGAAACATACTTAAACTCAAAAAATTTCTTCTTTAAAAAACAGTATGGGTTCAGACCCAAGTCAAACACACTTTCAGCAACTATAGACCTAGTTACAAAAAATTAGAAACAAAATTGATGAAAGACAAATAGTGCTTGTTGTTTTCATTGATCTTAAGAAGGCATTTGATACCATAAGTCATTCCAAACTACTACAAAAACTATCCGAAGCTGGTATCACAGGAAAGGCTCATGCAATTTTCAAGTCATATTTTAAAAACCGCAAACAAATATTTAAAATAGGACAACATCAAAGCTCTTCTAGTCCAATTTCATTCGGCGTCCCTCAAGGTTAGTCAAAACATAAGATTCCGCGTTGACGCGGTTAACTTCGCTGTGTGGACATAAATTCTAAAACTGCGTTAATTCTTTTACTTTCTTTGAGTGTTTTACATCACTGTGAAGCTTGGTTTCTGGACTATCTTTTGGTGATATATGCATACGTGGAAATTGCCGTCCCAGTGAGTAACAAGACTATTTATAATTTGACATCGCGTGGTATGATTATCAACCCTGACCTACGACAACTCGCAGCTCGGCCGCTGTGACGTGCGCACGGCTAACTTACCCCCGCTACCCGTCCCTTCCAAGAGGATTGCTCCGGCGCTTCCTAGCGCTGTGATAATTAGCACCTGTGTGATCTTGCTATCATAATTTGGTAGGCGTTTTTCGTTTGCTGCGTGAGTTTTTTAAAGATGGATAAAATCTGTGTCGGATGCCGCATTTTGCTCCAAAACAAAGACTTTATGTGTTGCTGCGACTGCAAACAGCGCTATGACTTACAATGCGCCAATTTATCTCCAAAAAGGTTTAAACTGTTAACCATGGAGAAAAAGCGCAAGTGGAAATGCCCAGAATGTATGTGCAGGAAACCAAAAACTGATAACTCTAATACGCCAGCACGCTCAGCTCATTCATCTGATGCTGCATATGCGGAGAAGTCTGACGATCAGACCGAGTCATCGTCTGCACCTGACTGTAATGTCACGCTCCGCAGAAAGCCGGAAACCTCGCAGTTAAGCTCTGGCTATCTCACAGAAGATAGTTTTAAGACTCAGATTGGCCATGAAGTGAGGACGGCCATTGATTCTTCGATGAGCGTAGTAACATGCCAGTTAAAGACTATAAGCGACAAATTTACCGCCTTCGAGGAATCTATTGCCTACGTGTGCACACAGTACGAGGACCTTAGAAAGGAAATGGCAGAATTAAAGAAGCTTTTTGGCACTACCAGCGCTGAGCTGAATTCAGTTAAGGCGGAGAACATAACTCTTAAGGAGAGCCTAGAATCCTGTACTGATCGGGTGAAGAAATCAGAGGAAGAGAATATCAGGCAACAGCAATGGGCTCGAATGCAGAATATTGAGATAGTCGGTATCCCTGAGGAAAAGGAATAGAGCTCCCTCGAGATCGTTCAGAAACTTTCCCAGCATGTTGGGGTCCCGATTCAGCTTGGTGATATTGAGTTCGCTCATCGTGTGCAACCCCGCAAGGCGGCCAGCGCGGCACGCGCGCGCCCTATTGTTGTGCGCCTTAGGCAGCGTTCACACAAGGACCAGATACTTGCTGCAGCGCGTAAGAGGAGAACTCTAACTGCCAGGGATGTGGGGATTGGAGTGGAGACCGATAGGGTTTTTATAAACGAACATGTGACTAGAGAGAATAAAATGTTATTTAGCACCTGTAAGCAAAAGTAAAGGAAGCTAATTTTAAATTCTTGTGGACAAAAAACTGCCGTATTTACGTGCGGAGAAACGAAACATCCCCTCCAGTCCCCATAAACACGCCTTCCGATGTATCGAAAATAGTTTAAGCTGTTCTCCTCTGCTGCTCCGTGTAATGCTGTATATTGTTTACGTAACACTTAGATGCCCTAACCTTATCTTAACCGATTTTTACTCTCAAATTTGTGACAATGATGTGACTTGCCAAGACTCAGTATATGTTATAAATATTATGTTATACTGCAAAATTATTTTATATTACAACTACAACTACTTTATAAATACAAATGTTTTATGTGTCATAATATGTAAACCATTCAATGTGACTGGCTCTTACGCTTACTGTTATATGATCCGATTTTATAACACTGCTTACATCCCTTGCTATAAGAATGGCTAGTACAAAGCGACTAAAATTATTATCAGAACCTGCGTGGCCTCCGTACAAAAACGAATATATTTTATAATAATTCACTGTTAGCAGATTTTGATATAGGCCTGTTTACAGAATCATGGTTATGTGACGGAATTTTAGATACGGAGCTTAATGACAACGGTCAATATGACGTATTACGCTGCGACCGAGGGTCCCTCGGTGGCGGTGTAATGGCGTTGTGCGGAGTCGGCCTGCAAGCACATCGCCGTTGTGAGTGGGAGCGGGACGACGTTGAGTGTTTGTGGCTAACAGTACCCGCGCGCGCTCTTAAAACAAAACAAAACCTGCATATTTCTATTGTGTACATGCCACCTAATCGTCATAATATTTATGCATTTTTAGATATGGTCTCTCGAGTCATCAACTCTTGATGATCATGTACTGCTTAGCGGTGACTTTAACTTACCCTGAATAAGTTGGGCAACTGGTGAGGCCACCTATGTGAAAAAAGGTAGTGTAGAGTTACAGAGCTCTGCTAAGGATCTTGTTCAGCAGTTATTGTTTCAAAATTTTAAACAATACAATACACTTTTAAATTCATGCAATAATACTTTAGGTTTAATATTTACTAATTTTACAATAGATTTGCAACCTTCTAATTTTTCAATGGTCAATGTGGATAAACTTCATCCGGTATTTACGATTGATGCTTGCGACATAATAATGCCTTCTCTTAGGGTAGCCGTAAGCAAAAAGAGAATTTTTAGGAAAGCTGACTACCAGGCCATTAACAATAACTTATCTTCTAGAGATTGGGATGAGACATTTAATGGCTTGGGAGTCAATGATATGGTGAATGCTTTTTACCTAGTTTTAAATTCAGTAATTGAAAAATATGTTCCTACTGTGAATGTAACGGGTGGTCGTCAGTATCCTATTTGGTTTAGTCCTGCACTAATAAATATTATAAAAGAAAAAGCTAAAATTCATAAAATCTGGCAAAAATTTAAGAACCCTCTAGATTATCACTCTTTTAAAATTCTCCGAAAAAGGCAAAAGTTACTGCAAAAAACGTGTTATCAGTCATTTTTAGCACTGTCTCAGGATAATATTAAAAAATCTCCAAAGTTTTTCTGGAACTATGTAAAAACAAAAAGAAAACGTCATTCGGCATACCCTAAGATAATGCATTACAAAGACGAATTATTAAAAGACGACAAAGCTATATGTGAAGCGTTTAGTGATTTTTTCCTGAATAACTTTACTGAACCTGCTACTGATTACTCGGCACACTGTGTTCCTAAGAATAATAAACAGCATAATAATGATGCTTTGCACTGTATTATGGTCACTGAAGCTTGTGTACTAAAGCTATTGAAGGGGTTGGATACTACAAAAGGCCCGGGATGCGATGGCATACCACCACTATTTTTCAAAAATTGTGCAGAATCCTTGGCAGTACCTGTCACTCTTATACTTAATAAATGCTTGCGCATTGGATGTTGTCCCGAACTCTGGAAAAGAGCCTTGATAGTTCCAGTCCCAAAAAAGGATATTAAAAAGGAAATCAGCAACTACAGGCCCATCTCAATTCTAAACACCCTTAGTAAGCTTTTGGAAAGAGTAGTTCACAATCAAATGTATCCAGTGATACAGTCTTCAGTTCCACTACAATAGCATGGGTTTATAAAGGGACGCTCCACTAATACTAACTTAGCAGTATTCACAGATGACGTATTTGGAGCCATGGATGGTGGTGGCCAGGTGGACGTTATATATACTGACTTTGAAAAAGCATTTGATCGGGTGGATCATGTTATATCTATACTAATATTATAAAGCTGAAGAGTTTGTTTGTTTGTTTGTTTGTTTGTTTGTTTGTTTGAACGCGCTAATCTCAGAAACTACTGGCCCAATTTGAAAAATCTTTTTTACGTTGAATAGTCCATTTATCGAGGAAGGCTTTAGGCTATATAACATAAAGATACAACTCATAAGACCACAGCAGCAATGAAAAATGTTGCGAAAACGGGAGAAAGATATTCCTTTTAAGAGCTTCCGCTGCGTACGCTGCGGAAACCGCTTAAGTTACACAAAAATCATGTATGACAGGATTGTTCAGCATTAAGAGTTCTATAATAAAGTCCGCGACAGCATATGTCTATCTGTTATGGTTGACTTACTACAACCTTTTTTATGTTAATAAATTTGTAAAAAAATAATGCATCATTTTTAGAGGTGTATTATACACACAGGTATTTATACTTATCAAAATAAATACATTCATCATCACGAGCATTACATTTAGAACAAAGTTGCTCTTTATATCATTTGATTCCAATAAATATCTTAGGAGCTATCACAGTTTTAACATCACAACGTGCGCTTGCGCTAATTATATTATAAAGCTGAAGAGTTTGTTGGTTTGAACGCGCTTATCTCAGGAACTGCTGAACCGATTTGAAAAAATATTTCTGTGTTAGATAGCTTATTTATTGAGTAAGACTTAAGGATATAAAACATCACGCTGCGACGAGAGGGAAGGGAGCAAACTCAAAACGCGCGGACGAAGTCGCGGGGGACCGCTAGTTGTTAAATAAACTGCAAGAGCTGGGTATATGTGGTAATCTATTGAGGTGGTTTGAATCATATCTTCGTAACAGGAGTCAGGCTGTGGTTATCGGTGGCTGTAGATCCAACTTCATAACTATACCGTCAGGCGTCCCTCAAGGATCAATTCTCGGCCCTCTTTTGTATGTTATTTACTTATACGATATTGGTGATTGCGTCCAAAATTCTAAATTCCTGATGTATGCGGATGATACAAAGATTTACATGCCGGTTAGTAACACCTCTGATTGCTTGAGATTGCAGGAAGATTTAAACTCTCTATCTGCTTATTACTTTAAAAATCGTATAGGGGTGAATGTCAATAAGTGTTCAATCGTCAGTTTTACGCGTAAGAAAAAAGTTATTAGGTTTGAATACAAATTGAATGAAAGAATATTAAAACGAGAATTATTAATACGAGATTTAGGTGTACTTTTAGACTCAAAATTAATGTTTTCCGAACACATTTCAACAATAATTAATAAGGCTTATATGAACTTGGGATTTATACTACGTGTAACCCAACCATTCTCTGATGTCCATTGTGTTAAAATTTTATATTATTCCTACGTACGTAGTATTCTTGAATACTGTAGTAACATATGGTCCCCACAATATATTACGTATAAACAAAATCTAGAAAAAATTCAAGCATTATTCGTCAAACATTTAAATTACCGCTCATTTAAATCATTCGAAAATTATGATGATGCATGCAGTTTTCATGGAATCTCTACCCTTGAGCATAGACGGACGCTTATTGATGTCTTTCTTGTTTGATATCTGTAATGGGGAGATCGACTCGGTAAGGTTATCAAATTCATTTTTGAAGTTATTTGCTCCAGTCACCCGCACTAGACACGCGGCCTCATCCTTGTTTCATACACCATTTTCACGGACCAACTATGCACGTAACTCTGTAGTATCCCGAACTCTTAATACGTATAATAAGCTTTTCTCCTCGGTGGACGTGTTCCACCTATCGAAGGCAGCGTTCAAAACAAGTGTAATAAGAGTACTTGAGCCACTCTCTCGTTGTGAAAAATAATTTGTAATTCGTGTGTTAAATCTATTAGTTTAAACAGTTGTACTTAACTTTAAATATAATTCATATATAAACAATAAATAAATATGTATAAACACATATCTCTATTTAATATAAATATTGAATTTTTGAGTATTATTGGCGGGTCACATTATATCACTTGTAGTTTGTGTCAAGTCAAACCGTGTCAACTTTGATAATTTCTTGCAATATGTCTATAAAGTAAATTCATTATTGGCTGTAAGTTTAGAACGTAAGATAAGCTAAGTTTTTGGAATAAGAGCTGTGAATTTTATAACAATAAAAAAAAAAAAAAAAGGTTCCATTCTGGGACCACATTTATTTTTAATTTACGTCAACAATATTCAAAACATAGGTCTAAAAGCTGTACCCCAATCACGAACTTTTGACGTATTCGTCACGTTATCGTAGCGAGTTTACGTAGTACAACGTTAGTCGGCATCATGAAGCACTCTCGTGTCGTGTAGTAAACTCAATAGCATTGACGAAGATGACGTCATACTAACGTAAACATGGCCGATGAATGACACGTCCAGAAACAAGTTAAGCGATCTTTTTTATGAATATTATCGAAATATATCATGATATTCCAGTAAAATCTAAGAGAAATCAATAACGGACCAAAATTACGATCAATATGTTTGGCAGTGGCAGTTAAAATTTGGTATATTAAAATATGAAAATATATGTTTTTCTGTAATCTTTAGATTTTTGAACTGTTTAGTAGACTGTCAATTGATAGATTGACGTTATGCCATCATATTGTGACAAACTTTCAAAGTTTTACAAAAGATTTAGTTAAAAATTATGAAAAAATATTAAAATAACGAGGACAAGTCGTTTGCCGTACAACGTAACAATATTTGTTTTTTTGAAAAAGTAAGTAGGTAAAAGTAATACAAGGATAAGTAATTAAAACTCTAGCTAGATCTTATTTCTCAAGAAATTGTGATATATCCAAGCCCGCAGCTCTCCAAGAACACGCTGTTTCTAACATATGGAATGAAAAGCATTAACGTCAATATAATAATATATATATATATATATATATATATTTATATTTAGCTGGGTTCTTCATTTTGAAAAATAATATTTATATTTACGTTAATGCTTTTCAGAATGAAAAGCATTAACGTAAATATAATATATATATATAAAATATATATATATATATATATATATATATATATATATATAGAGTCTATATTATATATATATATTATTTTTCAAAATGAAGACAGACCAAAATAATTTGTAGAAATACGCCTACCCAGCTAGAAAAAATAAAGTTAGACTAGCAGTTCCAGCGGTCTTAGTTACTCCCATATGTCATATTGAGAGCAAAGATGAACCAAACTAGATCAAAATCGATACACCTGTTACAAGTGCCTGAATGAAGTTCCTGATTTCTTTTAAAGTTAAATATAAGGAGTATAGGATAAAAATATTGTAGTAAATTTCATATTTCTACTGCAATGTCTAAATTTTGGAATTATAAATATGACCACTAACGTTTTCTTTATTCCACACGTATCTTTATTTCTCGCCAAAAGCCAAAGCTCTGTCTGTTGTTATATGTGAGATTTTGAGCACATATAGTAAGAAACTATGTGTCGGATCCGTATGTTCTCACTATTGCAATAAAGAATCTGAATCTGAATCTGAGTGCACACACACCCGTTGAAGACTTTCGTCTTCAAACACTGAGGTTAATGAGACAGACGACGCTCTTGCGCAGTTTCCCGACCTCTGCCTAGCCAGCCGCGTTGGATTCGTTGATAGACCTCTTTCTTAGAACCACTTGATGTAAGGCTCGGTTAAGGCTTTCGACTGTAATTCCAATATCTCATCTTAGCCTGCATGAATAGTATATTATCAATAAACCAGAGGTGAAAGATGTATTTGCTATTGACGTTGATGCCGACGTTGATCTTTCCCATTCCAGGAGCTTGAATCCGTCTTCAAATGGAGCTGAAGACGGTTGTACAGATAAGAATGATAATTTTAGAAAAAAAACAATTTAGGCGGTCTTATCTGTAAAAGTTACCTAGTTTCTCTTCGCTCATTTTTGACACAGAATATCAAATAATCTTGTTGCAACTCACGATACTATACGTCAAAGAAAGGTTCGTGATCGCAAATCCAGTTAAATACTATAGAAAATATTTACGCACAATAAATGTCAGGTTTTTGAGCTGCCAAATTTAGTTTGTTTTACGTCCGATAGAGGCGGTTTCAGATGCTCATACAAATGATTACGTTACTATACGAATACTTTGACGCAAATTATAGGGGTACTGATATCACCTTATATTCGGATGACACGAGTTTATTTTATTTTGGTGTCACGATTGAACATATACTATCAAAAGCACAAAAAGACTTAACCTTGCTTAATAATTGGTTTCTCTCCAATTTACTAACAATGAATACAACCAAAACAAATTTTGTTATCTTTTGTGCAAAAAATTAAAAAAAACACAGATAACATACAACTTATGATAAATAATGAAAAACTTAATAGAAAAGAAAAGTATCTTAGCCTTATTATGAATACTTACCTGAACTGGAAATTGCAAATAAATAAAATAAAAAAAAAAAAAAACTTACTACTTTAACAGGTAATGTGCGTGATATGTCTAATTGCCTTCCACGTAAAATCAAGTATCTTATTTATAATACACTCGTTAAACCACATATAGACTATTTAATAGAAATCTGGGGAGCAGCTGCTAAAACAAATTTAAATCCATTGCAAATAGCCCAAAACAAACTAATAAAATCATTATTCAATTACGATTATCTCACACCAACACGAAAAATATACAAAGATACAAAAATAATGTCAATCAATCAAACTTATCAATATTATACGTGCATATTGATATATAAAATAATGAATAAACTGATTCATACTTCATTACTTTCTTTTCGTAAAAAGCATCTAACTCAGAAAATGAAATTGCGCAATGCTAACCATCTCGTGTCACGTCCACCCAGAACTAACTATGGTAGAAAAATATATAATAAACTGCCTACGGAAATAAAAAATGGTAAATCATTACCTATTTTTTTTAACTCAAATTAAAAAGTCTTAATTTTATTTTAATTACTTAAAAAAACACTTATTCAATCCAATAAACTAAATTGGGGAAAAAATAATTCTTATCCTAAAATCAAACATATATTTTCTAACGTAACATTAAAGCTAAACTGCACGGATGCCACATCTAGCATAACAAGTACGCTTAAATCACTCCTACATCCGTGGTTGCTCGGGCTCGATTATTGACGACTGCTGCTACGAACCCGTCAGTTACTTCGACCTACCCGCCTTATTATTTGAAAGTGTGTGTGCGCATGTTATGTTTTTTTTTGTCTTTTATTAATATTTGGAAAAGGTTTTCTCAGTAAGTGAATTTGTATTAATTCTTTTTGAGAAAATAAATATCTTTAACCTGACTTCTTCCACCTAATAAACTCTTTGTGCACTAGAATAATTCTAACAGCGGAATAAATTAAGTTATTTGACAGTGTTTGTATGAAAGAAAAATTTAAATTTTTAGTTGTTCAAAATGTGCTGTACCTCAAAACTTAAACATTCGATTTCGTCAAATTTTTGGTGATAGTATTTAATATCCATCGTGTATTTTTGTTTTCAATAATTTTACTTAGACACTATGGAGTAGTATTCGCGTAAGGTCCAGACCTAAATGTAGGATACACCTACAAATTATGTGTGTAATAATATAATATATAGTTTCATCATAAAATGGCTGTTACATATGGACGGATGGACAATACATAATGAAACTTTCTGGCACCGGTTTTGTCATACTGACTGAACTGAACTTAAGTTTATTTTGCAATACAACATCGGAAAAAAATCAGCATAAATATAACGCCTTAAAAAAACTGACTTAAATAATGTTAACGCATTATCTTCTATTTAGGAGACACAAATTCTATTGGAGTCGGCGCATAATGACAAGCTTAATTACACCAACAGTCTAATGGTATATCCACACCCCAGCAACGTAGCCGGCGGCATACGTCAATTTACGGCCAGATACTATGGAAAAAGCCGCTGCGACATAAACCAATCACTCTACACCACTACGTCCATAGATTGCAGGACTTCATATACACAGAGAGCCTTCAATGTCTTGCGCGTGCTGTATGATAATGGTTTCAAGATGCTTATGGGACTGTCGCCGTCGCAGTCGATACTGCAGTGTATCAGGGATGTTTGCAAAAGCCCGCGTAGATGGATTCCATGCAGCAGTGCGCAAAAGAGTCAGCACCCTGATGCGCAGGCTGCGGATTAGGGCCAATAGTATCCTGAACACCATAGCTGTAAGAGAGGATAGTCCTATCTTGAGGCACTGCGTCATTTTACCCAGCTGCCCTCACACGCAGCACATTATAAATGTTGTGGAAGTTGAAATATAAATTAATGTTAAAAACTAAATTACATTTAAATTAAATTAATCATAATTAAATTTTAGTTTTTATTGTGTTTTGTCACTATACAAACTGAATGATATAAATTGCACTTGTAAAAAGCAACTTTAGCTGTGTGACAGACGAGGAAACGAACCCCGTGTCTTACGCTATCCGGGCGCATGCCTATACCACTCGGCTGTACCGCTTGGCCTATTCCTCTTTCGTCACACAGCCAAAGTTGCTTTTTACAAGTGCAATTTATATAATTAATGAATAACTAACATAATTATTTAAGCCAATTGTCACTAACATCGATCATGGATTCTGTCCAATATCAAATAATTTAATTTGTTTTTAATAAGTGGCATGGTTGCCGGTGCGCTATATAACCTAGCGAATTGCGCACGCGCGTACAGAACACCGCAGGAACGCGACCGCCACCGCAATTTGTGGCTGGGAAGGTTAAATTAAATTATTTGATATTGGACAGAATCCATGATCGATGTTAGTGACAATTGGCTTAAATAATTATGTTAGTTATTCATTAATTATATAAATTGCACTTGTAAAAAGCAACTTTGGCTGTGTGACGAAAGAGGAATAGGCCAAGCGGTACAGCCGAGTGGTATAGGCATGCGCCCGGATAGCGTAAGACACGGGGTTCGTTTCCTCGTCTGTCACACAGCTAAAGTTGCTTTTTACAAGTGCAATTTATATCATTAAGTTTGTATAGTGACAAAACACAATAAAAACTAAAATTTAATTATGATTAATTTAATTTAAATGTAATTTAGTTTTTAACATTAATTTATATTTCAACTTCCACAACATTTATAATGTGCTGCGTGTGAGGGCAGCTGGGTAAAATGACGCAGTGCCTCAAGATAGGACTATCCTCTCTTACAGCTATGGTGTTCAGGATACTATTGGCCCTAATCCGCAGCCTGCGCATCAGGGTGCTGACTCTTTTGCGCACTGCTGCATGGAATCCATCTACGCGGGCTTTTGCAAACATCCCTGATACACTGCAGTATCGACTGCGACGGCGACAGTCCCATAAGCATCTTGAAACCATTATCATACAGCACGCGCAAGACATTGAAGGCTCTCTGTGTATATGAAGTCCTGCAATCTATGGACGTAGTGGTGTAGAGTGATTGGTTTATGTCGCAGCGGCTTTTTCCATAGTATCTGGCCGTAAATTGACGTATGCCGCCGGCTACGTTGCTGGGGTGTGGATATACCATTAGACTGTTGGTGTAATTAAGCTTGTCATTATGCGCCGACTCCAATAGAATTTGTGTCTCCTAAATAGAAGATAATGCGTTAACATTATTTAAGTCAGTTTTTTTAAGGCGTTATATTTATGCTGATTTTTTTCCGATGTTGTATTGCAAAATAAACTTAAGTTCAGTTCAGTCAGTATGACAAAACCGGTGCCAGAAAGTTTCATTATGTATTGTCCATCCGTCCATATGTAACAGCCATTTTATGATGAAACTATATATTATATTATTACACACATAATTTGTAGGTGTATCCTACATTTAGGTCTGGACCTTACGCGAATACTACTCCATAGTGTCTAAGTAAAATTATTGAAAACAAAAATACACGATGGATATTAAATACTATCACCAAAAATTTGACGAAATCGAATGTTTAAGTTTTGAGGTACAGCACATTTTGAACAAATAAAAATTTAAATTTTTCTTTCATACAAACACTGTCAAATAACTTAATTTATTCCGCTGTTAGAATTATTCTAGTGCACAAAGAGTTTATTAGGTGGAAGAAGTCAGGTTAAAGATATTTATTTTCTCAAAAAGAATTAATACCTCAACACCCGAGCGGTCGCATGAGACCGCATAACAATAGAATACCTATTGTGTCTCGTTCACATACGCTTGAGGGATTAATACAAATTCACTTACTGAGAAAACCTTTTCCAAATATTAATAAAAGACAAAAAAAAACATAACATGCGCACACACACTTTCAAATAATAAGGCGGGTAGGTCGAAGTAACTGACGGGTTCGTAGCAGCAGTCGTCAATAATCGAGCCCGAGCAACCACGGATGTAGGAGTGATTTAAGCGTACTTGTTATGCTAGATGTGGCATCCGTGCAGTTTAGCTTTAATGTTACGTTAGAAAATATATGTTTGATTTTAGGATAAGAATTATTTTTTCCCCAATTTAGTTTATTGGATTGAATAAGTGTTTTTTTAAGTAATTAAAATAAAATTAAGACTTTTTAATTTGAGTTAAAAAAAATAGGTAATGATTTACCATTTTTTATTTCCGTAGGCAGTTTATTATATATTTTTCTACCATAGTTAGTTCTGGGTGGACGTGACACGAGATGGTTAGCATTGCGCAATTTCATTTTCTGAGTTAGATGCTTTTTACGAAAAGAAAGTAATGAAGTATGAATCAGTTTATTCATTATTTTATATATCAATATGCACGTATAATATTGATAAGTTTGATTGATTGACATTATTTTTGTATCTTTGTATATTTTTCGTGTTGGTGTGAGATAATCGTAATTGAATAATGATTTTATTAGTTTGTTTTGGGCTATTTGCAATGGATTTAAATTTGTTTTAGCAGCTGCTCCCCAGATTTCTATTAAATAGTCTATATGTGGTTTAACGAGTGTATTATAAATAAGATACTTGATTTTACGTGGAAGGCAATTAGACATATCACGCACATTACCTGTTAAAGTAGTAAGTTTTTTTTTTAATTTTATTTATTTGCAAATTCCAGTTCAGATAAGTATTCATAATAAGGCTAAGATACTTTTCTTTTCTATTAAGTTTTTCATTATTTATCATAAGTTGTATGTTATCTGTGTTTTTTTTAATTTTTTGCACAAAAGATAACAAAATTTGTTTTGGTTGTATTCATTGTTAGTAAATTGGAGAGAAACCAATTATTAAGCAAGGTTAAGTCTTTTTGTGCTTTTGATAGTATATGTTCAATCGTGACACCAAAATAAAATAAACTCGTGTCATCCGAATATAAGGTGATATCAGTACCCCTATCACGAATAATTTGCGTCAAAGTATTCGTATAGTAACCACAGTACAAACTATTTAAATAAGCCACAAAAATAACTACCATAATACAAAAATGAAAACATAGAACCAAACAAAGTCGTGGTCGGGTGACGACATATACGAAAAAAAATACGAGAAAAAAAAAATCGATTTTAATCAAAAACTGACAGCAACCGGATGTGTTTGCGGTCTATGGTGTAGAAACATCTATTTTTTACTCATAAAGGTCAACATGCCCAAGGAATAAACATTTATACACCCATTTTTTTTTTTTGCAAAAAAGCAATTAAAAAGCGCCCACAGGTGGGCGGCTTGGGTATAGTCGCGAAACTCATGCATGCGCCCGCCGGCGGGCGCTATGGATATCCGAGGGTTGTTTTTAATAAGTGGCATGGTTGCCGGTGCGCCCGCCGGCGCCTGCCGCCGGGCATGTACACCATACGAGTAAAGCTGGGAACACATTGCAGACGCGTTGCAGCCTATTCCACAAATAAATTTTGTCGAAGAAACATGTCAAGTATAGAAAGTGAGGACGAAAATCACTCTGTCATATCATAGATCATACGCATTTTATTTATTTGCCGAATGAAATGTAGCATGCGAAGTCCTTGAGCGCGAGGGATCGAGTAGGAATGATTATGCTCTTTGACGACGACAACGACGTATATGGCTGATATGAGTTATTATAAGCACCGAACTTAAGAAAGAAAGAAAGAAAATACATTTATTAATTATGGGTATCACACACACACACAAACAAAATTAAAATGAAACATAAAAAGAGGAAATAATAAACATCAATGAACAAAACTAACAAGCATAGACAGTGTCCGTTGTGCGTCTGTAATGTCTTTATCAAGAGGACCTCACTCAGCATATGCCAGGCCCCCAGAAGGCCCTTGCGCTGGTTGTCAGTGGGCCCTTCCCGAGTGAGGTACTTTCTTATACTGTGTGCTCTACAGTCTACAGAATAAGCGTCTAAGCACACTATGCTGAAGTTACGCGACCGAAGTTCCGCGGCTGATTTTACGTTCCGACACTGTCGGCGTAATGTGTCGTCGGTAATTCAAAAGGCATTGTAGCAAAGTCATGCCAAACTTCGGTCGCGTAACTTCGGCATAGTGTGTTTGACACCTACGGTTACGACGCCCAGCAATTTAAATATGAACTTTATTTCAGAGGCATTAAGTTATGATCATCATGTAATAATTTCATAGCGAGTTAGTACGAATATCTTATTATTTGCAGAAAAATTCATATGAAATTCATTAGTCGCATTCTTGGGTCGCAATTAACACTGCGAAAAAAACATTTTAAATTTACTCTTTCGTGGATAGTGAACTCCTATAGACGTCATAACATTAAAAAAAAATTGTCTGGAAAACTGTGCGTGATAAATGTGACATGAAATTTCATATGAAAAAAGAACATCATTTTGTGTAATGAAATCGTAACAATCATTTTCATGCCTAGTATTAAAGCACACAAGATCGGATCTGCGGATACGTACCTTCCGCATTATTTTATACTATCTAGGACAAGGATTTGTTAATTAAGGGCCTGTTTCACCATCGACTAATGAGCAGTTACCAACGATTCATTGAAATATGGATGCTATTGGAAACTTATTCAGACATCATGAAACAGACCATTACAAATTACAACAAAAAAAAACAAGAAGTCCAGGATTGCAAAATTCGTTTATTTTGCAAATAAATAATCAAGTTATTTATTTAAAGGCACTACTTCCGGTGAAGCGACCGGGGCGGCGCCTTGAGCACCCAGTGGGGTGCCATTCGAACTGTATCCACAGTATAACGTGGCTTGAATGATTGCATCAGATTGAGGGTTGTATCCATAGCGATGCCCTTCACCAGCGTATAACGTATTCATTTTTACATATGGAGAAGCATAATCGCCTGGTGCGCAGACCCTCACCTTTGAGCCCACTACGTAGTCACAACGAGGGTCTGTCTGTAAAAACAAAAATGAAGGGTAATGTTTTAAACCGACTTAAAAATTAGGTTCTCTCTGTATGTTTCTCCGCGAACATCTCGTGTTCGGCTAGACCGATTTTGATGCGGTTTTCACTTAAGTATTTGTTACACTTGAGGAGATACAGGTCATACAGGAACTGTTTTAGTTCAATCGAGTGCATTGTAACTGAAATAATAACAAAATCGACGATATATATATTTTTTAAACAAACATGAAAATCAGTCAATAAAGCCAGCATCATAACATTCTTTTCGCAAGGAAATGATTTCGTTTTTGAATAGATAGATTTAAAAAAATAGGGTTCTGTAGCCGAATGGCAAAAAACGGAACTCTTATAGTTTCATCAAGTCTGTCTGTCTGTCCGTCCGTATGTCACAGCCAATTTATTCTGTAACTATAAGCATTACACAATTGAAATTTGGTAGAAAGATGTATCCTGTTAACCGCTTTACGATTCTTATACAAAAAATCAATAATAATTATATTTAACGGGTGCTCCCATACATAAAACTAAAACAAAAAAAAAATACGACTATGGATAGGTCTTTTAAAATGACATGTAGGTTATTTAAACCATTTTCTTTAAAAGTCTAACGTTTCATAGCTAGACGCTTCCAAAGTGGTAAAATGGGCGTTCCCCCCCCCCCCCCATCTAACTTCTAAACTAAGCGAGTGTAATTTTTTGAAAAAATATTTATAATGTAGATCATAACAAATACTTCAACGAAAATTAATTCGGACGGGATCGAAAGAGAATTTTTTGAGATGTAGCACAATTTCAACAACCGCAAACACGCGAACTGTTCTTCATACAAACACTATGAAAAACAAAGTTATATTTGCTGTCAACAAAATATTGCGGTATTTACAAGTGTACAAGTGAAAGTAAGTGGATTCCGTAATTCAGTTAACGTTGGCACGGAACCCTCAGTGCGCTAGTCCGACTCGCACTTGGCCGGTTTTTTTTAATGTTGCATGTCTTAGTTTTATTGTTTTCTTGTTTGTTATTAATAAAGTATGATATATTATCATGAAAAGGACTAAAATAACGTTAATAGGAGAAACAAACTCATTTAAAGTCTATTTACTTATAACTAAACAGCGGTACCCGCGACTTCATCCGCGTGGAATAGTGCCTTTGGGTAGAATTTCAATTGTTTAGGCTAATGATTTTACAAATAAGATCCATAAGTACTCGTATATAATACGCAAGATATAAAGTAATTATAAGGATTTTTTTTAACAAACTTTAAATTAAATTATGTTTATAAAATATGTACTTAATCCACTTAATTGGTCAAATGACATAGTAAAAGTAGCATTGTTCTAGCTTCAAAAATTACTAATTTCGAACCAAACTTTCATAATCTTTTTCAACTTTTAAGGGTCTTTATCTTTTAGATACTTTGAATGTCTTAATTATGTATATCTTAATAAACCTTATAAATAAGTTTCAAGCTTCTTGCTTTGAAAATGACGATACTTCCATACAACCTTTCTTCCCTATTTTCAACCCGTTTTTCGCATTTAAAAGTAATATATGTCCTTTCTCAGTCTATAGACTTCGTGTGTGCCAAGTTTAATTAAAATCAGTTCAGCAGTTTTGGAGTGAAAGCCCGACAGACAGAGTCACTTTCACATTTTTAATATTAGTAAGGGTACAATATAATCTACGATAGAACTCACTTTTGGTAGGTTCACAGCAAAATCATTGAGATATGTGACTGTATCTCTTAAATCTGCGGGGTACAAAGAAGTATAACCTGCAAAGAAATAAAAATTATAGTATAAAAAAACTAAAAAACCACGCCTTTATAGCTAACCAAACTAAAAAATAGAAAATATTTTTTAATAACAAAGAGTTAATATTACCGTAGTAGAAGATCGAACAATCAATCATAACTAATTACTCCAAAATAAAATTATAATAAAATTTAAGTTACTAGGAGAATAATTCAATTCAGAGTAAAAAGCGTAGGGCGCACTTTACTATATTTTCATAATTTTTTACTATGTTTTTTTCATAACTCTCCGCACATAGATAGTTGCATGTAGAATAATTGTAACATTTGATATATCAAGCACCCCACACTTTTTACTCTGAATTGAATTATTCTCATAATAACTTAATTTTTATTATAATTTTATCTTGGAGTAATTAGTTATGATTGATTATTCGATCTTCTACTATGGTAATATTAACTCTTTGTTATTAAAAAATATTTTCTACTTTTTAGTTCGGTTAGCTATAAAAGCGTGTTTTTTAGTTTTTTTAAACTATAATTTATTTTTTAGTTAGATGTTTCAATTAATTATTTGCGAACATGCGACACGCGATAGCTCTATCTTTCTTACTCCCTTATAGAGGATCCACGAAAGAATTTATTAATCCTGGCGGTCCTAGTAAGGATATTGAGAAACTGTTATTAAATTATTGCATTGTCATCGGTCCTCGATACGTGTGCAAAGTTTCAAATTAATCAAACTTCTGGAAATTGGTGAAAATTATGCTCAAAGATTCCATTACATACATACATAGATACAACCCAAGCTAATAAAAGCGTGGTAAAAATAAGTAGTGTCGGAAGATAATATGTTAGTACTAGCGAGGGACCCCTCGCAACTTTGTACGCGCGTTTGAGTTTACTCCGTCCTCTCTCGTTGCAGCGTCATGTTTCATAGCCTCAATCTTTTGTCGATAAATAAACTAGCCAACACAACAAGTCTTTTCTCAAATCAGTCCAGTAGTTCCTGAAATGACCACGTTCAAACAAACAAAATCTGTAACAGCCTACAACAAAACTGGCAGGTTTTTTGCTAGGATTAGCATAGCTATTCAACGCAGCAACGCAGCCAGCATCTTAGCCGCAAGGAAATGGTTTCGTCTTGAATAGGTAGTTTATACTTTTTTTTATGTTGTATGTCTTAGTTATTTTTTTTCTTGTTCGTTAATAATAAAGATAGTGCTGTTTCCTAAACGACACGATTTTCCACATTTTTTGAGCTGGTAAGGCAATTATTTTTGCTTTTTAAAACAAATGAATACATACGTAAAAACCTGCTTGATTTAGATGAAACAGACGTATTAACTATTTTTTTCACGTACCTACTTAATGTCTTAGTTTAAATTTCTTGTTGTTCGTAAGAGTTTTTTTTTTTAAGCCATAGTTTGCACTGCACCGCAAACACAGTCCACATCGGAGCTTGCCGAAAATCCCCAGGTACTGAGGTAATTGAGGTGAGAAGATACTCTTGCGCCATTTTCCGAACGCTGTTGGATTCGTCGATCCTCATTAGATCACAGTTAGGCGCACTCATCGACAACTTAGTCGAGTTGAGTTCCCAATGGATACTGGCCAAAATATCGGTTCACTATAATTATCTTTCTTATGTTAATTTATCGATTCCTCCTTGTTGTGAATTGAAATTCTCCTGTTTTGATGCTATCTAATATATAAAATTCTCGTGTCACAGTTTTCGTTGCCATACTCCTCCGAAACAGCTTGACCGATTTTGATGATTTTTTTGTGCTTATCCGGTATCTATGAAAATCGGCCAACATCTATTTTTTATCCCCCTAAATGTTAGGAGTAGTCCGCCCCTAATTTTTTTTATTTATTTTTTAGACAAAAATTTTAATTTCTATTTTTTTATGATACAACGTACAAAAATACATACAATCCTCAATTTTCACCTTTCTACGATCACCCCTTATTTTTAATAGCCATTTTAGTAATTTAAGGGCGAAACTAAATTCGCTGGGAATGCTTAACTTTTAAAATTACGGGACTCGGCGGGACGGGGCTGGGGCGGGGCGGGACGGGGCTGGGGGCGAAACAAAGTTCGCTGGGTCCGCTAGTAGTCATATATATATATTTCAATGGCCAGTCGAGGATCTTGGGTTAAGTATATTCAGCCACTCGGACAACTCATTTATATTTAGAGACTAGTAACTTTTATATGAACTAATTTAAATAGTGCCATAAATAAATGTTAAATAAATAAGCCGTTTTGAAGATAACCGTTCTCAAACGTTAATAAAGCATTAATAGAAACATGTTTTAAGAAACATTATAGATAATATCATACTACTACAGATTTAGTTCTACATACCATAACTAGCTTCATGGCAATTAGGAGCTGCCTGTACGTTGGCTAGTAATAGAGCTAATACCACAGCACAGCGCACGGAGAACATGTTGGCAGATTTGCTCGTGAGCTTCTACGGCAAGAAACAGCAAGCCAAGAGTGATTTACCACACGTTTTAGGAACTATTAATACAGTAGTTGTATAATAATAAATCATTTTCATGGCACTAAAACATTTAATTTAGCTTGATAATGTTAATCTAATACAGTGGAGCCTTTATGCCTAGAATGAGATTAATAAATCAGATTATGTGAAATGCGTGTGACAAGAGCATTAAGCAGTGTTTGTTAATAGAATTTCTTAAGTTGACTTCTTAAGAACGTTTTTAGGGTTCCGAAGACCAACAAGGAACCCTTATAGTCTGTCTGTCCGTCTGTCCGAGGTTTAGCTCAGAGACTTTAGGTACTAAAAATCTGTAATTGGCATAGATACGTGATATAAAAAAAGTAAAAAGGGAATATTATGTCTCTCGTGTTGTTGAGAATTAATGGAAAAATATTTAAATTTATTAGTTTTGCTATCGATATCGCAGTAACAGCAGAAAATAAGACGGACATATAAAAATTAGTTATAAAAATGCACAGCATATTTGAATATTTAGAGTTAGAAATAAACAAATATTTCAATAAATTAAAATACTATTGCACCAAAAAGAAAAGAAAAACTTTTATATTTGTCAACAGAATAACTGAAAAAGCTGTTAGAACTTTTAATACCTCGGCAGCCTTTCGATGTACACTAGAAATTACAGGAACATCTCGTTGAATATGGTGAGCTTGCGCGCGCGCCTATGTCGCTAGCTGGGATAACTTAAATATGTCGTCGCGCGCATATACTGCAAAATGTTAGTTGCTCTTAAGATTTGGTAGTACCAGATATTTAATTAGATCGTTACTGATTTCATAACGTAGTACCGGATCTTTAATTTGATTGACTGATAATTTCTAAAGGGCTTACTTCTTACAATTTTGTGGCTTGATTTACTTTTGTAAGAAGCATTGAACGCAGCGTCTGGCCCTATTATGGTATTTGGCGCGATCGCACGCGTACAGATTCGAGAAGGATGATGCGGAGATGCTTGTGCACATTACCGCTGCACAACACGGCTTCGATATTCGATGCGATACATCGATGTCATGAACATGGCGTACAAAAATCAAAATTGTTTTTTTTTAGTAAACACGAATTGTACACATATTATCAAACATATTAAGGGTTACCTAGTGACTAAAGACATACTTGTGGCAGTTAACCACGATTCTTCAATACATTTATACTTTGTACATAAAATTGTGAGTGTGCTTTCATGATGATGCAACTTCAATAAGAATTTCACAGAATTATAAACTAAAAGAGCAAGCATTTACAAACAAAATACTTAAATAATGTATTTTTTTTATTGGAGAAACATCTTCGTATCGGTATAACTGAGTACCTGAAGCCTTATGGATAAATTTCAATACTGTTATTTATATTATTGTACAAATGAGCTGATTTAGCTTTATATGAGCGTTTCGCTGATTTGTTTTTTTTTATTCTAACAACCTTTCTGCTTCGTACTTTGTGTATTTTTGAGATTTCAAAAGGTAACCTCTTATGTAGGGCCAAAACTACATGTAACAAATACTACTTTCGCACAGACAGAAGCTCACACACCTGGTAAAATCTAAAATGCTTGCCATGCATAACTTTTAATAAAAAAACAAGTTTAGGTAAGTTTATTTATCAGACAATGTGAATCCATTTAGAGCGTTAGTAGGAGAAATACAGAAAACTTATTAAATAGTGTTGGTACTTAATAATAAGCAACGTTGAGCTCTTTCTAATTAAAAAAAAACGTTTTTGTAGCTGGCCCTGAAAGTGGTCGATCAACGAATCCAACTCGGCTGGGCAGCGTTCGGGAAACAGCGCAAGAGCGTCTTCTCGTCTCAATTACCTCAGTGTCTGAAGACGAAAGTCTTAAACCAGTGTGTGTTACCAGTGTTGGCTTACGGATCTAAAACGTGGTCCCTACCTATGCCTCATAAAGAAGCTCAAAATCACACAACGAGCGATGGAGAGGGCTACGCTAGGTGTTTCTCTACGAGATCGAATCAGAAACGAGAAGATACGTAGAAGAACTCGTTAACGGAAATATCCCTATGAATCAGTAAGCTCAAGTGACAGTGGGCAGGGCACATGGCGCGAAGAACTGATGGCCGTTGGGGCAGAAAAATTCTAGATTGGAGACCTTTCGACCAAAAGCGCAGCGTGGGATATCCACCCGCAAGATGGACGGACGACCTTGTTCAGATCGCAGGATCACACTGGATGCAAACCGCTTGAGATCGGTTGCTGTGGAAAACTTTGGGGGAGGCCTATGTTCAGCAGTGAACGTCCTTTGGCTGATAATGATAATGATGATTAATGATGATGAGCTCCGGTGCATTATACAATATCCTAAAACGGATTGTACTAATGATATATACAACGTGTAACGTTGTATGCGCAAAACCAGTAATTAGGTTGATTGGTATAACGAGCAGAATTATTTTTTAATATTGGTCACATTTTTGAATAAATCTTCATTTAAATGTTGCCTGTTTATTAATTAATATGGCAAGCGATCACGTTCGCAAACCTTTCAAAATATGTAAGTAAGCAATGGGCAGTTTTTCATGAGCGTAAAAAATAATTATAATAATAATCTCTGGCCCGGTGAATACCTACCGGCTCCTGTCTCGACAGAGCGTCGTCCGTAGTGCAAAAAATGATTAGAAGTGAGTAAAACTAAAACACAATGTAAAACCTGAAATAATTATTTTTTCTTTCAGCATTAGGTCAATTGTATTAAAAATCATTTGGAGTGTCTGAGCTTTTGCGCATTTACCAATACATTGCCAGTGTTATGCAAAAGGGTGTCAGGTGAAATATTGGTCATTCCCAGATTAACGCGTTTAAAGATATTCAAGGTCGTCACTTTTTAAAATTGCTGTAACTTCTTATCTACACGAGGAACATGCATGTAATGCCTTGATTTATTTGAAGTTTATTTGTATAAATAATCATTATACAAGTAGAAAATGCAATTAAAACACTCAACACTTTTGATAAAATAGGTGATCGTTGCAAAGAATTTGTTAAGAGGTTTCAAAGTACTTTAAATCCTTATTGCAAAACTCTCTTATGAATCAAATAAGTATTAGTTTAATGGTCAAACAGTGTCAACATCATAGTTTTCCATATTTGAGGAATTTATTTATAAATAGATAGTTTTATGACAATCGTTACTATCAATAATTGTTACGTGCTGGTATATCCTTACACTTTTTATGGATGTTTGCGATTTGTTAAGTAATCGGCGTATTTTGGTATGCATTTAATAATACTAGATTGATAATTTACAGACTACTCATACGCATTCAATATTAAATACAGCTTCAGATGATAACTTGATCATATAATTATAGCCCGGGGGTTATATTCAACAATTTTATTTCGTTATAACTTTGTATTTAGTAAATTGCTCCTTTTTACAGTTAGTCTTAGCGATGTTAACCCATCCCATTCACAAATAAGGAACAAAACTTGTTTGTTAAAAATAGTAATTACTTCATCTAATTATATTTTTCAGATAAATTGAATAAGATAAACGTAAATATGAGTCTATAGTATAAGTATATACTACGCTTCTGAAAATATGTGTAAAATTTATTGCTAAAATTTAATGGCCTTACATTGACAAGTTATTCAATTATAATAAGGTAGAACTGATATAGGCCAGTAATTATTGACATCGTCTCCCATGCCATCCTTAAATACTGGTGTAACTATACATCGCTTCAAAGGGGTAGGAAAAACACCTCTCCTAAAGCAAAGATTTGCTAGGTGACTTGTTTGGAACTACAATATATTTGGTCAGCTTGATAAACTTACACTATATTATATTTACTTATAATATATTATCCCAACCTAGAGAACTTTCAGAATTGAACCCCATCCGAACATCAGTTACTTCTTGTTTGTCAGTATCTAGAAGTACAAAGGAAGAGCAATTTTAGTGGCTGCGGTTGGGCAGATTGCTGCTGGTTTTATAAGCATGGGATATGTAAGAGATAATAATAGTATTCCCAAGATTTTCATCTTTATTAGTGAAAAAATATTTAACTGCATTATAAGAGCACCTATTTCGCATTTTTCTCGATATACAGTAATTCGTACTAGGATTTTTGCCAATATTTCTCTTACATATATAAGTTTTGTAATCATGTAAAGTAAGTCTTGCGCCTGATCTCGCTCCGGTTGTGTCAGATTGCTGTCCCATCGGGCTATGAGAGTGAGAGGAAAAAAAAGTGCACCTGTGTTTGCGCACACATATGTGTAGTATAATATGTCCCACACAGCCGGTTAGTCGTTATTATTATTACTATTATTAGATTTTTTAATAAATTGTTACAATAGTTGCGGTACCTTTTGAATGTAATTATTAGTATTTCATTAATTGGATCTTTTAATTGCATTATAATTTTATTTTCAATACAACTTAAAAAACTAGAAGCCACCCATGGCTTTGTAGGTTTTTTACTCGTTGTTGATTCTCTTTTGTTTTTATTTTTATTTTGTAAAGGTTAACGAATACTGTAAACAATCTTGTCATTTTTTTAACCTACATTTATCGTTGAATACTGAAATATTTAAAAATCAAATAACTAATTTTACATTCTGATTTTAAAAGATATAAATAGATTGTTTACATTATTCGACTAGCAAAGAAAACTTTCGACGAAAAACGAAAAAGCAAAGAGAGACTTTATATTCTACACTTAGGCAAATACCAGATTAAACTGTGAGGAAAACTCATAACTATAGTAATTTGTATACTTATCACACATAACCAAATAATTACTCGGAACAAATCGGATTATTTTGTCACGCAGTTAATTATGATAGGTTTATTTTTAGTTTTAATTCAGTCTTTTAGATTTTTCCATACTGAATAAGTTCGGTATTAGGACTAGTTTTGAAGACTATCTAACATCAACTCTCCTAATTTAAAAAACTTGATTTGCCAAAATACTGCATACTAAATTGCGACTATTGATAAAATTCTCAAAAGTTTAAAAGTTTATTAAAACTTAGCAAAATAAATTGAATAAAGCAACTTAGTTGTGATTTAATATAGTCAATTCCTTTTTTTCAATCGGCTACTTGATTGTTGAAACACATTTAAATATGAAATGTAGTGGAAATGGAACTTAACAGTGTTAAAATAATGACACATCTATTTTTTTAGAAAAAAATGTGCTAAATAATTTATTTTTACAAAATAACATTATCATTTTTTTCAAAACTTTTATAATCAAACTTTTTCTAATCTGTGAATTGGATAGTGAACTATGCAGAACCATCATCATTATCAGCCAAAGAACGTCCACTGCTGAACATAGGCCTCCCCCACGGCTTTCCACAGCGACCGATCACTAGCGGTCTGCATCCAGTTTGATCCTGCGATCTTTATAAGGTCGTCTGTCCATCTTGTCGGTGGACATCCTTCGCTGCGGCCTTGGTCGAAGGGTCTCCACTCTGGAACTTTCCTGCCCCAACGGCCATCAGTTCTTCTACTCGTATCTCCTCATTTCTGATTTGATCCCGTAGAGAAACACCCAGCATAGCCCTCGCCATCGCTCGTTGTGTGATTTTTAGCTTCTTTATAAGGCCCATGGTTAGAGACCATGTTTCGGATTCGTATATCATCACTGGTAACACACACTGGTTAAAGTCTTTCGTCTTCAGACATTGAGGTAGATGAGATCAGAAGACGCACTTGCGTAATTTCTGATTAACCTCTCTGCATTACCAGGTGGTTGACTGGTAGAGAATGCCATCAGGCATTAAGTCCGCCAATTGTACATTTTACAGTGCAAAAAAGTTTAAGTAAATAAATAACTATTTTCCCGAATGCTGCCCCGCCAAGTTGGATTCGTCGATTGACCTCTATCTCGAAGTTGGACCTACCCAATTGGATCACTTGTTCCAGGTAGACGTACTCGTTGAATTCCAAACGGATACTGGAGTGGGTACAATAAAGGAGCTCGACATAATTTTCGTCTTTTTTTATCTTTATTTGGAAAACAAACAGATATGAATAACACATTTGGCTTAATAGTAATGCATTGTTCTTAAGCAATACAGTTTTCACGCTTATTTTAAGACCTACTTATTGGGATCCTCGGTCAAGGTCTTTAAGCATGGTGCCAAGATCGTCCAGCGTCTTTGCCACAGCGACTATATCATCGGCAAATCGGAGGTGTGTGATGTATTCGCCATTAACATTGATGCCGATTCCTTCCCATTTCACAAGTTTGAAGGCGTCTTCCGATGCCGCTGTGAGCAGTTTCGGATATATAACATCTCCCAGTCTCACATCTTTCCGCAGAGGAATCGCCCACGTGTTCTGCTCCTGTACTCGGACCGACAAGGTGGCGTTATTGTAAAGGCACTTTAATACCTCTATAGGTATATCCTATAGTCTATGTGGCACCGCTGCTGAAACTGAAGCACCGCCTTAGTTTCTATCTAACCAAAGGCCTTCTCATAGTCCACAAACGCTAAGCATAGAGGCATATTATACTCCTCTGGCTTCTGTATAATTTGCCTAAGCATATGGATGTGGTCTACGGTACTATAGACTTATAGGCTAGAAGTCATGAAACCTACGTGCGAGACGATTCTTCAAGACCCTTGAAAACAACTTGCAGATATGACTCAGAAGTGAGATGGCTCTATATTTCTTCAATAAGGTTTTGTCTCCTTTTTTGAAGAACAACACTACCACACTCTTATTCCACGCCTCGGGCGTGATGCTCTCCAGCAGCACGGAATTAAAGAGTCTCTGAAGGACTTGAGCTTCTGCAGTGAGCGGAACCCGGTGTTCCACCCGCCTTCAGAAGTTCTGCTGTGATTTCGTCCTCGCCAGGTGCCTTGTTGTTTTTGAGCTGTTTCTGGGCCATCCTAATCTCGTAGAGGCTGATGCTCGGGTTAGGATAGCTCTTGGGTCTCTGGCCGAGCTTATAACGGGTTTAGCAACTGAGGTGTACAACTGCCCATAGAACCTTTCAATCTCCCTCAAAACCTCTGCTTTCATCGACGCCACACTGCCTTCCTCCGTCTTAAGCTTCGTCGTCAACAGGCTTTTCCCAATAGACATGTCCCTTGCAAACACTTTGTAGCCTTGTTTCCGCTCTATCGTTTCTTTAACACTATAAAGTCGTGTCGCAAAGACTTCTATTATTTGTCTATTAAGCTGCTTGTAGTTTTCAGCATTAAAGAAGGTCTGCAGTGCCATAGATCAACGTTTTGCCATAAGGTCGAGTCGAGTTTGAGGTATATTTTTACGTCTAGGCCTAAAATACTTAGACCGTTTGGACAGTTTTCACAAACCCGTTGTTTATTTCGTTCACTGAAACGCAATTCTATAGGCAATCAAAGCGATTTGACACCTCGAGTTAAAAGCTCTCGGGATTTTGGATATGAGCACAAGTCGGTCGGAGCGTGGACTTCACCAGGCGGGACCTTTCCTTTGTCATTTGTATTCAATGTGTTTTGAACCATTCGGTGATCGCTACCGGTTTTCACCCTATTAATCATGGAGACATCATTGAATAACCGTCTCTTGGAGGTCATGATGAAGTCAATCTCGTTTCTCGTATAGCCATCGGGACTTAACCAGGTCCACTTCCTTTGAGGCGGCTTCTGGAAGAAAGAGTTCATCGCAAAGAGTCCCTCCTTCTCCAGAAAGTCGGCCAGCCTCTGTCCTCCACCTTCAGCTCATTCTCGCTTCGCTTGCTCAGTTTTGCGGTGAAGTCCCCCATTACAACAGTGAAATAGATTTTGGAAGTATGTATGGCTCTACTTACATCCTCATACATTTCCTCCACCTCTTCATCCGGTTATGTCAAGGTCGGTGCATATACCTGTATGACCTTCAGCGAATACCTCTCAGATATTCTGAGTATGAGGTATATCACCCTACTCGACACACTCTAGATGGTCTCGATATTGTTGACGAGGGACTTGTGAACGAGAAACCTGACACCGCCTTGGGACTTTTGTTGGTTACCTTCCCGGTAGAAGAGCAGGTTGCCGGACTGCAGAGTTATCGTGTTCTCGCCCTCTCTACGGAATTCTGAAAAACTCATTATGTCCCAGTTTAATCTGCTCATTTCTTCCTCCAGCTCGAGTAACTAAAATTTATAATTTCCCAGGGCCAGTTGTCGTCGGGGGTGGCTGCGCGCTCGCTTCCGGGTATTCGTAGCACCCCCTGCCCTGCCGTTACCGTGACCGCCACCAAAGTCAAGGATAGCGGAGCTACCGGAGGCTGGGGGCCTGGTTTATTTGAGCACTCTCATGTGAGGGGATGTTACCAATACTCTCCACGCTTGGCAGGCGGGTTGGAGAGTGCGGTAGCGCAGCTCCTTGCTGCTGTGACGCTGCTGCCCGTCATTGTCTAACATTTAGATGCGCCCTATATTGGATGGTTATACCGCCATTGGTCGGTAGCCAGTGCCTCGTCCGTAGAAACAGGCACCACGTGAAGGTGAGCTTGGCTTGGAGCTTTAGATCTTAGTCAAGCTTACTTACGTCCCAGAACCATAGACAAATTCGCATATCCGATTTCATTGTTTTAAGTATAAAACTCTTCCTAATTATTCCTTCTTACTTCTTCATCTTTTGTCCATTATATTAGTAGCTGACAATTACCGCGTCGCCCAGGGTGACCACTTATTTAATATATCGTCTGAATACATTGCTTTTGAACTCAAACAATGAAAGTTTATGGGTAAAGTAATATTACTTATATCACAGAAACTTCTGGACCGATTTTGATTAAACTTATACTGTACCCTTAGTCAAAATACATATCCTTGATTGGATTAAAAATAATCGTCTCATCATAATACAAGCCTTAATAGATCCATATTCTCAAATATTATCAATTTCTAACGATATCATATACATGCACATTGAATTGATTACCTCCTTTTTTGGCTTAGGCCTAAAACGCTCACATATCCGCTGCATGTGCTAAAACAACCGCAGCTAAAAATACCGCATCCAGCCAAAACGTTGAACAGTATTATAATAAAAATTAAACGCAATAAATCCAATTAGGTATTTGTTTATAAATGCTTTTGAAGTTTACACGGATACCATTGATTAAAACCCAATTTTACCCTAATTATATGTAAATTGTGTTTTAATCGGAGGTCCGTTACCAATTAAAGATGTTTTCAGTACGACACCGGTAAGTCCGAATACGACTGCGCGTTCTCACGATTGGAGACTCTGTACGCGTAGCCGTTGTTGTACACGTCATTCGGCTTTTGCGCGTAAGGGTACACGTCAGAGAACTGGCTGGGGCCGGGCAGGACGATCACAACCGGTTGGACGGCTGCGTAGCTCAAAGAGGTCTTCGGGTGTGCACGGTAGCCAGAGCGCAAATTGTTCGATTGGTAGAACAGAACGACGCCCACGGTCGCCAGGGAGTCTGCCGCCCCTGTGCGTTGAATGTATCCGTACTTTGCGTCCACTAGCGGTGGCTCATCACTGTCGCATGCTGTCACTATCACACCGACGATGTCCTTCTGGGTCGCGCCCACCTGTGGGACAGTATATCAACTTTATTTGTTGCTTATTGCATTATTCACACGCATTGTATTTTTGAATTCTTATAAGTAACCAAAATTGGCAAATCGGCCAACGCTCTATCCAATGGACTGCACGGAAACTCGATCGATCGATCGACTCACATCATGTACGCCGGTGCTACTACTGTGACAAAACTCAAAGTATAAGCACTAAAAAACATATGCACCGCTGGTAAAAATATTGTTTGTTTGGAACACAATAAGATCTTGCATTAAGAGTAGCATTTAGTAGATAATTTTGTAAGTTAATTTCAAATTTTTATACGTAATCTTTGAATTTATTTTATCTTCATTGGGCTGTAATTTGTAATTTAATCACAATTATTTTCAACAGAATTTTGTGGTTAGGTTTTAACAGCTATATTAACTAACGGTTCCCCGGGACTGCGTCCGCATGTTTTCAGTTTGCTCCCCTTCCTCTCGTCACGGCGTATCGTTTTATAAACTATCCAGCACAAAAATAAAATTTCGAATCAGTCCGGTATTTTCTGAGATAAGCACGATCAAACAAACAAACTCTTCAAACTTTATAAATTAAGTATAGATTATTAAAAAAACCTAATCCTTATTATATTAACTATTATACCTATATTAACTCATTCAGTAATAAAAAGTAACACAATAATCAATTCTAATTGACAATATTTATCATCAAGAAAGTCATTTATACTATAGTAACACTTATCAACAAGAGATCTTTTAAAGTTAGATTTGAATTGCTCAGTAGATAATATTTTATATTCTTTGGGATTTTATTAAAGGTTTTAAGTGCCATACTTACGACGCTGTTTTTTAATAACAATGTTTTTGATGTGCATAGGCACAGTCTATTACCATTTCGTCGATTGCTTGTGATAAACGCGAAAAGAGATGAGGATTACATTTGACAAAATAGCTACTTCTAGAATGTGTTATGACGGATGAGCCAAAATTTTGTGTCCGACGAAATATGGCTTGCAACTGTCTGTAGTTTGCAGGCAAAACATACCTCTTATGGATCTCTTTTGACTCTTGAACGCTATTTTATTGTTGGTCCAATTACCCCAAAATATAATACCATATCTAAGTAATGATTCAGCTAAGCCGTGATAAGCTGTCAGTAATGCCTCAATATTCACAGTTTTAGACAGTTTAAAAAGTGCGAATGCTGCAGCACTTGTTTTTTTTTTTGTTAATTGATCTATGTGATGTTTCCAGGCTAGCCTTCTATCAAAATGTAGGCCCAGAAATCGAGCAGTGTCTTCTTGGTCAATAATTTTATCATTGTATGACACTTCTATTTCAGACGAACTTTGGCACCTTTTACTAAAATGTATTAGTTTTATTTAGTTTAATATATAAATTATTGTTATTGAGCCACATGATTATTGATTTTAATGATTCATTGATGTCAAAATTATATGATAATATTATGTCAGTTTTAAAAGAGATTTTATCAGTCACGTTAATAATATTAGATTAAGGGGATCGATGTGAATGTGGATGAATGCAATAAAATTAAAATTAAAAAGATATTGCCCAAATATTTAGTAAGATAACTGAAATGCTCGCTCTTTTTTTTCGTGATAAATTGTGCTTTCTAACTTACCTTTTCTAAAATGTGTTCCCATTTCTCATTAGTTTTGGATCTTCCTTCACCCTTATATTCACGTTTTCCAGGAGGCAGAGTGAACAGTGGCAATTTCGCGGACGATCCATCCGTAACGCCTGAAATTTGTTTTTTTCTGTCAATCTATTAACTACAATCATATGTAGTTGCACTCGTATACCTATCGTACTTGCCGTTAATCAGACTCTGGACGCAAATGTTTTAGACTTAAAATATTTTCTATATTTGCTCCTGGCACTATTTGACTCCTCTTAAATAATGTTCTCCCTTTCGTCTCGGTAACGGATCGCCGGCGACCAATCTTGATTGAAAAAAAAACCGGCCAAGTGCGAGTCGGACTCGCGCACTGAGGGTTCCGTGCCACTGTTAACTGAATAAGGGAATCCACTTACTTCCACTTAGTAAAATACCACAATATTTTGTTGACAGCAAATATAACTTTGTTTTTCATAGTGTTTGTATGAAGAACAAAGTTATGTTTGCGGTTGTTGAAAATGTGCTATATCTCAAAAACTTTTCGCTCGATCCCGTCCAAACCAATTTTCGTGGTAAGTATTTGTTATGATCTACATTATATATTTTTTTCAAAATTTACACTTGCTTAGTTTAGAAGTTAGATGGGGGGACGCCCATTTTACCACTTTGGAAGCGTCTAGCTAAGAAACGTTAGACTTTAAAATAAAATGGTTTAAGGAACCTCCATATCATTTTAAAAGACCTATCCATAGACACGCTTAGGTTTGACAAAAAATTTTTTTTCGGTTTTAGTTCCATGTAAGGAAGCCCCGCTTTAAATATCATTATTTTTTATTTTTGTATAAGAATCGTAAAGCGGTTAACAGGATACATCTTCCTACCAAATTTTAACAGTGTCATGCTTATAGTTACAGAATAAATTGGCTGTGACATACGGACGGACAGACAGACAGACTTGACGAAACTATAAGGGTTCCGTTTTTGCCATTTGGCTACGGAACCCTAAAAACGTTTTAGGAATGCCTATGTCATTTTAAAAGATCTAAGATTATTTATAGCAAATTACAACCTAATGTACACTGGATTACACCTAGTAAGCATGTGAAATTTAGTGAACTATCTATTGACACGTATAGGTTTGACTAAAAAAATTTTTTTGGTTTTAGTTTCTTGTATTAATACATGGAACTAAAATCCCCCTTAAATATCATTATTTTTTGTGTAAGAATCGTAAAGCAGTTAACTGAATACATCTTCCTACCAAATTTCAACAGTGTGATGCTTATTGTTACAGAATAAAATGACTGTGACATACATTGTGACATACAGACGGACAGACATACAGACAGACAGACATACTGACTTGACGAAACAATAAGGGTTCCGTTTTTTGCCATGCCAAGGCGTTTGCGCGGGATAAATAAAACTCAAATTCATTTAACAAGCAAAATCTTACCAGCTACATCAGTAGTACATTTGTCAGGAACGGCGTGAGCGATGAGTATTAATGCAGCAATTGCAAGTGCAACGAGTAAGCAGTGAGCGGTGCGCATGTTGGCAAACGAGTGACCCAACAAGCAAGTGAGCTCAAGTCATTTTTTCATAACCGCAATATATCTGGAAAATTAATTAAATGTTATTGACGAGCTAATTGAAATGTTCTTTTTACGCTAAATAATCAATTTAAAATACATGCACCTTATCAGCAGTTTGGCTCTTTCAATTATTTTATTTGGAACTAACGGTCCACCGTGACTGCGTCTGCGCGTTTTGAGTTTGCTCCCTGCCGTCCCGTCGCAGCATTATGTTTAATAGCCTTCTATGACGAATAAACTATCCATTACGAAAATACTCTTTCAAACCAGTCCATAGTGCCTGGTATTTGCGCGTTTAAACAAACAAATTCTTAAGCTGGAAAATATTACTAGTAGTTTAATTTTTCATTTTGTGCTTCATTAATGTGAGTAGGTAAGTCATAATCATCGATCGGAAGTTCACTAATGAACATAGGCCTCCCCCACAATTGTTTACAGCGACATATCACAAGCGGTCTGCATCCAGTTTGATCCTGCGATCTTTACGAGGTCGTCATCCATCTTGTCAGTGGACATACTACGCCACGACTTTGATTGAAGAGTCTCCATATCTTGATTTTTTTCTCCTCCAACGGCCATCCCTTCTTCACAGTACCCATTGCCACTTGAGCTTTCTGATTCTCAGGGCTTTGTTCGTAAGGTAGTTAACGGTAAATAAATAAAGTATGGTGAAAGTAAAGTTAGCCTGTAACTTCCCCTTTGCTGGGAAAAGATTGAACCACACTCCACTACATGGGGTCAGCGCAGATTATTGTATGTGTCTAATAAATATTTGTAATTGGACTCCAAAAAGCAATTGTTTGCCTAAAGTTGATGCCTTTCTTTTAAAGGGTCAAGTTAATTTTTTTGTAAATTTTGATTTTGAAGTCGGTTTTTACTTTTTTAAAGTTAATTTATTTATTACTAGTTTCAAAAATTATGTGACGGATTGCTGATTAAATAAGCATTGATAAATTGTATACCATATAACTTTACCAGAAAAAAATGAAAAATAAATATTTGTAGTTGTGTACGAGCGTTAGCCTAAGTCTCTAGTTATGCAATTTAGGAACATGAAAAAAAAGTAGGAAAAGTTCAAATAGATACAACAGAAAAAAATTCAAGCTATAACAATGCTTAACAATAAAAAAATGATTTTATACGAGATGGGTTTGTTCTTGACTCTTACCTAGACCTGATTAATATTAATATAAATATAAAATACAGAGTGGTTACATAAATATATAACAAATATGCGCCAGACAACACACCAACTGTCGTGGTTTCAAATAAGGTTTTTTTTCCCTTGTGTTACGAATACCAGACAGCGATTATGACGGGGGCGGGTCTCCCAAAAATACTCAAATACATACATATTAAACATCCATGACTTAGGTATAAAATTTTATATTCGTGCACATTCCACAAAGATTTGCCCCTTGCGGGATTCGAACGTGCAACGGCCGGCGTAATAGTCAGGAGCTCTAACCAAAACACCAAAAGCGTCGCCCCAATTGAGCTTAGACAGAGTCGAAGATTGGATGAGCTCCAGAAGAGGCCTGTTCAGTCTGACTTTGAAAATTATATACTGAAATGATAAAGAGGATATTTTATCACTTTCTCGTAATAATGTGGCTGGCTGCGTCTAACACCATACATATGCCAAAGCCAAAAAACCGGCAAGTGCGAGTCAGATTCGCGCACTAAGGGTTCCGTGCCAACTTTAACTGAATTAGGGAATCCGCTTACTTTCACTTTGTAAAATACCACAATATTTTGTTGACAGCTAATATAACTTTTTTTTTCATGGTGTTTGTCAAATATGAAGAACAAAGTTATGTTTGCGGTTGTTCAAAATAGACTATATCTCAAAAATTTCTAGTTCGATCCCGTCCAAATGAAAGTATTTGTTGAGATCTACATTACATATTTTTTTTCCAAAATTTACACTCTTTTAGTTTAGAAGTTAGATGGGGGGGGACGCCCATTTTACCACTTTGGAAGCATCTAGATATGAAACCTTAGACTTTAAAAGAAAATGGTTTTAGGAACCTGCATGTCATTTTATAAGACCATCTATAGACACCCCACACGCATAGGTCTGACTAAAAAAAAATTTTTCGGTCTTAGTTTCCTGTATGGGAGCCCCCCCTTAAATATCATTATTTTTATTTTTTTGTATGAGAATCGTAAAGCGGTTAACAGGATACATCTTTTTACTAAATTTCAACAGCGTGATGCTTTTAGTTACAGAATAAAGTGGCTGTGACGTACGGACGGACTGACAGACAGACGGACCGACTTGACAAAACTATAAGGGTTCTGTTTTTTGCCATTTGGTTACGGAACCCTAAAAAGCGGTTTTTGACTATAGACTAAATCTTTTGTAGGGTAGTTTAGGAAAAGTTCCTAACTATAAGACTTTTTATTATAATTATTAGGGCTTGTATTTTAGTAACATTAATTTCATCAATATTTTTAAAACCTTACGTAATAAAACATTTCTTTTATTTTTATAACTTCGACTCCGAACTTTGGGACTGTTAAAATTTTGATGTCATACAACTTTTTAATCCTGCTAGTGAAGCTGATAGCTAGCTTCCAACAATATATATTTGCAAAAGTTTTACCTAAACTTACTCTAAACTCAAAAAACTTGAGTAATTATAGAAAGTAGGATGTATTTGCGCGCAGTTTTTCATTTGCGCAGTGTGGTTTCGACTTTTCAACTGGAAGTCCAGAGCGGTTATGGATTTTTTGGTAATGTTATCTTATAGAAACTTTGATAAAGACCGTAATAATATTAAGATATTCGTTTACTTTATCAAATTTTCTTTCATACATGGTGAGAAAACTTATATAATAATGTCGAATAGCAAATAAGAGCCGTGATAAAGATAAATTGCAATATTACATTTAACATAAACTTCCTTCAAACAACAAACCAATTTAAATTTATGTATGGCATTAGTAATAAGTTGTTTTTTTTAAATATAAAAACATTTAAGATCAACTTAATGTTTTATGTCGCGGATATTAAACAAATATTAAGAACAGGAAACGAATAAAAGGAGGATTAATAAATTCGAACATTTACAGAAGTTACTTACTTTTGCACAGGCTACTGCCTTCATCTTATTTTTTCTTGTAAGTAACATTTTTTTAGTTTAGTTTGTTATGCCTTTTTAAACACGTTTTAAAAAGGCATAACAAACTAAACTAAGTGTGTGAGTGAGTAACGTTCAAGCGATTTACGTTTGGAAGTGGTAAGGCTTCTGATATCTCGACCGTTTCTGTTTTGATACCTGTAATGATAATACCGAAATATTATTGCAGTGAAATGCTTTCAATATTGGTCCTTAAAAATGAAATCGGAATTTCGAACTTTCAACTTGGATTGATCGGTTTGGATGTGAAAATTCTTTTTTGTTTTAAATGAAAGCTCATTTAAAGCTATTATGAAACTACACTTTTATTTATTTATAAATCACTGAAATGATTGCATTTTAATCACTTTGTAGGATTTTTGTAAGCATAAATTTAAAAAAAAGAATCTAAATAATTATGATCTTTCTATGACTTTTCTTTTTCGAGAAATCCTGAGATAAACTTACAAACATACATACACTTACGAAATCTTGCACACGTGTTAGAAAGCTGTAATAGATTAACATACTAAAATTTTATCCAAATCTGACGACATCAAATATACCCTACTTGTTGATACTTTTAAAAACGTCTCTCCAATATTGATTTTTCACAGTTGAAATAATTTGTCAGTTTTTTGAACTTTTTATGGTTCTAAATTGAGTAACTTTTTAACTTAATTACGTAACATGTGTGTTGCGAACAGCATCTTATCTCAGCGCGCGGGCGCAAGAGGGGAGCGCCAGCGGAAAGCCCCGAGCACCGACGACATCGCACGAGCACAAGAACGAGCGCGCGCAGCGAATGTTCTGGACTCGCCTTCAGGAAGCCACCGCCGCCGGTCATACTTATTGTCGCGTATTTTAATTAATTGTAATAACGAGGGCGAGAATTACAGCACCTATTATTTATTTACAGTCCGCTTTTTATTGCTATCGATAGGACCCTAACAATGGTCCTTTAGGATTCGCCGTCTTATTTCGGATTTTTTAAATACGTGAAACCGTGAAAACGACATCATCTTTCGGAGCTCTTCAAATTGTGGACTTCAGCAACGCTAGACACCTGCCGGAGCCTTCATATTCATCGGCCAAGGATACTACGCACGCATCTACAATCGCCCGAATAAGTCGTTTGAAGGACAGCGCGCGACGGACTTTGGACCCCGCCATACTTTGCGAGTCATCGTGGCACCGTGGCATCAAAATTGCACGATCATCGTCATTGGTGATTGGAGCCAAAAATTCAGTGGAAGCCTTAAGATACGTGAGTTCGTTCCAATTTTCCTTTCTTCATCTTTTCCTTTCCACTGTTTAAAAAGCCTTAATTTTAGTGTTAATTTATTTTTTCAAAATTTAACCTCCACCCTTTTTTCATCGCCACACTTTATAGTCTTATTCATATTGTAATTTATTTATTTAATTTGCTAAATATTAAACCATCTTGCTGCCGCTTCAGAGTTACGCAATAATCAAAACAAAATTTTATTGCATTCATTAAGTTCCCACGATCACCTGTTTTACGCATTCATTCATTGCACTCGCTTCTTATCAGTAAAGCTAACGGTATCCGTTCGATCGGCCCGTCCTTTCAATCAGCTGTTCCTTTGTTGTCACTGCTAGCCCATTAAATCATCGCATAATAAACATTACGTTTTTGTTCGCATTTCAATAGCGTACAAACCTTTTGTTTGGCTTATTTTCATCGCAATTTCAATTATGGCTGATCAAAAACTTATTAAAAAACGTAGTTGTATGAAAGGCAAGCTTACTATCTTTGCTAATTATTTAAAAGTGCTTAAAAGTAATGACGAACCAGGAAGCTTGCAATTAATAGACTTGGAAAGCCGTCTTAGTAAATTCGAAAGCTTATATGCCAAATTTGACGCGTTACAGTGCAGCATCGAGGAGTTGACTGAGGATACGGACAACGAGTGCACGGAACGCGAACAGTTTGAAGACACTTACCACACTCTGGTGGCAGAAGCGCGTGTGCTGCTCGGCGCCCGGCCTCGCCAGCTTCGTGACCTTCGAGGAGGAGCAGCAACGAGTCTCAATGATGAACAGGCGGGTGGTTTTAAGTCTAACTGTGTGAGATTGCCCAAAATTGAATTGCCCGTTTTTAACGGTAACTATCAGCACTGGTTAGAATTCAGGGATACTTTCATTTCACTTATTCATTCTCGAACCGACATAGACAACATTAATAAGTTGCATTACCTTCGCGCGTCTTTAAAAGGCGGCGCTTCTCTTGTCCTTGATAACTTGGATATACGCGCAGATAATTATGAGTCAGCTTGGAAGTTAGTTTGCGAGCGATATGATAACAAAAGGCTGCTCGTAAATAACCATATTAATGCATTATTTAAAGTTGATTGCATTCAGAATGAATCATGTTCCGCACTTCGTCATTTAATTGATCTTACTAACAAAAATCTTAGAGCTTTATCCACTTTAGGTCAACCTACTCAACATTGGGACACGCTCATTATTTATATGATGGCAGAAAAACTGGATCCTATTACCCATCGGCAATGGGAGGAGCATAGAAACACATTAAGTGACTTTCCCACTTTAAATATTTTCATTCAATTTTTAAATAACAGAGCTGATTTACTGGAATCTTTGCAAGAAAATAAAAATAATAGCAACTATACAACTAAATCAGACTCAAATATACAGAATACTTATTTACAAACTACAAAAAACAGTCATAATAATTTTCAAAAAAATAATAAAGACAAAAAAGACTTAAAAATAAACAATAATAATTATAAAAAAACCTTACAATGTCCTTTATGCAAACAAACTCATTACTTATTTAATTGTGAATTATTTAAATCTCTTCCTATTGAAACTCGGATTCAGAAAGCCTCAAATGCTAAAGTTTGCTTAAATTGTCTTAGACCAGGTCATGTAGAAAATAAGTGCAGCCTTGTGCCTTGTAAATATTGTAAGAAATTGCATAACACACTTTTGCATTTACATGAATCAACTCCTATCCCTGAACCTTCTGTCCCCACACAAAACTTTGCAAATTCTATAAATGGTATTAAGCAGGTTACTACTTCTCCAGATGTTTTGCTTTCCACAGCGATGGTGAAGGTGGTGGACAGCAAGGGCGACGTGCACCAGGCTCCAGTTCTGCTCGATAACGGTAGCACGGCGAACTTCGTCACAAAATCGTTGTGTGGTAAGCTGGGCTTGTCTACACGGAGTGCTAGCGTCCCGGTAACAGGTATTAATAATAATACTTCTTATTCTACACACTCTTGCAGTCTTACTATTATGTCACTTCACGATGATAGTTTTAAAATTACTCTTGACTGTCATATCTTACCGGCACTTACAAATTCATTGCCGACTTCATTCATAAACATCGATAATATTCCTCTTCCATTAGGAATTCATCTTGCTGATCCGACTTATAATATACCGTCAGCGATCGACATCTTGGTCGGCGCCGATATATTCTGGTCAGTCTTATGTAGCAATTCCATTGACTTAGGAAAAAATCAACCTAAATTATATGAGACCAAACTGGGTTGGCTCGTTTCAGGTTACGTTGCGCGGCCTAAAGCTCAACCATCTTCTCCTGCCTGTCATTTCGTAGGTCAACAAACTGACCCAGACATAACTCGTTTCTGGGAGCTTGACAGTGTTCCTAGCAAGCATTCCCTGTCCTTAGAGGAGCGTAATTGTGAGCAACATTTTTCAGATAACGCTTTTCGTAAGGAAGACGGCCGTTTTGTTGTCAAAATGCCGCTGAAGCAAGATCCTTCAGTCTTAGGTGACTCTTATCAAAAGGCAAAATGCCGTCTCTTATCATTAGAGAGAAAATTCGTTCGTGAGCCCGAATTTAAGGTTAGGTATGTTGCTTTTATGGACGAATACGAACGTTTGGGTCACATGACCTTAAATAAAGAACTTTCACCCAGCCCTCTTCAAAACCTTAACTATTTTCTCCCTCATCATGGCGTAATTCGTGAGGAGAGTCTTACGACAAAGCTTCGTACTGTCTTTGACGCTTCGGCCACTTCTAGTTCAGGAGTTTCGTTAAATGATCTCCAGATGATAGGCCCCACAGTACAAGAAGATTTGACTTCGATATTGCTTCGCTTTCGTCAGCATAAATATGCAGTAACGGGCGATATAGAAAAAATGTACAGGGCGATTGAACTACATTCCTCACAACGCTCTCTTCAACAAATTCTGTTTCGCTCAGACACTTCTCAACCCATACAAACATACACACTCAATACCTTGACCTACGGGACGTCATCCGCACCATACTTAGCGACAAAGTGTTTAGTCAGTTTGGCACCCACTGCTCTTAATGCCGATGTGCAACAAGCAATCGAGCGAGATTTTTATGTCGATGACTATTTAGGAGGATCTTCGACCAAAGAAAAAACGATTGATATTTGTAAAGGCGTAATTTCTACTTTAAAGTCAGCACAATTTAATCTCCGAAAATTTAAATCAAATGATCAATCTATTTTACAAGAAATTTCAGATACAACTCTAAATCAAAAAGATAAATTAGATTTTTCAGACATAAATAAAAACATTTCTTCTAAAACTCTTGGTTTACATTGGGATTGCAATAAAGATACTCTATCATATTCGATAAATATAGAGCAATATAAAAAACTTACAAAAAGACATATTTTATCTGTAATTAGTCAGATCTTCGACCCCCTAGGTCTTGTTAGCCCATGCATAGTTGAAGCTAAGCTTATCATGCAGAGGCTGTGGGTTGATAAATATGAATGGGATGATGACGTCTCGTCGGAAATTAAAGAGTTGTGGGATTCATTTTCGAATACTTTACCTCTCTTAAATAACTTACAAATACCCCGTTGGGTTCTTAATAATCATTTGGATCATTTTGAAATACATGTGTTTTCAGACGCATCAGAGCGAGCAACGGCGTCAGTTTGTACGTTCATTCAGTATGTCCGTCAGGTCTCGTGACAGTACATCTTTTGACATCAAAGAGTAAGGTAGCACCAATAAAGCCAACAACAATACCGCGTCTTGAGCTTTGTGGAGCTTTGCTGGCTTCAAGATTGTGTAGCAAGGTATTGTCTTCGTTGAGCATACATATTTCCAATTGCACGTTTTGGTGCGACTCTACCATCGTGTTAGGGTGGCTTGACACTCCACCTCTTCAACTTAAAAGTTTTGTTCGCAATCGTGTTAACGAAATTCAGGAAAGTACTACTGGTTACTCGTGGCGCTACGTACCTTCCAAAGACAATCCGGCGGATCATGTTTCTCGGGGGCTGAAGGCCGATTCCATCTGCTTTTCATCGTTGTGGTGGTCAGGCCCTAGTTTTTTGCTTAAAGGGGAGTCAGAGTGGCCGAAACATCCTAATACTAAAACTGAGAAACATGATCTACCTGAATTAATTGTGTGTTCTACCGTAACTGATGATTCTAATGCTGATCCAATTGCTAAGTTAATTAAAAATAAATCAAACTTTACATATTTACAAAAAACAATGGCATATTTACAGAGATTTATTCATAATTGCAAACATAAGAATAATAAACTAACTGGTCACTTATCTGTACAGGAACTTAAAAAATCATTAAATTTAATAATTCAAAAGGCGCAGTTGGAAATGTTTCCTACTGAATATGCCATTCTTAAAGCAGGTACAGCACTTCCAAAAAAGAATCGTCTCTTATCTTTTTCTCCCTTCCTCGACGACAACAATATTATTAGAGTCGGTGGAAGAATTGAAAATTCCCCATATAGTTATGATGTCAAGCATCCTATATTGCTTTGTTCAAAACATCACTTAACTCAAATCATCTTTAATTATTATCATTTAAAATTCATACATGCTGGACCTCAGCTTCTTTTAGCCAACATAAGGCAATCTTATCATTTTAATGGGTTAGCAGAAGCAGCTGTTAAATCCACCAAACACCATTTAAGACGTTTGCTAACAACCACTAATTTCACTTTTGAAGAAATGGCTACTTGTCTCACTCAGATTGAGGCTATTTTAAACTCACGTCCTCTAACACCTTTGTCTTCCGACCCTTATGACCTTACAGCCCTTACTCCTGCCCATTTTCTTATTGGACGACCGTTGTCTTTTGTGCCTCATCCACAGATTCCGGAAGAGACCGACATCAGCAGGCTTCAGCGTTACAAGAGGATAGAGCTGATAAAGCAACATTTTTGGAGACGCTTTTCTCTTGAATATGTCTCCCTCTTGCAGCAGAAGGTGAAATGGCGATCATCAACGAAGGATCTTAAGATTGGGTCCCTTGTACTCATCAAGGATAGAGCTCTTCCTCCTTTGCTCTGGTCTATGGGCCGTGTCACCAATCTCTACCCTGGCATCGACAGTGTCTCTCGAGTCGCTGAACTCAGGACAAAGAGCGGCACAATCCGAAGGTCTTTTATTAACCTTTGCCCTCTTCCAGATCATTGAAGTCCTCTTCTGATCTTCAGACTTCAAGCCGGGGAGCATGTTGCGAACATCATCTTATCTCAGCGCGCGGGCGCAAGAGGGGAGCGCCAGCGGAAAGCCCCGAGCACCGACGACATCGCACGAGCACAAGAACGAGCGCGCGCAGCGAATGTTCTGGACTCGCCTTCAGGAAGCCACCGCCGCCGGTCATACTTATTGTCGCGTATTTTAATTAATTGTAATAACGAGGGCGAGAATTACAGCACCTATTATTTATTTACAGTCCGCTTTTTATTGCTATCGATAGGACCCTAACATGTGAGTATTTAATACCAATTTTAAAATGTCATTAAATAATCTTTCAATTGACATTAATTATTATTTTAGTTTTTAACCAATAGTCAAAAATTAAACGTCGATTTCATGGACCTGATTTTTTTTGCTAAAGGGGAGTATTTCGAGCTACCTTAACACAAGCTCGCCAACATGTTCGTCGCGCAGCTCGTACTGGCTATTGTCCTGGCTCTGTTTTGCGGCGCAAGCGCACAGTCGGCGTGCGGATCTGACTTTACGGGTAGAATAATAGCTTTATCTTGGATTTTTAGTTTTAATTTGTCAGTAATTTGAATTTCCTAAAAAGTGGCTTTAAATAAATAATTTCAATATTTTTTTTCTACGAACAAATTTTATTTATGTTATTTTAAAAAACTTACCACTGTTTTAAGGAACGACCGGGATATATCACACACTCCCAGATGTCAAACTGCAACCCGGCTATTCGGTCTTCAACGTTACATTACCACCAAACGTGAGTAGTTCCATATTATTTTCAGACACACTTGCAATAATAGGTATAGCACAATGATCTCAAGAGTATAAGCCTTAATATGTTGTCATGTTAAAAAAAATAGTAACTTGGTAACTTGGCAATGTGTATATTCTTAATAGAGGACGCGATTTTCAATAAACTTCGCGAGTAAAAAATAATAAGGTGTGTTACACATTGTACGACGCCATTTTGTTAGGGGTTAAATTGTATAGGCTTAGTTTCCGCTTCTCAATAACGAAACCAAATAATAAATAAAAAATGATTTAGAATAATAGTCGAGACGCAACTGAATTTCAATTTCATTAATTAGGGTAAGTAGATGAACATTTTATAATATATCTCCACATAGCCCCATGCCCTCCCCCAGACATTATGTGTAAGGCCCGTTATGAAAACTCTCTGTTATAAAAATAATTCCATATTTCTGTGAACGTGCTCGTATCATCTGTATGCTGATGACTTGCAATTGTATGTGCAAAGTGAAATTGCAGAACTACCTGCTGCAATTCATCTTATGAACGAAAATTTAAATTATATTTCATCGTGGTCACAAAACTTCGGAATCTCTGTCAACCCTACGAAGTGTCAGGCCATTATTGTGGGTAGTCCGGGACTTGTTTCTAGGTTTAATGTAATGGATCTGGACCCAATAGTGTCTGAAGGTACCACTATACCTTACTCTACTAGTGTCAAGAACTTGGGCCTAACTATGGACACTACGCTTAGCTGGTCTGTTCACATAGCTGAGGTCAGCCGTAAGGTGATTGTCTGTCTGAGAAGTCTCTACCGCTTAAAATTCTTTCTCCCATTTAAGACGAAACTTCTGCTTATGCAAACTCTTGTCATCCCTATCATAGACTACGCAGACTCTTGCTGCACTAATCTTACTGAAGCCCTTATCGACAAGCTTGAACGTCTCCTCAACAATTGCATCAGGTTCATCTTCGGCCTCCGTAAATATGACCATGTCTCCAGTTTTAGAGCACAGCTTAACTGGCTCCCTATTCGTCAACGTAGAGACTCTCGAATCCTTTGCATTTTACATGCTATTCTTAATAACCCCTCGTCGCATTCTTATCTTAAAGATATGTTCCCGTTTTTATGCCAAACTCACGATCGGTCTCTCCGTTCCTCCGTCAATCTCCGGCTAGGCACGCTGGCACACCGCTCCACGTACGTCTCCAAGTCATTTTCAGTGACGGCAACACGACTGTGGAACTCTCTTCCTTTGGATGTCAGGAGGGCCGAGTCGAAGGTATCATTCAAGAGGAAAGTCCGACAATTTCTTAAAGAATAGATAATTGCAAAATAATATTTATTTATTATGTGTATTATTTATGTATATTTTTTTTATATATTGTATTTATTTTGTGTAAGTTTAAGTATATTTATTGAATATAAAATAATTTACAGTAATTAAAGCACGTTTATTTGTTACTATAAATATTAGTCAATTGTTACTATTTTGTTGTTTTTCTCAAAATTTCTTTTCGCTGCACCCATTGCCATCTCTCTGCATGACCTAAAGGTTTGACTGGCAGAGAATGCTTTTAGCATTAAGTCCACCTTTGTACACTATGATTTGTGCAATAAAGTCTTTAAATAAATAAATAAATAAATAAAACGTGTTGTATTTGTTATTTTTAGAAAAAGTTTCTTATGAAAAAAAAAATGAGACAATTTAGCTAGTAGATCGATTTTCAAAACTTTTACTTTTTAAGATTTGTCAACGTCTGGAATAAGATAACAATAATTAAAATAATCCTGGGCGGGACGGGGCTGCAGGCGAAATGAAGTTCGCCAGGTGCGCTAGCAAATAATAAATATATTTCTTCGCCAGCCATGCGGAGGATTGAACCACGTCGGCACCTCTATGACGGCATGCGATGGCGATTCGGCCCCGCTAGTAAACTTGTACACCATCAAGACGGGCATCGTGACGCGCACCGGCAGCCTGAAGCAGGAAGGAGTGGTGTACACGTACGTGTACTGCGTCCAAGATGGCGTCGGCCGCGGCGTCGTCAAGGGCGGCCCGAGGCGCCGGTACTCCAGCTACTCGAGACGCCGGTGCTATGATCAATCCAGAGCAGTACCTAATATGGGTTTTAATTTTTGCCATTCGGCTGCGAAATGCTAAAAATGACTACCGTTTTGATGATTAGAAGCATCGCCAATATGAGCAGTAAAGATTGACCTAATATTTATTAGCCTAAACCTTTCATAATAAGTACCTACGAGATCTCTTCAATAATTATGGCATCGTGTCATTATGGGAATATTTTTCGATAAAATTGACTAATAGAAGTATGTGGTACTATAAATGTTTGTTTTATTGCTTTTAAACATCAATGCTTTAAAAATTTCTATGTTTATTTCGGAAGTCAATTCTGATAACTTCTCCTCAGCAACGCTAAATCATTTATGTAAGATAAACATGTAGCATGAAGTTAAAGTAAATTAGGCGTGAAATGTTGCATGTAATAACTTTATTATTATTTTTTACTATCATTAGAATAAATACGTTCAGTCTATGTTTTTGTTGCTCTGTGCCGTGGCGCAAGGCCGGTAATATATTGCGGCTCGGCTTCGCGCTCGGGGTCACGCTCGGCGTCGCGATCGGCGTCGCTATCGGCGTCACGCTTGGCATACGTTCGGCGTTGTGTTCAGAGCTGCGCACGCGCTGAGCTATGGCTCTGACAGTGCGGGTATTTTTCTTTTTTCAGGCCAATCATGCACAAATAATTAGCTTTGACAGAACGAAAAGTAAGTAGGTAAGGTAAAAATAATGTGGTGTCTATAAAATAAATGTCCTAATCCTGAGAAAGGGTTAAAAATTTACATTGCTCTGCAACCGAAATGTGTTACCACTTTCACACAATGTAGAACTATCACACAGATAAATTATGTATTTTTAGAGATTTTTAGTTAATCTTTACTGTTTCAATAAATATTGCTTGAACTGATATCCTATTCAATGTATGAAAAACACTGAACTAAACATGTGCATTTTAGGAGTACGGACGATTCTCTCTCTCTCAACCTGACTAATGTGACTTTTACGCCAGGCATTCACAATTGGAATATAACACTAAAAACACCTTCAGATATAAGAACTTGTGGTTCCTTGATTTGTTATAAAACCCAATTCTTCAATATAACTACTTTTTATAATCAAATTATTTTCCTAAATGATTGCATCATGAGCTTATTATTTGTCTTTTGTTATCCAGAGAAATCCTGATTTGTTTGTACAAATGCATACCTCTGTTGTGAAATAGTAGATTGTTATACAAAGGGAGAAAGTGACCCATTTCACTCGAGAAGTTTTTGGCGCTCGAACGGAGTGAGAGCGCTAATAATTCGAGAGTGAAATGGGTGCTTTCACCCGAGTTATACATACTATTTTTCATTTCGACTGTGAGGAAAAATAAATAAATTTATTTAGATATTATGTTGTTTGGCGAGATGAAATCTCAAGTTTTTAATAATCCTATCTTAACCTAACTCATTAAAATGCGAGGTGGTTCACATTTCAATGCTCAACAAGGAAGCTTAGCGCAGGAACAGCGATCCGGGTAAGAAGGCGCGATCTGATCACTTCACTTAATTCCCCACTTCAACTGCATTGTTTTCTTCAAAAGCACAAATTATCATGACAATTCCACCGCACAATCACAATAATTGACCCGAAAAAACCAATAACTAAAATGAAGAAATAAGGTCCGTCCTTCCCTTTTCGTTTCCCGCGCAAAACTCCCCGCCTCATGAGATAGCGCTTTAAATGACAGCTAAAGGTGGGAGTGAGTAAGAAAATTAATGAACAACAAAAATGGCGGGAAGTCGCCTCCGCCTGCTTAATAATCTATGCAATAATCGACCAAATTAAAAAAAAAACGTCAAAGACAAACAAAATGTGACAATTTAAAATGAAAAAAGTGACACTATGTATGGCATGAAACTGAAATATATTTGTAGATTTAAAAATTGTAAATATTTTTTTACATTACAATACTAATTGTACATTTTTCAAATCAGTGACCATAATAAATACGCTTTTAATGTTTAGCTAATCTTAAAAATATGAAAAGCTTGTTTATTTTCATTATATAATGTGACTCAATTACCTTTAGCTCCATGTCTGATCGTAGCAATTAAAACTAAATTACTTTCCACCCTAGGGATGGGAAAGCTATTTTCCACCCGTCTATCTTCACATGAAAGTTCAATTTTCCGAACAGAAGAAACGAAAAAAGGCTTAATTAAATCTGATTTTGAGTGCAATTTTAAAGGATAGAATACTGAAAAACTAATCGTTAGAACTGCATGGCTACAGAACAAACTTAGTAACTAATTGACTAAGGAGGAGCTAAGGAGTTTGAGAATCGGTAACTGATCAGCTTTCTTCTAGAGATAAAAGTTCAGAAACGACGAAGAACATTACTTCTCGTATCTGACGTGACGACAGAAATGTCAGTTACATAAATGATTGTTGAAGATTGGTGACGTTTTGTGTTATATTCGAGGAATATTCCTAATCTGATTTTGATAAAATCTCAGAATTTTACTCTAAATTGAATTATTCTCTAACTCTTTGTAATTAAAAAATATTTTCTACTTTTTAGTTCAGTTAGCTATAAAAGCGTGTTTTTTTAGTTTTTTTAAACTAAAATTTATTTTTATTTTTTAGTTCGATGTTTCAATTAATTATTTGCGGACATGAAATGAAATGAAATGAAATGAAATGAAATGAAATGAATATTTATTTGCTCAAAACATGGTTTCAATAGATGGTAGGTCAATTACAAAAGTCCTCACATTTTACCAAAATTATGGCATGCAAATTTATAATAATTATAGAAAATTTAAAAATAGTATAATTAAAGTTACATTTAAAGTCACACTAATATAATAATCAATCCTGAATTCAAATAAAATGTCAAAGATCGGTTAAAAACATTCAATAAATTAAATTATCAATATACAAGACAACATCCAATTAATTATTATTCATAAAAATGTCATTGATTTTATAGAAAATTTTTTCTCGAAGCCATTTTATGAGTCCGCGCTTAAATAAATTCTTTGGAAGTAATTTGATTTGATCCGGAATTGCATTAAAAATCTTGACACACATTGCATTACACTGTTTCTTGTAAAAAACCAATCGTGGTGTATTTTTATAAATAAGTTTGTTTGCATGCCTTAGGTACCGATGCTGTATTTGGTGACGTTTCTTAAAAAGATCGGTATTGTTCTTGACAAAACAGGCAATTTCTAATATGTACATGCAAGGAAGTGGCAATATTCTTAGCTTTTTGAACAGTGACTTGCAAGAGTGACGTGGTGTTTTGCCACATATGGCTCTCACACATTTTTTTGTGTTCTAAACAAAAGAGGAGAGTCGGTTGAATTTCCCCAAATTAGAAGTCCATACCTAAGGAGCGACGCTACGTAACCATGATATGCTGCTAGGGATGTTTCACTTGTAGATATGTGACTCAGTCTATTTAATACAAATACATAACGATTTAGTTTGTCGCGAATATATTCTACATGTTTTTTTCAATTACAATTTTCGTCTAATACTACACCTAAAAATTTTGTGTCATTTACTTGATCAATATTAGTTCCGTCAAAATTAATGTTAAGGTTTAATTTGGTTTGGCGATGTGTGCCAAATTGAATGTATTTAGTTTTATTTAGGTTAACATTTAAATTATTATCGTGGAGCCAATGTATTACTTGTCGTATGGTATTATTTATATCCTGTTGCAATTGTATGGCATTCTTACTACAAGGAATAATTACTGAAAGGTCGTCGGCAAATAAAATACATTTGTGTGAAATTACGTCAGGAAGGTCATTTATATATAGTAAGAATAATAGTGGCCCAAGAACACTTCCTTGGGGAACCCCACACGCATTCGTCATAAATTTAGACCTATTAGAAATTACACATGATTTATCGTCTAGGCTTGTGATTTCAACTGCTTGCTTTCTATTTTTTAAATAGGAAGCCAACCAATCATGGGCTACTCCCCTCAATCCCAAGTTTTCCAATTTTGTGAGCAAAATTTCATGACATACAAAATCAAAGGCGCGTGTCACGTCAAAGAATACAACAGCCGTGGACATTCCTGAGTTAACATTTTCATTTATCTCACTAACGAGATCAAACATTGCTGCAGTTGTGGACCTATCCTGTTGGAAGCCATACTGTTCCCTTTTCAGTATTCCGAAACGCAATATAAAATTCATTAATCGCTTTTTCATGGCCTTTTCAAAAACTTTAGACAATACTGGTACTAGTGTGATGGGGCGATAGTTTTCAATTAAAGTCTTCTCGCCTTTTTTATAAAGAGGTATGACGACCGACAGTTTCAGCAACTCAGGAAAAATACCGTTTTTAAACGACAAATTTACCAAATACGCTAGTGCTGGGGCTAGCTCATTGGCACAGAATTATAAAACATTTGTACAAATTCCATCATATCCCGTGGCATTTGTGTTGTTTAGTGATTTAATAATGTCTGTGATTTCAGCTGTGGAAAACGGATCTAGAAATATGCTATTTGGCAAGCGAGTTTTGTTAGTGTTAGTTTTTTGTGTATTGTTTGTATTATTAGTCAATTTAATTAAATAGTCATTAAATTCATGTGCAATACTTTTCGGGTCATTACTAATTTTGTCTCCATATTTCAAGCTATCAATAAATTTATAAGTATCAGTATAATTAACTTCATTTTTAATAATTTTCCATGTTGTTGTGCACTTATTTTTTGCTTTTGAAATTAGCCGTATGTTATGAATTTTTTGAGATATCTTGCAAGATTTACGTAATATCTTAGAATATAATTTGTACTGATTGCTCGTTTGAGTTGACTTATTTGAATAATATTTGAACCTTAGCTTCCTTTTAGTTTTACAGCTTTTTGCTAATCCTTTTGTTATCCACTTAGGTTTTTGATATTGATTTGATATTTTTATCCGTTTAATAGGAAAACACAAATTATCTAAGGATGTTAGAAGATTATGAAAGGTATACATAACCTTGTTCACATCAGGTTCATCGAATATGTCTGAAAACGACAAGGAACCCAGATAATTTCTAAATTTATTTAAATTATCTTGTGAGTAGTCTTTTCTATCAATAAAATATTGAGATGGACGTTCATAATGTCTTTTCGTTGGAATATGTAACATTTGGGCAGTATTATGGTCAGATAGATGTAAATTATGAAGTTCAGCGGACGCGTCGTCTAAATTACTAATTATATGGTCAATGCAGTTTTGTTTCCTAGTGGGGTCAGTAATGTGAATATTAAGGTTAAAATGTTTAGCTATGTCATTAAGGTATTTGCTGCTAGGTGATAGTTTAAGCGTATTAATGTTTAAATCTCCGGCAATTATAATACGGGACTTAGATTTATTCAAGTATTTTTGTAGGATTGTTTCTAACCTAGATAGAAGTATATTTGCATCTGAGTCAGGAGTTCTATAAACACAAATTATGAAAATATTGTAGCCAAGAAGTTTAATACCACAACATTCCATATTTTTATCTTGAGCATTTATTTTAATATCTGGTAACTCGTGAAATTTAAGCCCTTTTTTTAATAGAATACAAACTCCACCTCGATTTTTTTTGTTATTTCTAGAGTATGAAGTAGCAAGATTATACCCCGCCAGATTGATACAACATTCACTACCAAGCCTTATAAAAGTTTCAGACAAACACAAAATATCTGGTCTTTTCCCTAGCTTACTTAAGTCTGAAATACATATCTCCAATAAATCTTTTTTAGAAATAAATCCTGCAATATTCTGATGTAGTAGTTTAATTTGTGAAGGCTGTCCTTTCACCTCGAAATAAATTATTTATGTCATCAATACCTTCCGCGTATGGACTTATAATTTCACTCTCATCTTGTACATGGGTATTTGAAATGTTATTATGACAATCCTGTTTTTCGGTAGACAGTGCAATATTACATTGATTGTATAGATTATATGTTTTTGACATGCGACACGTGATAGCTCTATCTTTCTTACTCCCTTACAGAGGTTCCACGAAAGAATTTATTAATCCTTGCGGTCCTTATAAGGATATTGAGAAACTGTTATTAAATTAATGCATTGTCATCGGTCCTTGATACGTGTGCAAAGTTTCAAATTAATCAAATTTCTGGAAATCGGTGAAATTTATGCTCAAAGATTCCATTACATACATACATAGTTACAACCCAAGCTAAAAAAATTCGTTCAGTATTATTCCATTTCTAGCACATTCACAAGTTCATTCATCAGTCATTCTTAGGGGGGGTACGTATTACAATACCGAATTTCAAAATACCGAATTTCATAAGCCCTACGAACGGAAGGCCGAATTTTAGAATGCCGAATGTTTATATGATCGAAAGTTCTAAATACCGAAAGTTTGAAATCCCGAAAATTCAAAATACCGTATCTTATAAGACCTATGATTGGAATGCCGAATACTAAAATGCCGAATTTTAAAATACCGACTGTTTATATGACCGAAAGTTCAATATACCGACTGTTTATATGACCGAACGTTTAATATACCGAAAAATTTAAAACCCGAAGATTAAAAATACTGAATTTCACAAGACCTATGAACGAAACGCCAAACAAATTGTATACCATTGAGATTGAGATTCATTAAGAAAAACAAATTTTGATTGACCCCGAATCGCCGTGGTCCTTCGCCGTGGTACTAGTCTGCCCGATACTAGAGTGTAATTCAAAAGCCGGAGGCGCGGAGGGAGAGCAGCCCTCGCCCGCTGTAGCAAATCTCAGGCTCCCGTGCGAGCTGGAGCGGCTGAGGCTGGTCGCCGAAGGCGACCAGCAAGCCGAAGCTGCGGAGGCGAGCGTGGGTGCCTGAGATTCGCTACGCTAGGGCGAAAGGGCTGCACTTCCCGCAGCGCCGGAGAAGAGCAAAACCTAGGTACATGCATGCTTGTTTGATTGCTTGCATGCTGCATGCCTGCTTGCTACATGCATGCATGCCTGCTTGCTTGATTGTTTGCATGGTGCATGCTGCATGCCTGCTTGATTGCTTGCATGCTGCATGCCTGCTTGCTACATGCATGCTGCATGCCTGCTTGCTACATGCATGCCTGTTTGATTACTTGCATGCTGCATGCCTACCGCAAAGTTAATCTTACTTTCGGGATTTTGAACTTCGGTATACTAACTGTAGGTATATTAATCTTCGGGATTTTAAACATTCGGGATATGAACCTTCGGTATTTCAAACTTTCGGGATTTCGAACTTTCGGGATTTTGAACTTTCGGTTATTTGAAATTCGGCATATTGAGCTTCGGTATATCGGGTATAGGTATTTCATTCGTTCGGTATTTTGATTTTCGACGTTTCAAGCGTAGGTATTTCATTTGTAGGTATTATGAACTTTCGGTATTATAATACGTACCCCTTAGGGGTAAGCAGAAGCAGAAGCGTGGACTAGGAGTGACAAAGCAAGAGTAGGAGGATAGTGGTTTATCATATGTGCAACCTACCGTGAGTTCTCATTATTGAAATCTTCTTATGAACCCTTTGCGATTTCATTGAATTTTTTCACGTATTTCACGGTATGATAATGTAGCTAATTGAAGTCATTTAGTTTTTTTAAAATTTATTTATTAAGGAACACAAAACAGAACAACATCATTATACATATAATATAAACTAGGCTATAATATTAAGCTAGATGCTATTCCAAAATATGGGTCCACAGCTTTTTGCTTCACTTTCTTGGTTAAAGGATGTTTTTTTACATTTCCTTCCGTAGAAACACGTGTCAATCGCGTTATTTAGTGTTCGAAATAACCCAATAAGGCGCATCATAATAAATAGAGGCAACGGTTTATACCTTCCGAGTAGTGAGCGAGACAATGCGGGGTATGCAAAAAGAAGCGCGGAGGTAGTCACTCGGCCTAGTAAACATTGAACATTAAAAAATAAGGCACTTTATTCTGTAACTATTAGCATCACACTGTTAAAATTTGGTAAGAAGATGTATCCTGTTAACAGTTTCACGATTCTTTTACAAAAAATAATGATATTTAAGCCCCCCCCCCCCCCTTGAAAATGAAACTAAAACCGTTTTTTTTTTGTCAAACCTTTACGTGTCTATGGATAAGTCTTTTAAAATGACATAGAGGTTCTAATAACCATTTTCTTCCTAAGTATAACGTTTGATAGATAGAAGCTTCTAAAGTGGTAAAATGGGCGTCCCCCTTCCCCCCTCTTACTTCTAAACAAAGTAAAGCGTAAATTTTGAAAAAAAAAAGTTGATCTTAACAAATACTTTCAACGAAAATTCATTTGGATAAGATCTAATAAGTAGTTTTTGAGATATAGTCAATTTTCAACAACCGCAAACATAACTTTGTTATTCATACAAACACTATAAAAACAAAGTTATATTTGCTGTCAACAAAATATTTTAGCTAAGTGGAAGTAAGTAGATTCCCTAATTCAGCTAAAGTTGGCACGGAATCCTCAGTGTGCGGGTCCGACACGCATTTGGTCGGTGTTTTTCACCGCGCGGCATCTTTCGAACCAACAACTCGTAATCAGGAAGACGGAATTCCAATGAACTGCTGCTAAAGCAGTCGGAACAAGGCTAACTGGTTTCATGCCACAGCACGCACCGGTGCTAGATAACAATTGATTTTCTATTGTGTCTAAATTGTGGCAGCAAATGGGTTAAGACCATTAATCTACACTTGTAATCTATTAAGTTGTAACCCTACCTACTTAATAACGAATATTTATTATGAAGCAACAAGCTATTTTGTTTCACACTGCAAAAATACATTAAATAAACGTGTTCGTAACCACAACCAATACCAATTACTATTTTTTATTTCCAAGCACAGTTCAATAATAATTGCTGTTTCAAATTATGCGAATAATAATTACAAATATATTATGGTAATGTTTTAAGTTGTTCCGTAAAAGATTTTAAACTGTAATCAGTCGTGAGTTAACGATCGCTACACAAGCTTGCGAGCATGCTCGGCGCTCAGCGCGCGCTTGCGTTGTTGGCTTTGCTTGCTGCTGCGCGCGCATTCGACGAGTGCGATACTGTTACTGCTGGTAAACCTAACTTGCCATCGTCTTACCTAAATAAGCTAAATTCACGCGAGACTTTGAGAAGCTTTTTTACTTTTGCAAACTGTAGTTTAATTATTTTTATTTGTAGTTTCTGTATTTTAACTCTTACAATAGTATTACGACCTGCGGGCGAACTCTGATGCAATATTTTTGACATTTCGCGTAGACAATTTCAATTTTATGATTTTCTAATTCATTAAATATCATTTTAAATTATGGAGCTTGTATGTTTAATAAATCTTAAAAAATATTTGTAATTTTTAAGCTTGATTCGAAAAATCTTCTCAATCAATAAATACACGAAAACACTTATTTTGTTATGGCATTTTTCGAGCGCCACCTGGTGGTTTTACAGGAAACTATGTCGAGACTTCCGACACTGGGGGCGATTCTCGTTCAATCCGTATACGAGAAAGTTCAAAGATCGAACTTTCGTTGTCGAAGAAAAAAATGTTTTTGATTTCTCAGGACCAAGATTTCTATGTATTTAGATTTTATTCGTACGAAAGTTTTTTTTACGTGTAGATATTTTACTTGAGTTTTAAGGTAAAACGAGTAAACTCGCAATCGAATTACTACACGATAAAAGTTAGATTGCCGCGAGAATCGGCTTCCTGATCACACGAATTTTGTGCAGCAGATTAATAAATACTTGCATTATAAAAGTTGTTAATCGAAAATCGTTCTTCCTTATTTTGTTTCAAGTGAAGAAGTCTGGTTCAGTCAGACAATACATTAATTTCAATCAGAATTTTATTAAAAAATAACAGTTTAATTTCCGCAACTCGCACGCAACTGGTTGCTGTAATTAACTTTAATAAAAGTATAAACGTACTTCAAAACCAAAATGCACTAAAAATTCTTTAATAAACTCTTGACTATTGGTGCCATCACTTTGACCATCAAGCATCAACTATCACAGCATCGACTCCAAAAAAAAAATTGTTTGCCTAAAATGGGTTCCTTTTCTTTCAATAGTCAAGAGTTTATTTAAGACAAGCATTTTGGTTTTGAAGTCGGTTTTTAGTTTTATTAAAGTTAATTTTATTTCTTCATTTTTAGAGATTACAGGAGAATGAGGCACCTTATGTCTCTGTTTTTTAAGAAGCTACAAACTACCTATTATAAGTTCTTTCATTATAATTACTGAACTCCTAAGCGTTAAAAGTGCGTGCTACGAGCGGCTCCTGTGTCACTGCGTGTATAACTCAAACGAAATGCCCAATCTACCGCGATCGCCACCGGCTGCGGCATTCAACAAGTCGCAGAGCGTGTCTGACACCGACGTTGCCAGAGCAACAAGTATGGCATTTGAAGATGTAACTGTTACACAGGGGGATAGTAAGCGGCGGCGTTTGTCGGATACAGAAAGGGATTTGGAAAGTAATGATTTTCTAAATATAATTCGAGAGGAACTTCGCGACATGCTTCAGTCTCTTCAGAGTCAGCAAAATACACGCCTTGATGCCCTAGAGAAACATATCACAGAAATAAAGGCACAAGATTGCGAGATTAAGAAAATAAATCCTACTCTTTTAGAATTGAAAAATACGAATGCTAACATCGAGAGTACAATTTCGTTCCTAGCATCGCAAAATGAAGACCTTAAGAAAAAGCTAGAACAAGTGGAAGCCGAGAGCAGAAAGGACAAGGAACTCATTGGTGTTTTAGAACAAAAAATTGAAGATCTTCAGCGAGAGGGACGGAAAGCCAACCTGGAAATTAAAAATGTACCTAAAATGACCGACGAAACTAGACAAACACTGATCGGCATGGTGACCAAGCTATCGGAAACCGTGGGATACAAGCTCAGTGAGGGACACATTACGGATATTTACCGAGTAAAGGGAAAAAAGGGTGCAAAAGCCGATACATCAATCGTAGTTGAGACCTCGTCTACCATCATTAAGACAGAGCTTCTGACAAGGTGCAAGGCATACAATTGGAGAACCAAAGAAAAGCTCTGTGCGAAACATCTTGGCCTTAAGAAGAATGAAGACACCCCCATTTTTGTGTCGGAGCAGTTGACCGCTAAAGCTGCGCGACTATTTTTCTTGGCGCGAGAACTTGCCAAAAATAATACCTACAAGTACTGCTGGACTGCATATGGCCGAGTTTACTTACGGGAAAATCACACCTCTCCCGTAATAACCGTGCGAGCTGAAGCGCAAATTAGAAGCCTGACGCTAAAAACCTGACTAGGAACCGAGTCTCATGCCCCGGAAGTCCATCAGCTGTTACAGTTCTACGTCCTCCTTCTAAAAACATCTTCAAGTAATTTATTATACTCTGCAATCATCTTTCATATGAAATGTTCCTGTTATTTTATACAAACTCAATATTCAATTATACACAATACACATTTTAACATAGAATTTACTATTATACACACATCAAATGTAACTTATTACAAATTCAAAGCCTCCACAGCTCTGTTTACATCACATAAATCTTCATCGGAATTGTTATTCAGCTCTTTCACAAAAAGCTACAATGGATAGTTCGCTTTATAACTTGCAAGTAATAGACCAATTTCAAATCGCGCAATCAAGAAAAGATTCCATCCAAAATTTTTCAAATAATAACCAATACAACGAACACACTGACTTTACTATAATTACCCAAAGTATTCGTAGCATTTATAAAAACTTTGATGACTTATGCGTTTCTCTCTCTAAATTTAACTTTGATGCTGACCTACTCGTGTTGAGCGAATGTAGGCTTGACATAAATAAACCAATACCCCAACTAAATAATTACACATCATTCTCCACTACGAATCATATTAATAAATGTGATGGTGTTGTTATCTATTTAAAAAATAAACATAGGGGTATCATGAAAGAGATCAAACTAACAGAAGCATCATGTATTCAGGTGACATTACCCTGTTATACTTTTGTGTGTATATATCGTTCACCCTCTAACACTAATGCCGATAAATTCCTTGATTCATTAAGTATTTATTTAGACAATATCAAGACACACCACAACATCGTTATTACTGGAGACATCAACATAAATATAAATACCACGGATAAATGTAAGGAACATTTCTACGAGCGAAGCAACAGGCTTTCTTATTTAAACCTGCTTGCCGAACATAGCCTTTTACCTGGTCATGTTTTCCCTACAAGAGAACAGAGTTGCCTGGACTATTTTATACTTAAACTTGATAAAACTCAATATACGGCATCTATTGTAGTTTTTGATAGCACAATAACTGACCATCACATGATATTTTTGAAACTAACAAATAAATCCAATACAAATTCAAATAAAAAATCAACTTCTAAAACTATTATTAATTAGGGAAAAGCACTTACGAGGCTAAAATAAAGTAATTTAACTAATCTTACTTCATGCGAAAATCCAACGGAGCTAACCAATACCCTAATTACCAAATTGCAAAACTGTCTTAAAGATAACACTACAATTAAACAAATCTCTTCTAAATCGCGTATAATAAAACCATGGATTACAACAGGTATTATAAGGTGCATTCAAAATAGAAACTGCATGCAGCGAAAATTACGACGTGACCCATTCAATGAAGTCTTAAAAACTACGTATAAAAGGTACCGTAATTTTTGTAATAATTTAGTTCGAAAGTTAAAAAACCAATATGAAAATGAGCTTTTATCCAAAAATAGAAAAAACTGACGATGTCTATGGCAAGCAGTAAATGACATAACGAACCGAAACACGAGAAAATCCAATGTACTAGAATTGCTGGATTTACAAAGTACTCCGGGTTTATCCGTCAATCATGTCAATACTTTCTTTGCAGATATCGGGAAAACTTTAGCCCAGAACATTATAAAAACAAGTCCCACTCAACAGACTTATGTTTGCAAGGAGTCTTATCATTCGCCAGTTAATTCTTTTGCCCTTTATAAAACCACTTGTGAAGAAGTGTACAAAACTCTGATGAGCCTTAACACTGAAAGTGCCCCAGGCTGGGATAATGTGCCTACGAAATTTACTAAATTAGGTTATGTTATATTGGTTCCCGTTATATCGCACTTAGCCAACTTATGCTTTGAGCATGGTGTATTCCCAGATGCACTCAAAAGAGCCATAATCACACCAGTATTTAAGAGTGGGGACAGAGATGATGTGTCGAATTATAGGCCAATTTCAGTTCTTACTGCAATTTCCAAAATTTTAGAGAAGCTTATTAATAAAAGACTATTAAACTACTTAAATAAAATAACCTTTTTGTCTAATTCGCAATTTGGCTTTCGACAAGGTCTCTCAACCGAAGATGCTATTATCTCTCTCACTTCTCACATTGTTGAAAATGTTGACAGAGGGAAAAAATGTATCGGAGTATTTTTGGATTTAAAAAAAGCTTTTGACACTGTCTCTGTTCCCATTCTTATACAAAGGCTAGAGCTTATCGGCGTAAGAGGTGTTGCTCTGGCTTTGTTTGAGGACTACCTCAGCAATCGCAAACAGCACGTTAAACTTGGTGCCTACATCAGTGATGAATGCTGCGTTACGTACGGAGTGCCGCAAGGCAGTGTTTTAGGCCCTACTCTATTTCTAATATATATTAACAGTCTGTGTAACATAAACATCAACTCAGGAAAAGTTTTTTCATATGCAGACGATACTGCTATCATATTTACTGGAAATACATGGAACTCCGTACATCAGGCTGCAGAGGCAGGGCTTGCAAGAATAGCAATCTGGTTAAAATTAAATCTTTTGACACTAAACACATGAAAAAACTAATAACATAGCGTTCACAAATTATAATTCATCACAACCTAAACCACACTTCAAGATACGAATTCATGAATGTGGTCATGACCAGGTAAATTTTTCGTGTGATTGTAAAGTAATTGCCAAAGTGACTGAAATTAAATACCTAGGAGTACTAGTTGACCAGAGGCTTTCCTGGCATGCCCACCTTGAACTGATGATGGCAAGAACCAGAAAACTCATGTGGGTATTTAAGAAGCTTCGGTGCGTTGCCGATATAAGACTCCTTAAATTAGTGTACATTTCACTGGCCCAGTCACTTTTGGCTTATTGTATACCGGTTTGGGGAGGGGCAAGTAAAGTCAAGTTTAAGGATATAGAAATAGCGCAAAGAGGTCTTTTGAAAGTCATTCATTTGAAACCGTACAGATACTCTACCCAAGATCTTTATAAACTAAGTGATGTACTTTCGGTAAGACAGATCTACATTTTAAACACAATCCTGAAACTCCATAAATCTATACCTTACGATGCCCATAAAGTTTTCAGAAGACGTTACTATAACGTAGCTCTTGTTCCTGCTGTAAGAACGGTTTGCGCAAGGAGACAGTATAGGTCACGATCTGCTAAATTATACAATAAGATAAATAAAATTTTAAATATCTACCCAAATAATACATATACGTGCAATAAAATTAACTACAACACATACACACCCACGCGCGCGCACACACACGCACACACACACACACACACACACACATACACACACACACACACACACACACACACACACACACACACACACACACACACACACACACACACACACACACACACACATACACACACTTACACTTAAACTCATACACCTTTATTTTGTACAATTATGAATATTGAGTAACAAACATTATTCCAATGCAATTCAATGTAATAAATTAAAATAAAATAATCTAATCTAATGAATGCACAAACTTTCTCTATAAATATAATATAATTGATAATTGAAAAACAATAAGTTCTATATTGATATTTTGTTTAGAAAACAGTTCATATACTGGGATTTTTATAATCTAATGTTAAATAAATATGGAGAGCGGGGATATTCTACCACAAGTATTTATTTACTTAAAAGAAATCCTCGACGCAACATTGAAATGTAAAATCACCTGTTTATGAATAAAGAAATTTGTATTTGTATTTGTTAAGGAGTTCCACAATCAGTTCATACCCACAAGATGTTGACTATTAGACGTAACAACACGTCAACATTAAGATTCAAGTAAAGAAACACTATACGTGCCTTTAAAATTTGATAGTTTTCATCATCATCAGATCCCAATGTGAAAAAAATGGGACCAACTAGAAGGTATACACTCCAAGTAAGCGAAAAAATTTTTCGAGTCGGTCGACAAACGATTGAGATATGAGGTTACCTCATATCTCTCTTACTCTCATTGATACAAAAAAAAACATACAGTCGAATTGATAACCTCCTCCTTTTTTGAAGTCGGTTCAAATACATACAGTCGAATTGATAACCTCCTCCTTTTTTGAAGTCGGTTAAAAAGCCGTAGGGGAGACCTATGTTTAGCAGGAGGTGTCCTTTGGCTTATAATAACGATGATGATGATGAGTTTGATTTTCAGGGTCCACGTATTCGAGGCCCATTCAGCTTCCCGATGTGCCCTTAAAACGTGGCAGCCGCATCTTCGGCCTCGACATACTGGCGCGAGGAATCAGCGTGAGTAGTAAAGAGACTTATGACAAAAAGAGAGATAGGCAGCGCGAAGACATGACCTGGGGCTCGTATACAAAGAAACTGCTAACCATCTGGATCATGGGATGGTGTGGTGGTGAAACGATAATAATGACAAGTTGAAACGATGACGCACTTACCTTTAGTGCGCTTCTCTCTCTTCTCGCAGCAGCGCGTCTCTCCAATATGAAGGGCTTACTGCTATCATTTTATGTATGAAATTGACAGCAGAGCAACTACCGCGCGACTGTCGCGATGCTAAAGTAGCTTAAGTGTGAAAGCGATCTAAGCGAGCCCTCAGTTAGCCTATCTGAAAATGTGGTTGTTTGATTGGATTGTGGGTCGTTGACCAAAGGAGCAAAATAGATTTCAAGTACAATTCCAAAGATCCACAGTCTAAATTAACCAAGAATTGTACGAAAGATGGTTTAAACACCATTCATACTTATACTCCGGTTATACGTTTGGGCTGAAATACGCAAAGTACGACTTAGTTTTTTCAATATATTTTTTATTCCAGCCATGTCCACCAGGAACACTTCTCGTGGGATCCACGATGACGGCGTGTGACTGGGACAGCGCGCCAGTCGTCAGCATGGACGTGCCCACGTACGCCATCGTGACGCGTACCGGGTTCCTCAACCAGGCAGCCGTGGTTCACGCGTCCGTCTACTGCCGCCCAACGGCCGGCACTAGTGACCTCTTACTCAGCTTGAAGAAAAAGAAGCACGTACAAAGCTATGGAAGCGTCGACATTCAATCACCTTTCAGTTTTCGATGATAGATCTTGTTCAGTAAATTGAAATCTGCTTCTGCTGTGCAGAATATAAAGAACGCTCGAACATTGTCAAATTAAAAGCCTCGATTTTTTTTTGCAAGTATATTAAAATATCCTAAATACTTATTTATTTCTTTAAACTTTATTGCACTTTAAGATGTGCAATTGGCGGACCTCATACCTTATAGCATTCTTTACCATCGAACCTGGTAATGCAGAGAGTTTAATTAGTAGCGGAATATAAATAATAAGTGAGAAAAACAAAAATAACAGGCCAAGTGCGATTCGGAGTAGCACACTAAGGATTCCGTGCCAACTTTCACTGAATTAGAGATCTACTTACTTCCACTTATTTATAAATACCACAATAAATTGACGACAGCTCATATAACTTTGCGTTTCATAGTATTTGTATAAAAAAAAATACAAATCAAATTCATTTATTGTTGAACACAGGTACATGAGATCTTAATGACGTCTCACTGTGACCTGCCTTATTAGACATACAATATTTTAGATCAATACAAAAATAATAACCAATTTAACTGAATTTGGGAATCCACTTACTTGTACTTAGTAAAATCTACAATATTTTGTTGACAGCAAATATAACTTTGTTTTTCATAGTGTTTGTATGAAGTACAAAGTTATGTTTGCGGTTGTCGAAAATGTGCTATATCTAAAAAACTTCTGGTTCAATTTCGTCCGAACTATTTTTTTTTTTAATTTTCGTTGAAAGTATTTGTTAAAATCTACATTATATATTATTGCTTAGTTAAGAAGTTAGATGGGGGGGGGGGGAGACGCCCATTTTACCACTTTGGAAGCGTCTAGCTATGAAACGTTAGACTTCAAAAGAAAATGGTTTTAGGAACCTCGGTGTCATTTTAAAAGACCTTTCTATAAACACCCCACACGGATAGGTTTGACTAAAAATTTTTTTTTGGTTTTAGTTTTATGTATGGGAGCCCCTCCTTAAATGACATATTTTTTATTTTTTGTATGAGTATCGTAAAGCGGTTAACGGGATACATACTTCTACCAAATTTCAACAGTGTGATGCTTATAGTAACAGAATAAAATGGCTGTGACATACGGACGGACAGACAGACAGACAGACAGACTTGACGAAACTATAAGGGTTCCGTTTTTTGCCATTCGGCTACGGAACCCTTAAAAGTTATGTTTGCAGTTATTAAAAATGTCCCCTTTATTGAAAAAACTAGAAGTGTAGTAAAAAAATAATACCAGTACAATTTCCGTTGAAAAATTTACACCTGCTTAGATTAAAAGTTAGATGTCACCACTTCACCACTTTGGAAGCGTCTATCTCTCAAACTTTATCCATAGACACTCTACATGGATAGGTTTGGCTTAAAAATGTTTAGGTTTTGTTTGTTATGTTGTTTTAGTTTAATGTATGGTAGCCCTCCTTAAATATCATTATTTTTGTATGAGAATCGTAAGGCGATTAACAGGATACATCTACCTACTAAGTTTCAACCGTTTAATGGTAATAGTTAGCTAGCTAGAATTAAGTGGCTGTAACATACGGACTGAACAGACAGACAGACAGGCTTGACGAAACTATAAGTAAATAAATAAATAAATAATGGACACCAATCACATACATTGTTCTGATCCCAAAGTAAGTAGCCAATGCACTTGTGTTATGGAAATCAGACACAACGGTGGTACCACAATACCCAGACCCGAGACAATATAGAAAAGATCGTTTTCTACATTGACCCGACCGGGAATCGAACTCGGAACCTCACGAGATGGCGACGCTTGAAACCAGCGTGCTAGCCACTCGACCATGGAGGTCGTCATAAGGGTTCCTTATTTTGCCATTCGGCTACGGAACCCTAAAAAATAATTAAAATCCACTAATATAAACAAACATACTAATATGACACATAAAAATATTTATAAGAGAAAGACTAATAAACATAAATGTAGGTAGAATACAATATGTACTTAATAAATACAAAATTATAAATGATAAACGTGATGATAAAGACGACATTCATAATGACACAAGTAAATGAAAATGGTTGTTAATTCTGAAGTGAGGCAAGGTTAAGATAGTGGGTGCAGAGAGACATTAAGTAAATCTGCTGGGGGGACATTCTGATTTCATTGGAGAGAGAATACCAAAGTCGAATCGCAGAGATATTTAAAAAGTCGGACTTAAATAAAAAAATATTAGCACTTTTTAAATTTATTATTGTCAATAACAAAGATTTAATAAATGCAAAAAAGATATCGAAAGAAATAGCAACGAAAATACGTCAAAAATGGCCGTCAGGAGCATTATTTTTGGGGCTTTTATCTGTTTATGATCCTATCAAGGCGTATATATTATACGCTACAATATATTTCTACATGTGAGAACCTGTAAGAGGTTTATGAGTTAACCATACAATCTCATATCATCGATTTCAAGACCCTGGTTTACTGTAATAAAAAAGGCGTTTTAATTTGTTTACATCTACTCGAGTAAAAAATAATAAGTAGCCAATAAAAGTAGTAGTTGATGAAATCCTTGGTGCTTACTCAGAAGATACACAAAGGAACATTGGCACGTTTTAAATTACTACTCTTAAAATTTCAAGGAATATTCGTTTCCCACTTAATATTTTTTTACGTAACAACTTATGACGTGCTTGAAATTTTGTATAAAACTTATCCCATATAATAATTATCGTTAGCAGTAAGGTGGTTGTTGCCTTATCTTCGGCACCTGAGTATGTGCTGATTCCTTATCTTGTGTGGTGGATACTTCTAGTGATTCAACTTGAGCTTTAAGTGCTAGGTCTGGTGAGTTAGGTGCAGGAACTGGACCCGATCCAGGATTTGAAAGTTGTGGTGAAGGCTCAGATGCGTGTTGCAGGGGCTGATCTGGTGTTTTGAAAGGTGGCTGGGGTGTGATGCGTGGGGGTAGCTGCGGAGCCAGCTCACGCAACGCGTCGTACAAGCGGTCCAAGTCTCCCTGCTGTAGTGACACCTCGCGCTGCAGCTCTTCTAGACCCATTAAAATCGCAAGCCACTGCGACCTTTCATCTAACTCCTGGAAACCATTTATAACTATTAAACTAACTTTAAGATAAAAAAAAGCTGGTCCAGTGCGAGTCGGATTCGCGCACTGAGGGTTTCTTGTCAACTTTAACTAAATTTGGGTTCCACTCAGCCAAAATTACCACAATTATTTGTTGACTACAAAAATCACACTGTTTTTCATTATACATGTATGAAGGACAATATATTATTTGCGGTTGTTGAAAATATTTTGGAACCGATAATATTTTGAGATAACAACTATTACTCGATCGCTTTCAAACCATTTTGTTGAAAGTATTTGTAAAGCACTACATCGTGCATTTTTTCAAAATTTTCACTTGCTTGGTTCTGGGGGCGCCCATTTTACCACTTTGGAAGCCTCTATCTCCTAAATGTGAGACTTTCAGAAAAAAATGGGTGTAGAAACCCAGACATCATTTTAAGAGACCAATCCATACAAATCCTATATGCATAGATTTGAGCAAAACATTTTTTTAACTTTTTGTAATGCATGAATTGGCAATTATCTTACTTTTAATAGTGTTTTTTGTCACTATACAAACTTAATAACATTAATTGCACTTGTAAAAAGCAACTGTCTCAGACATGGAATCGAACCCTGTGCCTTACGCCATCTGCGCCTATACGACTCGGCCACCCACACATTGGCAAGCCTGTTGAGTTTTGTAAGTACTTTACGTATCTTTAACGCAAAGGCTACGTGACGTCATCATGTTGCGAAATGCTCATCCAAAGGAAATATTTTTACAAATATTTAACAATCGCTTAAGATGTACTAAGCCATTTTTAATTTAATTTTTATATCACTATACTAACATAATAACATAATCTATCTTACCTTTAATTCCTTATTGACCGCTTGTCTATTAACTTCAAAAGTAACGATTGCAGCTCCCAAACTGAATATTATCATTTCACCTAAAAAGTACATTAAATCAAGTAAAGTTATTGTTCTATTTAAAATGAGGACTATACCAGGGTTGTTCAGGGATTTTTTTTCTCTTGTTTTAATTTGCCTTGTTGGTTAACTTCATTCAAATATGAGAAAATTTCAAATTCCATAACTAACTTATTACAATACCTCTTGAATACCTTGTTAGCACTAGGACTGTTATGTTATTTTGGAATTGCTCGTAACGGTTTGTTTAACGCTCAACAAGTGACAAATAAAGGAGTTGGAGTTGGCGGTGGTGTGAAAACTAGACGCATGTGCAGTATACGTGTCAAATTCTCAGTGCTCAATCTGTAAGTAGATGTTACCTGTTCTTATCGGGCACGGTATCTCTTATAAGGTGCCTTTTAAGGTGCTCCCCGATTTTTTAACGCGCACACTAGCGCCACTTTAGTAGCAAAATCAGAACTCGTTAAATAAAGACCAATCGAAAATTTGATTGATGCGATTGTAGCTCTGGTTATGTAGTTTAGATACAATGTTTAAGGGGTCTACCTTGTTTCGCATAATTTTTATTGTCATAATTTTATTTGGCATATCATCAAATAGCAGAAACTTCCTTTCGCAGAACATCAATTAGCATTTACTCATTTGTCAGACGTTCAAAACGCATAATCGTTTAAGCTAGAATCATCTTTATGCAGAAATTTAATATCCATAATAGTCTTAAAGCAGAATCATCCTAACGCAGAAAGTTCACAGATAGATTCGTCTTGTGGCATAAAATTCGTATATATAGTTATTAATAGGAAGAATCATCCTATCGCAGAAAGTTCACAGTCCGAATTGTCTTTTGGCATATTTTTCATATTTAATATTCTCCTATAAACCTTTCTCTGTGTATGCCAAGTAGTTCTATCTCAGCAATACTAACATACAACATGCATGGCAAATCAAACATGAAGCATGCAAGCAAGCATTCACAGCATGCAAGCAAGCAAAGCATGCAGCAAGCAAGCAAGCATGCAGCAAGCAAGCAAGCAAGCAAGCAGGCATGCAGCATGCAAGCAAGCATGCAGCATGCGAGCAAGCAACAGCTTGCATGCAGCATGCAACATGCATGGTTTCTGTCACGGCTCCGGCGCTGCGGGGCTCCGGCAGTCCCACGCGAGCTTATCGTCGCAGATGGTTTTCGCTCACCACCTGCTCCTCAGCTCGCGGGCTGCCTCGCCCCTCCGCGCCTACGCGATTTTGAATTACACTCTAGGGGTGGGGCAAAGAAGACTGCGTGGAGTCGGTTTTGCACCGATTCGTTTCTGTCACTAACTTTTGTACCAAAACTTAATGACTTTTTAATTCAACCTTAGGGTAAAATACTGTTTAAAAGAAATAACAATATGCGTAGTATAAAATATTTTAAAGGAAATTCTGCTTTCTTCATAGTATGCCTAGTCAAATTATGCCAAATAAACATCGTAGTTAATACCTGTACTATAATCGTGCCTTCCAGATTTTTGATTGTTTTTGTATTTAAAGAGTAATAATTATTTTAAATAGTGTGGCGCTAGTGTGCGCGTTAAGAATTCGGGTAGCCCCTTAAGACAAGGAAGGCTAACAGTGGTAGTGTAAAAGTTCGACGGCAATGCAGTTTTATTAATGGGGCAGATGTTCCGCCGCTCCCTGACCACTTACATCCATTGTTGTTTTATAATTTGTTTAGCGCAGAAGCGCGGTGGATGACATTCTGATTACTATTTCATTTATGTAGCAAACAGTGAAACTACCCACGATACAAGAGGCCGATTCTCGCGGCTATCGCAATTTTTTCCTGTGATAATTCGATTGCGAGTTTAACCGTTTTACCTAAAAAAAAAACAAGTTAAACATCTACACTCAAAAAAACAATCGCACGAACCTGATCTAAATATATAGAAATACGTGACCCTAAGAAATCAAAAACTATTTTTTCTTCGTCGAAGAAAATTTGATCGGTGAACATATTTCATATACGAATTGCACGAGAACTGCATCTTCGTCAAGCTGCTATACGATTATTGTTTAAAACACTATGCCAAAGTGTGACGGAACGTAAAATCATATGCGGCACCTCCGTCATGTAACGACTTCGGTAACTATGTTCCGACACTTAAGTTTTTTGCCTTCTACACTGTAGCATACATAGCATACCACGACCGTGTAAGGAACGTGGCAAGCAAAAAAAAAAATATTTGTATTGAAGACTATGACAATATTCCCACTAGACCGTTCCGTCACCGACCAATACCGTCGCGTGTCAGCGAGAAAATATTTTGCGGTGACTTACGTATAATACGGTGTAGTAGGCCGAGACCTTAACCGCAAACTGGACGACCGCTGGTGCGGGCGCGGGGGCGAATGCGGCACGAGCAGCAAGGCTGTTGCCCGCCGCCCGCGCCGCGCCTCCAAATCAAAATCAAAATCAAAAATAATTTATTCAATTTAGGACACAAAATGCCACTTATGAACGTCAATAATTAGTGTAATATCAATTAATTTTGGCCCGTATGGGGCAAGAACATCCAGAACGGTTAATACAAACTTAAGCATAAATATCAAATCGCGTGAGCTCCGCGCGAGCCACCGCACCCGCAACCGCAGCCGTCCAGTTTGCGGCCGTAGGTGTGAAAGTGAAGGCGCACCGATGATATCTGCGCCGACCTGTGTGGCCTCTTGCTCGGAGAGCGGCGGCGAGCGCGGCGGCCGGCCCAGATGCAGCATCCACATTTTGAACCGCAGCTCAGCGGAGCGGTACGTGCGTCCCGCGCGCACCACCAGTGCTCGACGGAACACCGGGTGCGTGGTCGCGTACGACTGCACATGGACATTATTACGGATTTTAAATGCTCTGCTTCTTACACACATACAGGGCTTACATCCTGGGCTATCCAAATATACACAATGTATGTTAGCCGATTTTTTGTAGTTTTCGAGATATTTTTTTTCGTAAACTTTAAGAATATTAAAACAAATAATTCCTTCACTTTTTATGATGCTATGTCGGTTTTTTTGAGTGCACTATGACCCTTATAAATTAAGTTTACTCAGATAAAATAATTAGATACCTAAAACTAAGACTAACAAAAGTTTTAAATAATTGAACAAACAAGTCTCGAAAACTACAAAAAATTGGCTATCATAATATTGGTAAATTTAGACAGCCCTGAATGTAAGGCATCCAAACAGAATTTTGGACGTCACTTTTTGGGCCACCCTGTATATGTACAGTGTACTCTAGACAGTATCCGCCATCCTCTTACGGATGTGTTTATCAACATTATTTTGTCATTCTTTTGTTTACGTAGCCGGGTGGTTTAGAGGATTCTCGACGCCTGCCTTAGCCATTAAAATGCGGCTAGTGATCAACGAGCCGTCAACCTGCCCGCGACTCTCATATTATAACCAAAAATATCTAGACTTTTAGAGACTATGTCACTGATAAAGCATCACAGACGGCATGTATTTACTTAAGTATAGATACCTCTGCAAACTCTACATAAAACTTCATTACATGTTACAAAAAAGTGAAAAATTAAGCGCAACAGGTCAGGCGCATATAATAAGAACATAGTAAAAAAATGTAAATGAATTGGTTTGCTTTTCCAAACAATATCGTGGTGTTTTGTAGGAAATAAATAAGTGACTACATTTGTCCATACGTAACATTAGCGTCCCCCCCCCCCTTTAACTTCTAAACTAAGCGAGTGTAAATTTTGAAAAAAATATATATAATGTAGATCCTAACAAATACTTTCAACGAAAATTGGTTTGGACGGGATCGAAGTAGTAGTTTTTGAGATATAGCACCTTTTTAACAACCGCAAACATAACTTTGATTTTCATACAAACACTATGAAAAACAAAGTTATATTTGCTGTCAACAAAATATTGTGATATTTTACTAAGGGCCGATTGTTCAATCACCAGATAAACAGATAGATAGCTTTTATTCTATAGATAGCAAGATTTTGAATTTTTCAATGGTAAGATAAGACTTATCTATCTAATAAATCTACTATCTAGGGCATAAATCTATCTGTCTAGCTTGACATTGGCATCGTTTTGGTTTGAGGTTATTTTAAAATTGTTATATTACAACTAAGGAAATAATCTTGGATATTTTCGATCCTGTTGATGACTTGGTAATCGAAGAAGAGGCCTTAATGAGTGAATATGTTAATCCAAGTAATGCATTTGCAAGAACAGTAAGAATCGTCAAACCGACACCCGATCACTTTACTCAATGGGATCCTAAGTCGCAGATTTAGATTTGAAGGAGTCCTTAAAATGTTAACTATCCCTTATTGAAGACAAAATCAAGCTCAAAACACAAGGGCGAAACCCTTGTGTTTTGAGCTTGATTTTGAGGATACTACCTATTACATCTGCCAGTAAAAAAAAAAATCATTTTTAGGTTTAAATACACGTTTTTATTTGATTCAGAAACCAGTGCATCTCACCCATGATACAGTTATAAATTACGTGTCTTCTCTTTACGGTTTTATGCCACTGGGAGTTTCTACATCACTGTTGGTGATTTCGGTGGCATTCATAGCTTCACTATATGCCGAATCATAAAAAAAGTCACAGTTGCTATAGCGTTTTTAAGGCAGACCTTTATATAAGTACCAAGAAGGACCCAGGATATAATGCGACCAGGGTTAAAAGCGTGTTCAATTCTCTTCCAAGTGGCATCTTTTTCTTTCTTGGTACCCGCGTCAGCCTTTTATTTTCTATTATTTTACGCGTAATTTCACTTGTGCAGTTTTGAAATTTGCCGCACGCTCTCCTTTTTTTTAATAAGATTCTTTTACTACAAATAATTCAGAAGGTAAACAAATAGACGATTTGCACCAAAAAACAAACATCAAGCATGACATAACCAAAAAAGTGAAGTGAAACTGACCCTTGTTTGTCAGGCAATGATTGCAAAATTCTGTCCCACTTTTATCTATAAGTTTGCAATATTTTTGTTTCACCAGTTTGAAGTTCGAGAGTTCAAATATTCACTCAGATAACTATTGCAGGAATAAGAACATATTGAAAAAGTGCAATCGAATTATCTGTAGGACAAATAGACATATAACTCTATTCGCTGGATAGTTACTAGACATTTTTTCTGAAGGTTAAACAATCGGCCCTAAGTGGATCCCTTATTCAGTTAAAAATTGGCACGAAACCTTCAGTGAGCGAGTCCGACTTACACTAAGTCATTTTTTTTTCAAATCGGTCCATTACTTACTGAGATAAGCGCTTTCAAACAAACCAACTCTACAGCTTTATATTATAAGTATACGTCTAAGGCATTTTGATATGGCCTGACCTTGATCCTGGTGGCGATTGGCGAGCTGAGCTGCCTCGCCAGCAGCGTCGCCAGCCGGAACATCGGGAAGTGGTCACCCATCGCGGCTCTTCACCTGATTCTTCCTCTCGTCTCAATGATCGCCACAACATGTATACCACCTCTTGTTCACGGGTCACCCCATGAATTTTGATTCTGACAAACATTCTTAGTCTAAGTTATATGAAAGTATCAATGATTTCTTGATAGTAGAGATTTCTTTATGACTTTTTAATTAAAGTAATGTTTTACATAAAATATTTTTTGATGCTAATTATTAATTATACTTTTTTGTTTTACTAACAAAATTATGGGTCTGTATACTACATAATTGTGTGTCTGTTACCTGAAATAAATGTTTTATTATTATTGTAAAACTTGCTGCTTGTTGTTTCTCTATTTTGACGTAGGGGCGTAGCCAAGATGATGTATTTTTTTTGCCGTAGCTGGCATACTGCGGTGACAATTGACAACACTTTGTTTTGACATAAATCAATATGAATTACCTACAGTGTGACATTGATCTTTTGGCTTAGGTACTACAGAACTAAAGCTGTCAAATTCAAAAATGTAGTTGCTAGTTCATGTGTAGCAAAATCTCCCCAATCTTACAAGAGATTTTCCTATTTTTCTTTTTTTTTTACTTTTGTACGTGTTCTGTGTGAACTAATAAAATGATTGTTTTGAAATACCATAGAGCTAAACCCCTTAAATCTTATATATGAAATTCTCGTGTCACAATGTTCGTTCCCTTACTCCTCCTAAACGGCTTGACTGATTATCATGAAATTTTGTGAGCATATTGAGTAGGTCTGAAAATCGGCTACTATCTATTTTTCATACCCCTAAGTGATAAGCGTAGTTTACCCTTATTTTTTTTTTAATTTTTGGACGAAATTTTTTATTTTTATTTTTTAATAATGTGACATTAAAAAGTACATACAACGCTAAATTAAATTACTTTTTTTATCGCCAAACCCTATTTTTAATAGCAATTTTAGTAATTTTTACTTAATCATTTTAGATACCGCTCGATAACTGATCGTTGGTAGTGTTTTTCATAATTTTTAAAATTACAAGGCTGGGCGAAACAGGGGCGGGGCGGTTGCGGGACGGTGCTAGGGGCGAAGCAAAGCTCGCTGGGTCCGCTAGTAAAGTTATAATTTTCAATGGTTTTTATTGTTACTACAATTGTTTTACAATGATATAAACACACATATTGTATAGTACTATTATAATCATTACCATTCCCATTGGTCCTATTGGTCTTGATCGAGCAAACAATGTAAAGTTATCAATAAAAAGACCCTAATAAATAAATAGAATCTCTGAACTCCACAATCGAGGTAAATATTTTTTTGCACTGGCATTGAATGCTAGCGCCTTCCTGTCAATGTCATCTATTGGCCAGAAAATCCTTGTCTCTATATCCTATAAAATTGTAATGCTTTATGGTATAAATAGTTTTCTATAAAGAGGTTATAATTTTATATGTTTTCTTTAGATTTTATTGAAGTAAAAAAGTCTGGGATCTGAAAATTGTTATCTCAAGCTGAATAAAAGGATACCTAGAAAAAAAAACGTCTTATCTGAATGCTGGTTGTGAAAAAGATTGTCGAGAACAACAAAAAGATTATGATCAGTGGTTGTGAAATTCTCTGTTGACATCTGCATCAGTATAAAGCTCTGTCATAATCAGATTTGACAAGCATATATTGTGATATTAATAAAATGACATTCATACATCATCAAACAGACGGAAGTGCAGACAGCACCAAATATTTTTAGCATTTTAAATTCCCCAAATTAATAAATATCGATTATTCACCATGGACATCACATACCAGTACACTAAGAAGAGGAGCAACTTCGGACGGCAGCCGATGTTCTGCGAGCTGGGTCCCATGATGTGCGACAACATCTCCATCGATGAGAATGAGCAGAAGCTGTACATCCTGCGCAACCCTGTCAACCAGCTTACGCAAAACGTGCCCTGCTTCTCCAAAAACGAGATCAACACCATCCGGTGAGTGACGCTCTTTAAAATCAACTTATCTAACAATTTAAGAGTACCGCAGGAAAAGTGGTTTTTGTTTCTAAGTACCTATATTATTGTGAACCTATCCTGGATGTATTTTTTGTTTTTATACTCGATCATAGCTTTGTAGCAAGCGTAGACAAAACGGCAATGTATTATTTTACCGGTTTGATTATAAGGATGTACACTCTGATTTTTAATTAGATAGACCAAAATGACATCGCATTTTTTTATTTTTTAATGTTGCAAGCGTAGTGCAATAGTGTTGTAACAATGCAATTGTGAATGATTAATTGAATTTGTGATAAGATTTTTCAATATCGTGAGTCTACTTATTTTGATAAATAATACATGTAAAATGTTGAACACAATTACAAAGAAACGTAATACATAAATAAAATTTTCTAATAGGTAAAAAATTAAGTCCCTTCACATGCAATACCAATATTTTGTATGACTTCAACCTATTTTGACTATTTACTCCTTTCTATAAATACACTATTAGAAATTATGATATTATTTGGCGGGTAACATGATCTTAAAACAAAACTTGTTTGGAATATTTTTGTAATACATAACTATTTTATTTTATGCAAATAATTTTCTGCACAACACAAATTCAAACTTTATCCAATTAATTATTCTATAATCATGTAAAAGCAACAATTGAATCAGAATTGAAATTGTTGAATATTTAGGCATATCACTATTTTTATATTACGAAAAAGTGGCATCCCACCAAATGTCATTTTGGTCTATCTGATTAAAAATCAGAGTATAGTCAGTTCAATGCATAAAATTAATATTCCTATCGGAATAGAAGGACAAGTAAAAGCTGTCAAACGAAACCGATTTAAGATGTCAGTAACAAACACAAGTAAGTAACATTTGTAGCTTTAAATGAGATAACCTTTCGATCAGGTGATTTATAACACTGTTCCTAAGTTAAATATAGTAGTTTATTGCATGATAAACAGTCGACACAAAATATTGAACATGCAGCTCTAGTGTAAAACTAAATGTTATTTCATTATACAAAATATTCGTCGATATACATTCCCTGTGTTATTCTGTCTTTATTTTTTACGTAAATTAACGTTTGTAGAATACAATAATCAAACTGCGTACTTTAAATTTGAAGCGCATTGGTAAATATAAGTCGTATATTAAGAGGCTTCGTTTTGGACTAATCTACCTGTTAAATGATTATTTGTTGGGGTTATGCCGCTGTAATGCATAATAATCAATCACCGATCAAGTCACCATATTTCAGACGCATTATTTGTCCAAAATATACACAATTTCACTTTTAAATATAAAAAATCAAATGCTTGTAATTTTCAGCGAGCTTCTGCAGGGCGGTCTACTGTTTGACATCTAAAAAAAATGGTTCTGCTACCCATCTCTTTTTATCGCACAGTTTGCTGCTAGTGACATCTCGCTTTTGTCGTTCTATTCCAAAGGGATAATAATTTTATGGTTCAATGTGTATGTATGTGATATCGTTGGAATTTAATAACATTTGAATATGTTGATTTATTAAGGTTTCCAAATACGAATGCAATATTTCGTTACTGTACCTCTATATATATTTGATTATTTGTATGACTGTATGTTCGTATGTTCGTCCATGGTTTTCTCAGAAACCAGAAGTTATAGTGAGATGATTCCTTTTAGTTCAATTAGGTATATTTAAAATAAGGGAACAGTATTAGTTTCATCAAAATTGATCTAGCAGTTTTTGAGATATGGTAATGTAGCATTAATTTGTTCACAATTTGGTAGGGCTGAGTATGCTTCGACTGGTGCTAATCACGCTGAGGGCGGATGGCCCAAGGACGTCCACATTAACGACCCCGAGGCTACGCAGCGCTACCGGCGCAAAGTAGAAAAGGATGAAGGCTATATTCACTGTGTCATGTCGCTTACTGAGGTCAGTCTTCATAGCATATGTGTAAAGCAATCGAAAGGTAAAATCATACACGAAAACATACAATTCTTATTATTTTAGGGCATGGAACATTACGTGCAACAAAATAATGCAATCAATATATACGAGACATACTACGATAAGATGAGCTCGCTGCCGCCTGTGGAGCGCAACAGCATGCGCACGATGAACGTGTTCCGGGACCCCACCGCGCTCGACGCCGGCCGCCCCGTCAGCTCCGTGGCCTGGGACCCCGAAGGCGGCCATCACTTTGCCGCCACCTACGTCGACCTTGACGTCAACCGTATCCCTCAAGGATCCGTAACGGCATTCATCTGGGATATAGAAAACGCTAACCAACCTCTACAAGAGATTATCCCTCCGTGTCCTTTGATTGACCTGCAATACAATAATCGCGACCCCAATATGCTCGCCGGAGGACTTCTGAGTGGGCAAGTAGCCGTCTGGGATCATCGCAAGGGCGGCCGGCCCGTCATCATTTGCCCGCCGCACATCGCTCATCGTGATTTAGTTCGAAACGTCCGATTCATCGCTTCCAAGTCGGGCCAAGAATTTTTTTCCGGTAGCCCCGATGGAACTTGCAAATGGTGGGATTGCCGCAACATGGATAACTACACTGAGGAGATTATCATAGACATTGTTAAATCAGTCAATGACGAGCCAAGTATGGTCACTTCGAATGCGATCAGCGTTCTTGAGTACGAGCCGACTATCCCTACAAGATTCATGATCGGAACAGAAAATGGTTTCGTGATTGGTGGAAACCGTAAAGGCAAGAGTCATTTGGATAAGCTTCCATCAAAGGTGTGTTTGATGAATACCTTAGTCAGACCATTGCAGTATAATACAGGGTAGATAATTGTCTTGATATTTTTGTTTAGTTCGATGCGCACTCGGGTCCGGTGCGGGCGCTGCGCCGCAACCCTGCCTCGCCCAAAAACTTTTTGACGGTCGGCGACTGGACGTTGCGGGTCTGGAGCGAGGATTGTCGCGAGTCCGCCATCATTTTCTCCCCTCCGCTGCGGCATAAAATCAACGACGCTGACTGGAGCCCCACGAGGTTACAATTCCGATTCAGATTCAGATTCAGATTTATTGCATGTCACAAGCTGGGTATGATGTTACATGGTATAAAATGTACAAGTGACGCCCTGCAAGAGCACAGCAAACATAAGCGGCAACTATTGCCCATTTACTTATTATAAATAACAAAATAAAATTAATTTTAAAATAGGTGTGTTAGCAATTACAATTTATTACATGATTAAATTAAATATTGAAAAAGATTAGTTGTTACATAATTATATTAAATCAAATCCATTTAATTACATTATATTATTCAGTATAATAAGTCCAAGCTTAAAATATTTTGATAAGTATTTTGTTACTCGATAAATTTGTCGTCAAAGAATTCTGAAATATTATAGTAACATTTATTTATTAAGAAGGTTTTGAGATGTTTATTAAATATTTTAAGCTTTTCAATATTCTTTAGAATGCTTGGGATGTGATTATATATTTTTATTATCATGTGATGTGGACTAAACGAGACAAGTTTCATGTTAGTGTGTGGCCTGTTTAATTTATTTTGGTTTCTGTTATTTTTCTTTGGGATGGCTTGAACTGGAGAATATAATTCAGCATGCTTTCGCACAAACTAACAGGACTCTAAAATATGCATAGATGTTAGGGTCAGCATTTCGTGTTTCACAAAATAATGCCTACAGGATGTCATCTGGTCAATATTTGTAAGTATCCTGACATTCCAACTTTTTTAAGCAGTTACAACGAAGTATTAGGTATCGAAACTCTGCTTTAACGATTTAAGTAATCGAACCAGGTTAAGTGTTCCTTAAACATATAATCATAAGCATATTTTTTTTAATATAATAATAATATGCGCCAGACAACACACCAATTGTCGTGGTTTCGAAGTAAGGAATTTTCATTCTTGTGTGTATGAATACCAGATAACGATTATGACTGGGGCGTATCCCATAAATACTTAAACATATCAAACATTTATGACTTATGTAAAAAAATGTGTAAAATGTTCAAATGTTCGTGCTCATCACACAAACATTTGCCCCTTGCGGTATTTGAACTCGCGACGACGGCGGATAGTCGAAGCTCGCTAACCAATACTCCAAACTCTTCGTTATTTGCTGCATCTATATGCAAGAATACAGTACAATTTAATTCAGTGCATTTAGTCAAAGATAGCATGCAAATATTTATTAAATACAGTCAAAACTAAATTTTAATGGTATTTTATGCCTAAATTATATATAATTATGTCGCAAGATTTTTAAATAAATACAAACAAACACTTACGAAATTTGAGACTGTCAATACCTACAACATTCATATTATCTAACTTTTTTCAGGCTTTCCATAAATTTTAGTCAATGTAGCTAGCTGACTGATTTGTATGGGGCATCTGAAAAAAACTTTTGAGCTTGCTATCATGACCCCACAGTGAAATTTGTTAGTATTAATGGTCCTAAAATTGGCATTCCGGATTTATACACTCTGTATTATAACTAATTCTAATCTTTGTGCTTTGGGGCTCTCGCAGGGTGTCGTTGATGGTTCTGGCGCAGGGTGGAGGTCAAGTGTCGGCGTGGGACCTGTTGCGACGCTACCACGCACCCGTGCTCACCATGCAGGTCTGCCAGGAGCCGCTGCTGCGAGTGTCCATGCAGGACGCGGTAATAATAAGAAAAATAATATATATTTATTGCTTTCAAGACTAAAAACCAACCAAGTGCGAGTCGGACTCACCCACTGAAGGTTACGTACTAACTTTAACTGAATTAGGGATCCACTTACTTCCACTAAGCTAAAATACCACAACATTTTGTTGACAGCAAATATAACTTTGTTTTTCGTAGTGTTTATATGAAACATAGTTATGTTTGCGGTTGTTGAAAACGTGCTATATCTCAAAAACTACTAATTTGATCCCGTCCAAACCAATTTTCGTTGAAAGAATATATTAAGATCTACATTACATATATTTTCAAAATTTACACTTGCTTAGTTTAGAAGTTAAAAGGGGGGGGGGGGGGGGGGACGCCCATTTCACCACTTTAGAAGCGTATATCTCGCAAACGTTAGACTTTTAGAGAAAATGTTTTTAAGAACTTCTATTTCATTTTAAAAGACCTATCCATAGACACCACACACGCATAGGGTTTGACAAAAACAAATTTTTGGTTTTAGTTTCATGTATGGAAGCCCCCTCTTATATCATTATTTTTTATTTTTTGTATAAGAACCGTAAAGCAGTTAACAGGATACATCTTCCTATTAAATTTCAGCAGTGTGATGCTTATAGTAACAGAATAAAATGGCTGTGACATACGGACGGACGGACAGACAGACAGACAGACAGACAGACTTGACAAAACTATAAGGGTTCCGTTTTTTGCCATTCGGCTACGGAACCCTAAAAAACCGACTAATTGCGAGTCGGAATTTCGCACGAAGGGTTCCGTACCATTGTCGTCTTTTGTTTTCATTTTATTATTTACTAGCGGTCCAAGTGAACTTTTTCCCGCCACACCTCTGTCCCACTCCGGCCCATCCGAGCCAGTACAAATACAACATAGTAAAAATCATAATGTGGAGAGAAACCCTTATATTGTATAAGCAGTTATTAGAGCATTTTAAGACCAGTATCTTATTTTGACATTTATTTACGTCTGTGACTCATAATTTTGTGGTTTTGCGCTGATGGTGAGTGCATCAGAAATCAGAAATTCAGTGATAACAACAGCAGATTTATCTGAAGTGACTATAAAATTTAAAACTGATCTGATGCGGTATTATGAAAAGTAAGATACATAAACGCGTCTTGGCTAAATCAACCTATAAAACTTGTCTGCCTATATAAACCTATACTAGATGTCCGCTAAAATACCAAGTTGTTGAGATCACTGATAGCAAAGTCGGAAGCGCGAAGCATTATAAATCTGCTTTTAAAGCCACTATGCACAAAGAAGACACTAAGCACAAACAAATCGCGTGCGCGTAATCTCAACTGAACTGAGCAAGCAGGACACTTTTTACTCGACTGTATCAAATGGAGGTTAATGTTTTATGTTAGACACATATTTTCTTTTGTTCCTGTTAGAAAATCGAATCCTTTTCTTCATTTATAATGTTAAGCGTGATTTTGTGTCGAAAAAACTGTATCTTAATAAAGTCCGAAAACACGACCTTTATGCATAATACTCGTAATTGCCATAAAACTATAGTAAAAAGTAATTGATTTAAATAATCGTTACAACTGACTATGAAAGTCTGATATTTAAATAAGATCTTAGGAATACATAGCAAAACCATGCCTTTTTGGGGTGATTTTTAAGATATTTTTAAGGAGCATTGTTTAAGATGGCTGAATCATTTGACACAATTTTCGAAAACGCATTAAAAGTTTTAGTATTTTAGTATTTCAAAAATAGCAAGTTTTTTGTTTTTTTTATCATCGGCCATAATGATACCTATTTGCAGTTAGAAAGAAAGAAAGAAAGAAAGATGTATTTATTTACGTAAACACGTGTACGTAAGTACACGTACACAGTAGCAATAGATGTCAATTCAAATAATTACATTTAGTTACATAAATATCCTCGATTTTTGGGACATCTTGTATGGATTATTAAAGTAAAACACGAATTTTTCAAGTGCATATCTGTTGCTACTATTGATAAAGAGCAAAAAGGCAAAAATTGCGTTTTTAATTTGTTTTTTTTTTAGTAGGCATTTGTTGTTATGGTAGCAACATACATACATAATTTATGAAAATTTAGACAGCCTAGCTATCGCGTTTCTTGTGATACGGCCCGGTGACAGACAGACGGACGGAAGGATAGCTAGGCGGACGAACAAACAGCAGTCTTAGTTATCGGGTCCCGTATTTACCTGTTGGGCATGGAATCCTAAAACGAATGGTACAGGAAAACATAAATTAAGAGTACATTTTGTATAAAATAATGCAAATATAAAATAGCTCAGCTTGTGCTGGCAAAGAAGGTGATCCCACTCAGCACTGGTTTTCAGCCACTCCATGGGATCTCTCGCGCGGGATAGCATCTTCCGGCAGTATTCTGATGATGTAGTTAATGATAAAAATCAAGGTGTCATTGGCTTTCCGCCGGCAAATTCTGAGAACCGTTCATAAGTCGTTTAATATTTGCAACCCACTTATGTCAATCCGATGAACCGATGTGATCTGAACAGGGTGAGAGGGCAAGAGGGCAAGAGGCAAAAACTCTCTTTAATTCATCCTGTAGGTATTCTACTAGTATTTAACGCTTACGTCAGGTTACTTTATGTGTTTAGGTATGTTTTCTAAGTGTAATTTATGATGTTTTTTTATTTCATCCTCAGGGTTCCTTGGTGGCGTTAGGGAGCCAGAAAGGCAGCGTTTACGTGGTGGAGTTATCACACAGCTTATCGTCTTCTGATAAAAATGACAAAATGTTATTGACTGCTGTAAGTAGAATATTACACAAATCGTTTGGCGGAACGACGTACGAGTAGATGTTTCTGGGGCCAATAGTCGTATATGGTATAGTGATAAATGCGATTTTTTAAGTTATCGTATTTTTTTATACAAGGGTTGCGGACGTAGTATTCGTGTTAACATAATTCAAATGAAATTTGACGATAAGTGACAATTTATCTCTATATCATATAATCATGACCTTGATGGTCGCACAGGTGTCCTCTATTGGCAGAAATATCGGCATCGTTCCGACAAACACCTTTTTAAAAAAGATAACTATGTACCATGTAGATTAAATAAATAAACTCTCAGCACGAGCGCTATTTTAAAAACTCAAACGCATCAAGGGATTTGTTTTTGACCCTCGATGACACGGGGGGATTTTATAAGTATACAGTGTGTCCCTTGATAGAGTGATATCCCGATGGAAGGTCAAAATAAACCTTAATTGATACTCAAAAGATAGACAAAAAATAATATACCAGGTTTTATAGATTCTATCAATGAACCCTTTTTTTCAGTGGAATATTTTTTATACCTCATAAATAGACTGTTTGGGTGCTTCTTTACCTTTACTTGTGATACAATTTAGACCCGATTTGAGCAGGAGTAAAAATCATCCAGCATATATTTCAGGCTACACTCAGTTTGCTTGTTCTTTCCAAAGTTGTTCGAGCGTGAAGCCAAGCGCGAGCGCATCCTTGAGGCGCGCCTGCGCGAGATCCGGCTGAAAATGCGGCAAGCGGAGGAGGGCAGCCCCACGCACTCCATCGGTGAAGTTGACCCCACCTCCGGCAACCGCGACCTTGCCGATGCCACTGCCGAGTACAACGCTGCCGTCAAGAGGGAGATGGCTCTCATGTGATCTTTAATCACCCTCTGGCATGCCTTGTGTCCTTCGCATACCAAGCGCCATAACTGCTGATCCAGCGGAAGGATAGAGCATACTCACGACCATGAAACGGCTCTCTTGTGATACCTTGTGATACGACGCATCCTTTCCATCAACCACCTACAGCGAACCTGATTAATTTTTTCCTTGCTCTGGATTGGTGGCTATCACAATCGTGTTATCGGTTCATGGACATGGTCTGATTATAGAATGTTATCTGATTTATTAGTCAGATATGTTGACAAACACCGCTAACCAGTTATGAGGTATTTTGTGGGTCGATGTCCTCTACCATACGCATACACAAGCAAGCACAATCGTGGAGAAGGGCGAGAAAATATAATTATCAGTGAAACCGTTTTATAAAAGCATCTTATTATCTTAGCTTTTAACTTTTATATTTAAGTTGTACAAATACTTTAGATGCACAAATTACTTTTTAGAAAATAATTTTATTAGATTTTATTGTTATATTTTTAATTAAAAATACTTTTTACATAAATTACTTTTTATTTCGTTGGTACCTGAGTTTTTTTTTTGTTATATTAGGGATTAACAAACAGTTACACATTACATGTTATAAATAATTTGTTAGCTAATAAATTACTAAATGTATAAGCCTCTACTTTATCCACTAATTAGGTAACAGAGTTTACGTAACGTCGCTAGGTGTTGCAACATACAGAAGTGGTAAGAGAAAGAATTAATTAGCGTAGGTAACAAAATAATACATACTGTATGTACGGTGCACTGTTATTTGCCTGCCTAGCGCAATGGCGATCTTTTGCCAGCATTAGTTCTGCAAGCCTTAATGAAAAACAGTTTATTTGTTCGGCATACTCGAAGATCTATATTTCTAGGGACAACGTAACAAATTTATTTGGTCAAAGCGAGGCAATCGAAGTATTCATTGCATATCTTGAAAGGTAAGACTGCTTGTAAAAGGATTCGTCTAGATTTTAGCGTAGAAATCTTGTATATTTTAAGTAGATTAGTGTAATTGCGGTTTCTGTAGCATCTATTATGTAGAGTTCTTAGAAAATTACGTTGAACTTTTTCAATTAATTCAGTGTATTTAGTATAATAGGGATCTCAGATGATACTGCGTACTCCAGCTGTGATCTTATTAGAGATTTGTAGAGCAAAATGTAGGTGTCGGCCCGTTTGAAGTCTTTGGAGGCTCTCATCACGAATCCAAAAAGTTGATATGCTTTGTTAATGATGCATTCTATGTGCTTTTCTAAGTGTAATTTTGAGTATAAGTGCTAAATGGTATAAACTTCTTCACTTGAATCTAAAGTAACCTGCTGAATAGAACTAACTCTTACATCTAAATGCCGGACGCCTTAAAGTTTTAAATAAATGAGTATGGCTATTATTTAAACAATACATTTATATTGAAAATCTTTCTTACCGTCGAAAACAAACGATACGATTTTAAATATAATGACTTTATATTATTAGGAGTAACGAACTAAAATCTACCACCTTTCATCTCTATTTTGCTTCTTTTATGTTCATTAAAAGATGGTCATAACAATTAAAAGAGCACGAAAAGTTCTGAAGTTGGACCAAATATTTAAAAAGCCGGTGTGTCAGAAAGTTAGTAGTCTACAAGCGCATGATTACCTCAACTCTATAATTACACGCCGCGCGGCTATATTTACGCGCGTCACGCACGGGACGTGCCCGTCCTGTGGAACATAATACAGTACGCCGCTCATGCGCAATGAGCGTGCTTTCTATACTCGTCTGATTCAGTGATTTCGTGTTGTGTAATACCTCAACTAAAACAATGCGGCGTGTGACCGTGCCTCGGAGCGAAGAGTTGTGCGTGTGGCAGGTGTCAGGTGGTCTGACGGCAACGGTGCTACGCGAAGTGTTCTCGTGGCTGGGTGGTGCGGAGCTCGCGTGCGCCGGCGCCGTATGCCGCACTTGGCGAGCCGCCGCCGCCGACCCCTCTCTGTGGCGGCGCCTGGTTATCACGCATCATCAACACACTGACCAACTAGCTTCGCTATACGGTACGTTCTTCGTCAGCTAAGTTTAAAAGTTATGGAGAGGGGTAGGGGAGGAGGGTTAAGGAATCACGTGCCAAAAAGTTAATATTACTTAATATTTACCCTAGTTAATAACACGCTTTTTAATGTCAAAGACTTTACATTCAAAAGTACATAAATTGTGTAGTGTGTTACTGTGTTAACTTGAATTCAATTACATAGACTACACTTAAACTAAACCCACCGAATACTTTCAAACAAAATAGTATCTTTAAAACTTTTATCTTATAATAATTATCCTGAGGCCTAATATTCTGTATTTTCATCTTGATCTTGATGTATGGAATTTGCAGACATGAGATAAGCGGGCGTCACCTTGTTATAAGCGCTATTTTCTACCAGTCACCATTTGTCGGGTAAATGAAGTTATATTGAATCGTTACAATCTTCTTTTTTGTATTTTTGAATTCCACTTTGTACAATTTAATATTTAAAAAAAACAATGTAAATCAACCAATCAGTCAATTTTTTTTTATTCCTAGCCCATATCTTCCCAAGACAAGATAAAATCGAGACATCGTATTTTGTTGTTGTTGTAATAGTCAAAGTCAAATCAAAGTCAAATATTGTTTATTCAATTTAGGACACAATATGCCACTTATGAACGTCAAATGTACAGTGAAAAATAAAATAAAAATAAATGTGCACTGAAGGGGCCGAATCATGTCTCCTTATCTTTTGGGCCCTACCAGCGCTTCGAGACAGAACACAGACAATTAGGTCACCACTAGCTGCCGTAAAATCAAAATCATCAAAGGTAAGTACATCAGTCGGTGCAGGCTGGACGGACCACACATTCGTGTCGTTCAGGTAGTCTTGAACCTTATAATAGCCTTTAGACATAAGCGTTTTTTTAACGTGTTTCTTAAATTTATCAACCGGCAATTCGACAAGATTGTGTGGTATATTATTAAAGAATTTTATACAATTTCCCATGAACGAATTACTAGTTTTAACTAATCTGAAGTTAGGAACGACAAGCTTGTGTTTATTTCTTGTGTTATATGAGTGAATGTCGCTCTTCTTCATGAAATTATCTATTTTTTTACGGACGTACATTATATTGTCAAAAATGTATTGAGAAGCCACAGTCAATATGTTGATTTTCATAAAGACCTCTGTCAGGGAGTCACGAGGACTAAGTTAATTAATAGCACGAATGGCTCTTTTCTGCAAAATAAATATGGTATCAATGTCTGCAGCAGAACCCCACAAGAGAAGACCGTAAGACATAATACTGTGGAAGTAACTAAAATACACAAGCCTCGCCGTTTCAACTGTCGCAGTCACTCCCGGCTAGTGTGGACAAAGGGTGTTTAAAAGGTACTAATATTCGAATGAAATAAAGAAATCCGGGTATAGCATTTGGCAACAAAAGTTTATTCAAATTTGCTATTTCACAATTACCTTTTAACACCTTCAAAAAAAATCAAATACAAAACTTAATAGCTCAGAATACAGTAGAGACTAGGTTAGGTTCTAATTTAGTTATCAATATCTATACTATTACAAATCTTAATGTTCACAAATTTCTAATTAAATAAAGATAAACCACCAATTTAAGAGTTTAATTACCTAAATAAATTCCAAAATTTATCCTCAAAGGGATTCCTAAATTATGCCTAAATTGTTAGCTAAATTATCCCACTTTTCCTAAGTTTAAGTAAATACAAGAAAACCAACCTTGGATTTCAACGGAGGTTACTATTTCAAATCTTTGTTGCATCAAACTACAAACAATTCTGCAACATTACCCCAAAATTTCACCGATACCGATCCATCCTCAAAACAGCAGACAAGAAGCAAATCAATCCATAAGGAAGTTCTGACTTCAAAAATTAATCCAAATGAGGTCTAAGTAAGGTCTTAGTAAGGTCTAAGTAAGGTCACTGAAAAGAATTTACAAAAGGTTAGTTCAACGCACAAACCAAAGTAAAAGTTAAAAAACACTAACTTTTCATAATAAATATTTACCTGAGGTTACAACATGATCACCAAATTGTGACTGTTCAACTTACAGACACATATCAAAAGCGAAACCTAGAAATAAAAGAAAGTTCTAGTTAACAACCAATTTTTTTTTCTAAGTGAGGGTGGTTATACTTTTCATCACCCTATTTATGAAATCTATAATAAACCAATTTAATACCTGCAAAAGCTGGCTCGCCATATAATTTCTGAATTAATTACTAAACATTTATGCTAATTTTTCTATTTGAGACCTGAAATGATAAAAATTACAACTCTCAATACAATATGACCAGATGTAGGTAGACTACATTTTCTTTACAAGGATTTCCAAAGGGGTTTTCTCCACATACTTACCATTTTTCCAGTCATTTATATCAAATCATTTTCGGATTTAATTCATCCAAATTGACATGTTGGCGGCGTCTGAAACGATAAAAAGAACCATGTGCTCAGACTCTCAGAAATGTCTCGCAACAAACAAAAATCAACGCAAACCTTTCTGCAGATACTTACCAGGAATAACTATCAAACTACAAAATAATTTGGGGCGTGCCCCATTATAATTTTCACTTCTAATACATTATTATAACAAACGTTCCACTCCGACGCACGACCAACAGTGCGGAACCGGAAAAACGGCAGCTGTCACACTTGACAAATGTCAGTGTCAGCATCCATTATGTCTATGCCAAAATATGGACTGGAGTCCTACATCCATTTAGCTTTTCGTTTCACGCGAACTTCGACAAAATTATACAACGTTACAATACCCCCCTCCCAAAGAAAAGAGGTTCACTACAGTGAACCGAAAGCTGTCCCCAGCTTCCGTAACTGTAAAAATATGTACTGTTACCAAATGCCAAAATAAAACCAAAATAATTTCCTTCCACTATCCAACAAGTTCAAACTAACCTAAGAAGACATTCTATTTACTATATCACTAGTTGATATTATTTGAAGGATCCAAAAGTATAAACCAAAAACTACATCTAAGAGGCCTCAAAATAAAACTCCTAACCATAAATAAGTACAAAGCTTCGAAGCTCAAAAAAATAAAAATAAACCCGCAATCCATACAGCCATTTCATGCATTATGACTATATAATATCCTTATATTTTCTTACCGTGAAAGAAAACACAGTAACAAACATCCTCAACCTTTTTTATTATTATAATTTACTCATAATCATTAAGTAAATTATGTTAAAATCCTGAAAAAAAAAACATCGCCAAACCAATCTGGAATGACCTAAAGCTAGACAACAATTCAAAGTCATAAGTTACAAGAGACTCTCCTTAAAGGTTTCAGCTAAAACAAATCCCCAACCAAAGTTATATCATTCATCCACAAACAAACCATTCTATCAACCTCGCCATTCATACTTCATCATACAAAACAAACAGTTTTATTTCCAAATTCAAATAAAACTGAACTCTTTCACTTTTGTGTTTAGAATTTTCATCAATTTAAACACAACTAAAGAAACTCTAGTCGAACCAGAACTTATGCTTTAATATCCTTAATATGCCACGAACCGAGTGAATGACCATCCATCGTCTCCAACTCGTAAACCAATGGTGACAAAACTTTAGTGATCCTGCACTTAATAAACTTTGGCGCCAACTTGGCCATTTTAAAGTTTTGGGCATCACTTTGAGTGTAGTTGGTCTTCCAAACTACATCACCAACCGAAAATTTCGCATTTCTGCGCCTCAAATTATAATAAGTGGCATTTCTAGCATGAGCATTTAGCATGTGTGCACGAACCTTCCCAAAAATGTCCTTAAGACAACCGAACTCACCGGCATACTCCTCCCTAGGCATATTCACTGAATACTCCGCCTCGGTATCCCTGTAGAATGATCCGTTCATGACTGGTTCCCTAGCATGTACTAGGAAGAATGGAGAAAACCCAGTCGATTCGTTGACAGCACTATTGATTGCGAATTGTATCTTGTGCAGGTGTCTGTCCCACGAACGATGGTTTTCCTGAACGAAAGAAGCTACCGCAGTCATCACGGTTTTGTTGTACCTTTCCACAAGGTTTACCTGGGGCGTGTATCTGGGTGTGTAATGATGTTTCGGAATGTTGTAACGAACCAGTAACTCCCTAAATTCTGATCCCGTAAATTGTGTCCCGTTATCCACAATCACGGTTTCAGGAACTCCATGGGTTAATATAACATGATTTTCAAAATTTTTTGCAACATTCGCACTAGTAGCCCGCCTAAGTGGAAATAACAAAGTGAATTTACTAAAACAACACGTCACAACTAACAAAAAGGTAAACCCTGATTGTGACCTGGGTAGAGGACCAACTAAATCAACGGAAACCACTTGGAATGGTCTCTGACAAACCTTAGGATTACCCATCAACCCCAGAGTTCGCCTGGTGGAGTGTTTATAAGCAGCGCAAGTATCACAGTTCTTAATGAATCTTTGCACGTCAGCAAACATTCCGGGCCAAAAATATCTCAAACAAAGTTTTCTGTGCGTTTTAAATACCCCTAAATGTGCTGCTGTCGGTACTGAATGATTCTCGCGGATAATTGTTTCTCTGCGATCCTTACGAACGACTTCCTTCCAATCAAACTCTGACGTCAAACTGTACTTACCTTTACTGTACCTGTACAGTATACCATCCTTAATTTGGTAATTTGGGACATTGGTCGGGTTATCCTGACAATTTTTAAACAAACGGTCATACCAAGGATCATCGACCTTTTGTGACGTTTCTACATCATTTATGACACTAACAGGCAAAAGTCTAGATAGTGCATCAGGGACTACGTTATCCGTACCTCTCCTATGCTCTATCTCAAAATTGAACTGGGATAAGCGACAACCCCAACGAGCTAATCTTCCCGACGGGTTTTCAAGTTTAAGAAACCATTTTAATGAGGAATGGTCAGTAACAACCTTGAATTTCCTAGAACCCAAATATGCCTGAAATTTTTCAACTGCAAAAATAACCGCAAGAGCTTCCCGCTCGGTTGCACCATAGTTTTGCTCAGCTTTGTTCAATGACCGGCTAACGTAAGCAATAGGATGTTCACGGCCATCAATTTCTTGAGCGAGCATACCACCCAAACCGTACGCAGAAGCATCGCAGTGTACCGTGAAAGGTTTACTGAAATCAGGCACAGCCAAAATAGGTGCCGTAACTAAAGCATCCTTCAGCTTATTGAAGGCTTCTTCGGCTTCATCAGACCATTTAAACGGAGGTGAATTTTTGCCCTTCGAAGTCAACCTGTTTAAAGGCGCGGCTATTGTTGAAAAGTTCCGAATGAATCTGCGATACCATGAGCACATTCCTAAAAATACTTTAACATCATGAGCTGAAGTTGGTGTTCTAAATTCCATTATAGATGCTACTTTACCAGGATCAGTTCTTAAACCATGCTCATCAATAACATATCCCAGATATTTAAGAGATTCTCTAAAAAATTTGCATTTTTCCCTGTTAATTGTCAAGTTAGCCATTTTAAGTTTTTCCAAAACTCGATTTAACAACAAAAGATGACAAGAAAACGAATTTGAACAAATAATTATATCATCTATGTAACAAAATACTTTACCGCCCTCTATATCACTACAAAAGTTCTGATTGAACAGCATGTCCATCAGTCTTTGCTGTCTAGAAGGAGCTCCACAAAGACCAAAGGCCATAACTTTAAATTTAAAAGAACCTCGACCCGGAACTGTAAATGTTGTCTTTTCCTGTGACGCAGCATTTAAAGGGATTTGCCAAAAACTAGAAGATAAATCAATAGAGGACAGAAACCTGGCTTCCTTTAAGCTGTCTAAGATTTGAGGAATATATGGAATGCCATAAGAATCACTTTTAGTGACAGCATTTAACTTACGACTGTCCAAACAAAATCTCCATTCATCGTTTGGCTTTGGGACCAAAAGTACTGGATTGTTCCATGGACTTTCACTTGGAGCTACCACATCAAGGCTCAACATCCTGTCTAACTCCTTGCCTAAGGCTTCCTTTTTCTCTGGAGACAAAGGATATTGTCTGGCCTTAATAGGTGCAGCATCACCGGTGTCAATCACATGTTCAATCAGTGTTGTCCTACCTAAACCTGCCTTTTCAGTTGAAATCTCCTCAAACTTGTCAATCACAGTAGCTGCAAGCTCACGTTGTTCTGGAGTCAAATTGCCATAAGGTGTTATACAGTGAAACTGATCTGAATTTGTCAAAATGTTATACGAAAAAATATGTTCCGGGGATCTTCTATAATCAATACGTTCAAAAATTTCAGGGGCCAAGTTAAATCGTTTCCAAAAGTCACAACCTAATATCACATCAGAAACTACTGACGGAATAACATAAAACTGAATAACATGAGTTTGATTGTTGAACGTCACTGGCAAATAAAAACGTCCAATTGTTTCCAACTTACAACCATTCGCAACACTACACGACATATTTTGTTCATGCACGACCGTAAAACCCAAATTTTCAAAGTGTGTATGCGAATTATTTCCTAAAATTGAAACACAAGCACCAGAGTCCAACAAACCAATCGTTTCCAAATCCTGAATCTTAAATTTTAGATACGGCCGAACATCATCCTTATTTGTTGCAAACCGGACTGTAGCAATTGAGCTAAAACTGTAGTACTTCCTAACTGAATCTAAGCATTTATTATTTTCTACAATGTTATTGTTACAGTCCAAGCTGCCTAGTTTTTTGGATCTTTAGCCTGTTCGCCTATTTTATTTAAGCAATTTCTAGCAAAATGACCATCTTTACCACACTTGAAGCATGACAATGGTTTAAAATTTCCATTTGTGTAGGTTTTGCACAATTTAAAATTGTGGTTAGGTTTACCACATTTAAAACAAAGTTTTTTACTCTTGGTAGTACCGGAAACACTCGAAACATTGCTGTCACTACTTTCCACATTATTTACTTTCAAATCGTGTTTGACACTTTGCTTCGAAACACTAGCTACCGAAGAAAATTGTGACTGCTTTTTCGGTTTATACAAAAACTCAGACGTAAGTACCGAAAACTTTTGTTTTTCCGGTTCAGAAAAATCCAAACAACGCTGACGCGTAACCTCAATGACCTTGCATCTACGCAACAACTCATCTACCGAAGTAACCTCAACAAAAGCCAACTGCTGTGAATAGAATGGTCTAATATTACGAAGTAAAATCTCTAATTTTTCTGTTTCAGGAAGCTGTTTTCTCAACCTGTCAAACATACACTTCATTATAGAAAAGTAAATATGAAGCGGTTCATCCGTTCCCTGTGTGCGAAGACGAATCTCACCTAAGAGCTTGTAATCGTAATCCACAACACTAAAATCCTCCAACAATAAAGATTTAAGTTCACTCCACGATGACACATTTGAACGCACTGCCCTATACCAAATAAGTGCCTGGTCTACAAAAAGTCGTGCTGCAGAATTTAAAAGTTTCTGGTCAGAAACCCCGTCAGCTCTTTGCAAGTCTTCAACCCGATCAAGGAAAGATCTCGGATCTGAAACACCATTGAACCGAACGTTCCACTTCGAAACACATTTGTCACCAACTTGACTGCAATCTGTAACAGCCAATTTTTCTACCTGAAGATCCCTGACTTCAACGTCTTCCTCCTCTATGTTGCTAGAAGTTGTTTGTTCCAACATGGCAAGTAAAGTTTTTAATGAACCGAAACAAAAACTTACCTTTTGTTTTATTGAAACATCCTCCACTGCAACCCTCTTCAACCTGTAATGTAAGTGGCAAGCTAATGTTTTTGATCTATTTAGTGAAGAACCAGAAGGTGACCTACTCTGTTTAATGATATTTTCTTGTAAATCTTTAAGTTTTTGTTCAATGACTACTAACTCCTCTTTTGGATCCAAATCAGTTTCTGATATTTGATCCGAAGGATTATCATTCAGCAAATTTCTCAATTGTTTTCTAAGAGCATCAACTGTACTTTCTGGTGTCTCCTCTCTAATTTTGACTTCATATACCAATTCATCTTTATTTAAATGTGACGGAATAACTTCCTTACAAGCCATTATTAAATTTCAATTTTTTCAACTAATTTGCAATGCAAACTTATATAAATTACACTGTTATATCACTGTTAAATCAAATTATTTACTATTTCTTTTGGTGGTTTATATTTTTACAAGTTGTGACCTAGGCAAATGTTTTCTTTTTACAACAAAGTTATAATGGTTAAAATAGGTGTGAAAATATCACAATCAAAACAAATACAAAATATACCTCAATACATATACAGGTTTAGAGAATTTCATTAATGCTAGGTAAAAGCAAACAAAAGGTTTTGGGATTTCACAAAATAAGGTTTACACCATAACAATAACTTTTATTTGGTTAGTAAATACAAATTGTTTGATGCAACACTAAACTTGTGGGATAATTCCTAACCAGTTAGTAACACAGGCAAAATAAACCTAAGCTAAATAATATGGTGGTTAATTAGCATTCCAAAAAAATTCTAACAACAAAGTGCTCAAAATTGTACTAATAACTAATTCTAAAGTTGGGCGCCATTTGTCGCAGTCACTCCCGGCTAGTGTGGACAAAGGGTGTTTAAAAGGTACTAATATTCGAATGAAATAAAGAAATCCGGGTATAGCATTTGGCAACAAAAGTTTATTCAAATTTGCTATTTCACAATTACCTTTTAACACCTTCAAAAAAAATCAAATACAAAACTTAATAGCTCAGAATACAGTAGAGACTAGGTTAGGTTCTAATTTAGTTATCAATATCTATACTATTACAAATCTTAATGTTCACAAATTTCTAATTAAATAAAGATAAACCACCAATTTAAGAGTTTAATTACCTAAATAAATTCCAAAATTTATCCTCAAAGGGATTCCTAAATTATGCCTAAATTGTTAGCTAAATTATCCCACTTTTCCTAAGTTTAAGTAAATACAAGAAAACCAACCTTGGATTTCAACGGAGGTTACTATTTCAAATCTTTGTTGCATCAAACTACAAACAATTCTGCAACATTACCCCAAAATTTCACCGATACCGATCCATCCTCAAAACAGCAGACAAGAAGCAAATCAATCCATAAGGAAGTTCTGACTTCAAAAATTAATCCAAATGAGGTCTAAGTAAGGTCTTAGTAAGGTCTAAGTAAGGTCACTGAAAAGAATTTACAAAAGGTTAGTTCAACGCACAAACCAAAGTAAAAGTTAAAAAACACTAACTTTTCATAATAAATATTTACCTGAGGTTACAACATGATCACCAAATTGTGACTGTTCAACTTACAGACACATATCAAAAGCGAAACCTAGAAATAAAAGAAAGTTCTAGTTAACAACCAATTTTTTTTTCTAAGTGAGGGTGGTTATACTTTTCATCACCCTATTTATGAAATCTATAATAAACCAATTTAATACCTGCAAAAGCTGGCTCGCCATATAATTTCTGAATTAATTACTAAACATTTATGCTAATTTTTCTATTTGAGACCTGAAATGATAAAAATTACAACTCTCAATACAATATGACCAGATGTAGGTAGACTACATTTTCTTTACAAGGATTTCCAAAGGGGTTTTCTCCACATACTTACCATTTTTCCAGTCATTTATATCAAATCATTTTCGGATTTAATTCATCCAAATTGACATGTTGGCGGCGTCTGAAACGATAAAAAGAACCATGTGCTCAGACTCTCAGAAATGTCTCGCAACAAACAAAAATCAACGCAAACCTTTCTGCAGATACTTACCAGGAATAACTATCAAACTACAAAATAATTTGGGGCGTGCCCCATTATAATTTTCACTTCTAATACATTATTATAACAAACGTTCCACTCCGACGCACGACCAACAGTGCGGAACCGGAAAAACGGCAGCTGTCACACTTGACAAATGTCAGTGTCAGCATCCATTATGTCTATGCCAAAATATGGACTGGAGTCCTACATCCATTTAGCTTTTCGTTTCACGCGAACTTCGACAAAATTATACAACGTTACACAACATCAGTCAGATACCTTATTTTTCGTACTGCAAAGGCAGCCGAGCTTAGCCTCCTAGCTAGGGCTTCAATATGAGGTCCCCACTGTAATTTTGAGTCAAGTGTAATGCCCAGAAATACAGTGGAGTCTATTAAGACTAGATTATTACCATTTAGTACAATATTTGGTGTAAGTTGCTTTACATTAGGCAAGGTGAATTTTACACATTTTGTTTTACTAGCATTCAGCAACAAGTTATTGGTGGTGAACCAATTCAATACTTTGGAGAGAGTATTGTTTACTTCGTCAAAATTTTCTTCATGTCTTTTCATTTTAAAAATCAAAGAAGTGTCATCAGCAAACAGAACTATCTCACAAAGATTTTTGGAATAAAATGGCAGGTCGTTTACATATATCAGGAAAAGTAAAGGCCCCAATATTGAGCCCTGGGGGACCCCCATTTGAAGAGGGGCTCCGGAAGAGTAGGTACCATTTATGTTAACTGATTGTATTCTACCCGATAAGTACGAACTTAACAACTTAGATGAGTTTTCCGAGACACCATAGTGTTCTAACTGAAAGAGCAGTGTCTGATGGTCTACACAATCAAACGCCTTTGACAAATCACAGAATACACCGACGGCATCATGTTTGTCTTCATAAGCATCAAGAATGTGTCTGATGAGTGCTACTCCGGCATCAGTTGTATTTCTACCTTTAGAGAACCCAAACTGTTTTTCGTGTAGTAAATTATTAATTTTAAAATGGGAAAGTAATTGATTATAAATGAGTTTTTCAAAAATTTTACTTATCGTGGGTAATATTGAAATAGGCCTAAAATTGCTGGGGTCACTTTTGTCTCCTGATTTAAATAAAGGGACAACCTTACTATGTTTCAATAAATTTGGAAACTGATTTTGGTCAATACATTTATTAAAGATATAAGATAAGTAAGGAGCTATTAGAGGTATAACAGGTTTTATTGTGTCTATTGATATACCCGATTTATCCTCTGTTTTCTTTTTTTTAATTCTTTAAATGTTTTTATGATGTCTAAAGGACCAATATTTCTGAATTTAAATGAGGATTCGCACCTATGAACACTCGACACTAGTAATGATTTCGCGTGACTTGAGCAAGATCTCAACTGTTAGTCATCTCTATAGGAATATTACAGAAGTAATCCTCAAAAGCGTTTGCTACCTCGTCATCAGATTTAATAAGCTTGTTGTTTATTTCTAGACTAAATTTGTTATCATGAGATTTCGTTTTACATGTTTCTTTATTTATAATATTCCATGTTTCTTTGATTTTATTACTATATTTCTTAATTTTATCGCGTATGTAATTCGACTTAGCTACATAGCAAACTCTTTTGAAAATTTTTGAGTACCTCTTAACGTACTCATGAAACGATAGATCCTTTCTATATGCTTTTTTGTTATGCAATTCAAACATTTTTTTCCTACTTGTATAAACTCCTCGTGTAGCCCAGTCACTGAATTTCGGTTTGCAGTTATTGATAACTATTTTCTTTTGAGGGAAAGTAATATCAAATTGTTTTTTAACTAAAATTATAAATATTTAAATTTTTAAAGTTAGGTACTTAAAGATGACAAAAGTATTTTTTTGGTCCGAAACTACTGAAGCGATGTAAAAAATGTTTACACCATTAAAATTCTGCATTATTTTTGATCAAATTACATTTTCAAAAATTAAGGGATCCGTACAAACTTTCACAGTTTTGTAACAATAACCCTTTTTAAGGTTCCGTAACCGAATGGCAAAAAACGGAACCCTTATGGTTTCACAAACAGAGGAGGTCTCATTGTACCTATTGATAGGCCAGTACACAAACATTTGACTAATACTAAGCGTATGGAGAGTTTTAAAAATTGCATTCGGCTCCATACCGTCACAGAGATTCGGTTCTCTTTATCACCCTACTCCATTTTAATATCGCAATATGTTATAAAATGTATTGGCGCCAAAATTAGAAAACACAATGGAGCAATCGTATAAAAATGTCAGATTCCAAATTCAAATGTATTAACTTTCTTATTTGTAATAGCTTTAAGTTAATCATGTAACACATTTGTTTGTTATCCCTAAAATAATAATAAAAATGAGGAGTTTTGGCTTAAACCCGTAAAGTAATTGGAATCTGCCCCCGATTCAGGACCATTCGATTACGGATTCGGTTAAGATTCGATATAACTTTTACATTTTTAGAAACTTTTAATAAAGTCGATTTATCCGATGCAACTATTTTATTTTGTAAAGAACAAATTTAAATTATATTTGTTACCAAATTGACATATCGACATTCGATCATACTATGACATTAATTTAAAAATGAATAGAATATCTAGCCGAAACCCAAGCCGAGTGGCTTATCAAATGTTTTGAATCGCCCTGCAGAACTGGCATTTGGAAACGATACCGGTTCTATTTCAGTACATGTTGACTTCGATTTGTATCTGTTAAAAAATATTTACTTTGAAAAAAGGCTTGCAGCAAGCAAGCCTTTTACAACACTAACCTAGGCAAAATCTGCAGGCCAGCAGCAGACGAACGATATTTTTTTTTTATGGTGAGCAAAAGTAACATTCGCAAACGAGAATAAAAATAAGACATGTTATTCCAAAAGTTATTTATTCAGCTAAAACCCATTAGCAGTTTCTAGCAAATTATTCTTCTTCCTCCTCGGGCTCGCTTGTTGATGGTGGCCTTAGCGTCGAGTTGGGGGGCGCCGTGGGACGTGCCGGGTCAGAAGGTGTTGGTTGTGCAGCTGGAGAGGGGGGTGCGGGGCTGGGCTTAGCCGTCGGGCCAGGAGGCCGGAGTGGGGGCCTTGATCTGGGTGCTGGGCCTGACCTGGGTGCTGGGCCGGAAGGCAGATGTCGGTTGATGGGTGGCCAATACCAGGGTAAATGTACTTCTATGACGCTTTCCAGGCGGGGAGCTTCCCAATACCAACCTAATGATGTTGGTTGGGGATCGCTTTCTACCGAAGGTGGGGCATCCCAATACCAGCCTGATGATGGTGGTTGCTGAATGTTTTCAACTGGGGGAAGACTATTCCAATACCATCCTGATGATTGTGATTGGGGAACGTTTTCTACTGTGAGAGGAGCATCCCAATACCAAACTGATGATGGTGATAGGGGGAATTTTTCCACTGGTGGAGGAGCATCCCAGTACCCTCCGGATGGTTGTGGGGGATTTTTTTCCACTGGTAGAGGAGCATCTTGATACCAGCTTGGTGATGGTGGTTTGGGAACGTTATTGACTGGTGAAGGATCATCTCGATACCATTTTAATGATAGTGATTTAGGAACATTTGCGACTGGTGAAGGAACATCTCGATACCAGCCTGATGATGATGTTTGGGAAAAGTTTTCGACCGGTGTAGGAGTGTCTCGATACCAGCCTGATGATGGTTGATTTGGAACATTTTCTACTGGTGGAGGAGCATCTTGATACCAGGCTGATGTTGGTAGTTGGGGGATGTTTTCCACTGATGGAGTAGCATCTCGATACCATACTGCTGATGGTAGTTGCAGAACGTTTTTCACAGATGGAGGAGAATCTCGATACCAGCCTGATGATGGTAGATGATTGATGATTCTCCAGATGAAAACGTTCCCAACGTTTTCATCTGGAGAAGGAGCATCCCAGTACCAGCTGGATGATGGTGGCTTGGAAACGCTTTCCACTGAGGGGGGAGGATCCCGATACCAGCCTGATGCTGGTATTTTGGGAATGTTTTTCATTGGGGGAGGAGCAGGTTCTGGCTTAGTAGCCACGCCTTCTACACGGGGAGCCTCCCAATACGAACCCGATGGCGGTGGCTTAGGAACATTTTCTTCACGGGGCGTCCTTTGTCCGGTACTAGTATTCCAATACCAGCCCGATAACGATGATGATGCTGAAGATGATACTGAAGATGATGATGAAGATAACGCGGAAGGTGACACGGAAATTGCTTCAACGCTGGGCGTTTTTGTCTCGCAGAAAACGGTCGAGTAAATCTTCCCCGACCCGGACGGAGTGCCTGTGCGCTCAATAGTTACATGGTTCAAGCCATCAAGCACTGTCACTTTAGGAGGCAAGTCTTTGTCACAAGCTCTCACATACAGGCCTACTACATGTTTGCTAGGGTCACCACAGGCTTGCAAATATATAAATAGGATCTGAATTTAGTTAGATTACGAAACCGAAAAACTTCAAATAAAAGGGGGTTACGGGGTTATTCCCACTTGGAAATTGGACCCAGATTTCAATTGGACATTTCATTAGCATTTTTTTTGTATATGAAGCTATTCAAACTTGTTTAAAGGACATCATTTTATATAAAAAATATCCATCTGATTAAAAATCCGAGCGAGTTATCCGACAGTTGAGATCCAGGTATTACTTACATTTGGAGGCACAGCCAAGTACCAGTTTCCATCTGCCACTTCCATATCGCCCATGTGAAGCGGTTCGGCTTGAACACCTGATAATGTAATGTAATTATCATAACCTAATGTGGTTTTGTATTTTCAGAACCTAATGTGATTTTATATCTTAAAGCATATAAGAAAATCGCGTTTGTTTTACCACTGATTACTTAATAACGGGCGGACAGATTTTCATGATTTTTATTATGTTGAATTTTGATCAACCATACTATAAAACGAGGGCAAAAGCCCTACCCACCCGAATTCTATATACTTAAAATAAAGTCATGTTAGTTAAACGACTAACGTTACAACTCGATAATGGGTGGACAGATTTCATGGGTTTTACTCTGTTGGATTTGTATTTGCCCAAATTGTTTTGAACATTATACAAATTCTTTAGGCTGATTAAGTTATGATTCGGTTACGGGCAAAGTTGGCAGTTCGGTTTCACGGTATGTCATATTCATGTTCTGTTTAGAGCCGATTTTTCAATGGTCAGATAAAACTTATCAGACTGATAAATTATAAAGCGACAGATTTAAAAAAGGCAGTTACGTATGATTGCTGACAATTATGTGACTTTCTCAAATTAGCCACATTGTATTATGTTCGACGAATATTTCTTATCTGACTATTGAAAAATCAGCCCTTATTCAAATATCAATTTACCTAAACGTAAAATCTTAGAAGACTGTACCGTCCCTTGTATATTCGCATCATATTGACAATTAATTTATATAATGCATTGAGTAAGTAACGAGTATTAACTTGTAACTGATTTAATATAATTAAAAGTTATATATATTAATAATTTTGTATTTATATTGTTAATGTCTGCTAATTGATAACGTCCTTAGACCATGTTGTTCTCTGCCTTAAACAAGATTATCCTCTTTTAAAAAAATAAAGAGGCGTTTATTGGTTCAGGACATCACAAACACACACACATACGTATAGATATACACCAACAATTGCACACACGAAAAAAATATCAAAAAATAAAATTTACATAGGACCAACTAAACAAACGAAAATCGCGTTCAATAAAACAATTTCCGTTTCAGTTTCTAAACTTTAAAAAGTTATAATAACCGATGTTCATTACAGATAATGCAGGATTCTAATAACTTTTTAATAAGGTCCAGTAGCTTGGGAGCCCATTTGATTTAAACAATCATATCTTACCTCTTCAAAAATATTTATTTACATATATCTAAATGTATGCCTGTCTGTTTTTTAGGGTTCCGTAGCCGAATGGCATAAAACGGAACCCTTATAGTTTCGTCAAGTCTGTCTGTCCGTCCGTATGTCACAGCCATTTTATTCTGTAACTATAAGCATCACACTGTTGAAATTTGGTAGAAGTATGTATCCTGTTAACCGCTTTACGATTCTCATACAAAAAAAAATATGACATTTAAGGGGGGGCTCCCATACATGAAACTAAAACCAAAAAAATATTTTTTAGTCAAACCTATACGTCTATAGATAGATCTTTTAAAATGACACCGAGGTTCCTTCAACCATTTACTTTTAAAGTCTAACGTTTCTAGCTATGAAACGTTAGACTTCCAAAGTGGTAAAATGGGCGGGCGGACGCCATCTAACTTCTAAACTAAGCGAGTGTAAATTTTGAAAGAAATATGTAATGAAGATCTTAACAAATTCTTTCAACGAAAATTGGTTCGGACGGAATCAAAAGAGAAGTTTTTGAGATATAGCACATTTTCAACAACCGCAAACATAACTTTGTACTTCATATAAACACTATGAAAAACAAAGTTATATTTGCTGTCAACAAATATTGTGGATTTTACTAAGTGGTAGTAAGTGGATTCCCAAATTTAGTTAAAGTTAGCACGGAACCCTCAGTGCGCGAGTCCGACTCGCACTTGGCCGGTTTTTTTTCATTTTATTTGTGTCCGAGCATTTTTTTGTTCGTGTGTATCTGTTTGTGATGTCCGTAGTCAATATAAGCTTTTCTTGCTTTCTAATATAAGTAGAAAAAAAATGAAAGATATACCCTTGGTATCTGATCCGCAAGCATGTTGCTGTGCCCTGGCCAGTAACGCCAGCAGGACCAGCACCGCGGGCGCGGCGCGGGCGCATCGTGCGACGACCATCTTGAGCAGGCGGTTACTTGACACAATATATACAACCAAATTCCACACACTTTATAATATCCGCCACACTAACAATAACAATCTGTTAACCCTTAGCTAAATATATTTTGCGGTTCACTGACAGTAACATTTCAATAAATAATGTTATTGTACTGTGTAATAAATAAAATATCTACTGAAATTAGTTCAGTATGTTTGAGGAAATGCAGTTTGGCCAATGTAGTAAAGAAGCAAGGGGTATTATGAATGCTTTTGATCTGGACTGTAATTTTATTTACGGATAGATAAATCATTCGTCATGCTAACATTACGGGGATGAACACTAGGTACGGGAAGTCCGGTACGGTAGGGAGGACGTAAGCTTGAGTGTTTTTGACTTTCAATTATTCGTTGTCAGTAGTTGTTCAGTATTTCAGTTCAGTTCAGTAGCGTCTTCAGTTTTTTATTATTATTAAGGCTTAAATAATTAAACATGGGCAAAATTCTGAAGGGCATTTTTCGTCGTTTTTCGTGAGACCTTGAATTTGATTAATTCTATAAAGGTTTACGGTTCGCTCCCTCCCCACCCGCCGTGTCTTTTATAAGGCATTCTTTGATAAATAAGCTATCCAACAAACAAAAAAAACTAATCGGTCCAGTAGTTCCTGAGATAAGCGCGTTCGAACAATCAAACTTATCAGCTTTTTAATATTAGTATAGATACATACATTCACAAAAAAGTGTTCCGAGTTTGGTACCCTGAATACACGGTAATATTATCTATCAGTATTGTAACTTCATACAAACGGACGACGCGTGAGCTATATCTACTCGCTCGGATCTCGGCATGCGCTCGGCATGCTACAGTCGCGGACGTGCCGCAGTGACGACTGGACGGTGTGTTGGTTTTTAATCAGTAACCGCGCGAATTTTTATAGAAATAAGTGGAAATAAGTACAAGTAGCTATTTAATACGGCAAGTAGAATATATTGTGCTGTTTTTGTTGCTTTATATTAGAATGCGGATTTTTTATACACTAAAATATAATATTATATCTAAAATATAATAATAAAGCATTTCGTACATTTCAGTCAAGGCGCAAATATTTTTCGGTCGCAAATTTATAAGACTGATTTGTTAGATATAATCAAACATAGATAAAAATAAACATGATTTTTTAATTAAATCTACCAATAAAAAACAACTTGTATTTTAATTGAACACTTTCTATTCAATTCACGAAGTATTTTGTTATCATATTAATATTTCATATTGTTTTTATTTATTTATCTATTAGTATCTGTACTAATAGATAAAATAATAAATTTACAATCTAGAATAAAAACTCAAAGTAGGCAGATGCAATAAAATAAAACGCTGTTGGTGGGCGACAGCCCTATCGCATGCTAACGTACTGTGCTGCTGTAGGTACTTATTTCAAAGACACGGGCCAGTTACAATACTGATAGACATAATATTACCGTGCTGAATAGGTTAACATACTCATATATTATCAAACTTCAACGATATCAAATACACACAGGTCAATTGATTACCTCATTTTGTTAAAGTCGGTAAAAATAATAAATGACACTATCTTATATAAAGTACATCGAACACTTTTTTTCTACGGCAGTTTTATGCAGATTTTGTCAAGTGACGACATCACTTATAAGACATTCTTGTGTAACCAACATCCTTAGAAAGTTTTCATAGAAGCTTTTTTTTTTAAATTAATTTGTCCTGTCCTTAAATTTGTTTATACTGTCCAATCTGTCTCACTTTATTGACTTATCAGAAATGGAAAAAAAAACATATTACCTTTCAATTTAACTGTATAATTACTAGGCGGTATGTTTGCCAGAAAGTCACGAGTGGCGTTCGGAGTACGTGCTCGCGCACGCTCCGTGGGAGCTGCGCGCCCGGCTGCCGGCAGCGCACGCGCAGCACCTGGCCCTCGCGCCCTGCGGCCGCCGCCTCGCACTCGCCACCGACGACGCCGCCGTGCTGGTGACCTGCCCACTCTGTTATCCAAACCCATGCTTATTTGATACTAGCGGTCCTCCGCGACTCTTCAATAAACTCTTCAGCTTTATTATTAATATTAAATATTTGACAACATCACATACATTGCTCCGATCCCAAGCTAAGTAGCTAAAGCACTTGTGTTATGGACATCGGAAACAACGGTGGTACCATAACACCCAGACCAGAGACAATATAGAAAAGATCGTTTTTTACATTGACCCGACCGGGAATCGAACCCGGAACCTCACGAGATGGCAACGCTTAAAAATAGCGTGCTAGCCACTTGACCACGGAGGTCGTTGCTTCCGCTGCGTCCGCACATTTTGAGTTTGCTCCGTCCCCTCATGTTGGCGTGATGTTTTATAGCTTAAAGCCTTCGTTTAATAAACTATTCAACTCATTTTTTTAAAATCAGTCTAGCAGTTCTTGAGATGAGTACGTTCAAACAAACAAACAAACTCTTGAAATTATAAAATTATAATATACACTAGCGGTCCCAGCGAAGTTTGTGCCACCCCGGCCCTGTTTTGTGGTTCTGTCCTACTCCGGGCCAAGACATTTATCCCACAAAGAAAAAAATCACGAAAATGGTTCCACTCATTTTTGAATAACTAGCGGTCCCCCGCGGCGTTGCCCGCATACATTTCAGATTTCCCGTAAAATGTTTCAACGCAAAACACGTACCTATTTTCATGGTTAGTACGGTCTAGAATATACAAGAGCTATTCTATAGACACGCAATTATTATGTGACCTACACAAACATCGGTGCATATCTTTCTAGTGCTTATACTTTGGAGTTTTTTGCAGTTATAACACCGGCGTTCATGATGAGATTGCTGTGGAGGTTAGTTGGTGAAATCGATGAATGTGAAGCCAGCCGTATTTATTATCTATCTAAAAAACAATAAATTGACAGTAAATAATTAACAAGAATTTTAAAAAGATTTCATCAGCATCATGTTACGGTCACGGCACTTCAGCAAGCCAAGAACATAATATCAGTGCTGTACGACGATTACCCATTTTAATTCCTAATAAAAATATAAGTTGATTTAATTTCCAACAATCCAAATTCAAAAGGTTATGCTGTGTTCAAACATTGAAGCTTATTTTATTGCAAAATATTATTAAAATCTGAAATAATATTTTCTAAAAAAATACTTACGCACTTAGTCGCGTGACATACAATCGTAATCCATGCACTTTTCCGATATCCTGTGACACAAACATGAAATACCATTGCTAGCACCATTCCAAGTGAGATCCCCAAACATTAATTTGTAAGTAGATACCTGGAGCCGCAATATGCTTACGCTAGCACGTATGAGAAATCATAGATTTTATAAACGTGAATCATTTTGGGCTCTATTGCCGCGCGTTTTATGCAGGGTAAATAAATTACTGATTGACTGATTGCACTTGTTTTCCAGATATGGGAGCGATCGAACGAGGATGAGGAATCGTGGCGCGAGGTGCACGTGCGCAGCGTGCGCGCGCGCGGGTGGGAGCGCGTGGCGCGCGCCGAGTGGCCTCGCGACGACAGCACGCGGCTGCTACTGGCCGGCCCCCTCGCCGTCGCGCAGCGCTGGGAGCTCATCGTGCTGCAGGAACAAGGTGTGTACTACTTCCTTTTAACACCTTTGTAACGCTTTAAACCACTAAGGGGTAGAGAGGCTCGTATCGCTGTGGCAGCAGCGCTTGGGTAGTGATACTGAAGTAAAGGGACCTACGGCGGGTCGCGTCAGAATGGGGACCATTTCGAACATATAAGTGACCTATCACGAGCATTTCCGTGCTTCGGTAGACACGTTCAGCCGTTGGTCTCGGCTAATGTCGCGTGATGTTAGTGGTGAACCCAGGCCTTATGGGCGTGTTGAAAACATCTGACAGCAAGGTTTGTCGCTTGCATTACAAATACCCCTCCGGCAATCCGCACTGAACCCGCGTGGTGGAGAAAGGCTCAAACTACCTCATAGTTCAGGTAGAGACTTTTTCCAGCAATGGGACGTTAGAAGTTGAATTTAGTTACACCTTTTCATACTTTGACCTCCTGCCACAGGTACCACGTGTCATTACTAGGTAGGCTCCAGCTTTAGTACTGAAATTGTTTTTTAGAAAATGAAATAAACTTTTTTGTTTACCTTGCTCCTACATATCAGTCACGAAAAGAAACACGATACGCTCTACTATGCCCACTATACGGATCTACAGTGTTCTGTCTCTTCGTTTCTTGGAACGTATATTGCCGGTGTTGACACGCGACGTTGTTTGTCAGTGACGCAACGGTCTATTGGAAACTGTGGCATAATTTCAAATACATTGAATATTTTGCCTGACACGTTTTTAGCAGGGTCATGGTATGAGATGGTGTAGTGTGCAGAATCCTTTAGACATGGTTACCGTAATGACAATAAGTTATGTTTGAGACACTTCCCACTAGCACTTTCAGCTCACTAGCTATCAACGCATGCTTCCGACGACCCTAACGATGCGGCCTAGACAGTGACAACAATGGAACAAAAAACCCAGATAATGTCTGTATAAATGCATGATCATTTAAGAGTGTCGATGAAGATGTTTCTATTAAAACACCAAATTTGATAACATAGTGGTGGTTTCGTTTGTGCCATCCATACTGCACTTTAAAAACTGGGGAACTTCCGCCTCTTAATACTCAGTCAAAAACCCTTCTTGATTTACTTTATCTTTAGCCTTCTGCCAGTACTCATGTTACTGCTACCCAAAACCGATTATTTAATGGCGGCGTTTACTCGCTACGGCATAAGATCGTCACTGGGTATTGTACCTTATTAGAATAGAGAATCCTATTCCACTAGACTCCCTGAAAAGCCTGGTAACCTGGATATTTTTTAATATCGTGTTGATTCTGCAGAACCCGAGGCTGCGTGGTGCGTGTCGAGTCGTACGGGCTGCAGCGCGGGCGCAGCGGGTTGCTGGGTCGCCAGCGACGCCTTCCTGGCGCTCGAGCTCAAACGCCTCGCCTCCACCCATTACGCTACCACCGTCTGGCTTAACGCTGCCACTCAGGTACCATCTATTATTTCTAGTATGATTCTATATTAAGGCTTCTATCCGAACACGTGTGCAAAATTTCATGAGTGTATGTATATTCGTGTATTTGTATGTTTGTCCATGGATATCTCGAGCACGAAAAAGTCGTAGCGAGATAATTATTTTTAAATTCAATCAGGCTTAGTTCAATTTACTTCTTAATTCATTGTATATGCTAGTGTTGTGAATCTTTCACGTACCCACCTACTACCTTTTGGTAGGGAGAGGGTGGGTACATTGAAATCTAATAAAAAAATACCTTTTTAAACTGAATGTTATGGAAACAAGCTATATTACATTTACATTGAAAAATTATGTTAGAAAACTCAATATTTTATTATTTAAAAAGACCAATTCAACGGTACCCCACACGATGGGTTTGACAAGACAAAAAAACCGGCCAAGTGCGAGTCGGACTCGCGCACTGAGGGTTCCGTGCCAACGTTAACTGAATTAGGAAGTTATGACAAGTACGCACTTGGCCGGTTTTTAAATTATTTCTTGATTTTAGAACATGAATATCCGTGATATTTTGACTTAACTTTGATATTCCAGAATTTTGCAAACAAATAAAATGCAAAGTAGTTTTACATATACACGTATGGTATGGACTGGGTTGCTTAAATGAAGTCCAAAAACTTAGAAAATGCAAATTTAGCAATAATTCTAAGTATATCAACGAAGTTTAGGGTTCTGTGTCCGTGTGGAAAAAAACGGAACCCTTATAGTTTCGTCAAGTCCGTCCGTCTGTTGTTGTACTATTATCTAAATTACTACTTTTGTTATTAAGTTTGCTCAAAATATGGCTTCTAAACATAGAAACTGTACGGTAGTAACTTTGTTTCATAGAAGCCCGCTGGCCGCTGTTTTATAGCGTGACTCGATGGCCTAGATATGAATCCAGCCTACTAGAACACGTGCTTTTACTTCCAGGAAACTCAGTCGGAGTACGCAGGTGTGACGACGCCATTACTGCGCGTGTACAACGAAGAAAAAGCCACAATCACGTGAGGCGACTTGAGGTGACTCCTCATTAGGATACGATCAGTAATGACAGTACTACATACCAGAAATATAGGGTCTAACAAAACTAGTGATCGATAGCCAACGGAGGGTATCCATACATCATACTGAATACGATGACAAAATATTGCCTTATGTTTTAAAGTGATTTTTCAAACAAAATAATTCAATTTAATAAGGAAACATGCTGTCGTTTACTAACAATTACACAAAATTGCACGAATTGAATAATAATGGGAAAACAAAGTCATGAAAACGTACTTTTAACATTAAAATAATAATAATTACTGGTGCTGTTAATTTCAATTTACGAAATACATTTTGAATGAAAGAATTCATTTTAAAAGAATGTCAATAATTAATGGATTCTGAAGGTAACTCTCACAATTTTATTAAAATATTTAAACTTAATTGCGCTGTAAGTAGTACAATTGGCGGACTTAATGCCTTATGGCAATCTCTACCAGCCAACAATGAACAGTGTAATCAGTGGCGGAAAATTAATAATAAGTGAAAAGAGTGGTTTTCTTGAAACTCAATTTTTGTTTTGTTTTTAATTCAGAATAATACTGCACTTTACAACGTCAGTTAAGTACTGAGGTATCTTTTTTTGTCAGAGGTAATCGAAAAATTTCAATTGTTTACCTACATGGGTTCTCCGTTTCGGTCGCTACTGAAAACCAAGCCAAAGAAACCAAAGGACCTCCACTGCTGAATATAGGCCTACATGTTTAGCAGTGGACGTCTTTTGGCTGAAAATGAAGACATAATTCGTGCAATTTTCTTTATGCTGCTGGTAATACTCGATGGGCACTGACCTAATGTTGATCTCTATCCGTGCGTAGTCAGTAATTTTTGTTAGTGTGCATATTTGTCAGTGTCCTAGTGCAAAAACAGCTGTAAATGGTGTCTTTTATCACTTCTAAAACACGCGGATGTTTTCGATCACTAGTTTTGTTAGACCCTGTTTTGGGCAATGTTTTAAATGATACACTACTGTCGTTATGCTGATTTATGTCGGGCAATAATAAAAAAACTTGTTTTTGCAATACCACTGCTCTCTCTCTCTCTCTCTCTCTCTCTCTGCTGTTGGTAGCTTTATTGCTTTTTTTGCTAAGAAGCTATTTTTTGTCCGTTTGCAGACACGTTGTAGTCGCAGAGACACCCTTGGACTGTGCTGAAAACCAACAAGAGTCTGATGATATAACATCTCTTGTCTGGATGAGCAGGGTAGGTAACGGAACCGTTGTTGTCTTTCACTTAGCAATTTAAAATTATTCCATTTGAAGAATTGAAGTAAAAACATTATAATAAGAAGAACAACATAAATCACACGACCCGACGCAATCAAGGCAGTTCGGTCGTGAAGTGCTTTTGATAATAACGGCGCTGAAACCAATAAAACGAACAGTCTTGATTGTTACATACCTACCGTTCCAATAAATGTTTCATGTATTTTCAACAGGTTGACTAACTATAAACATATGTATGTATGTTTAATATAATATATTATTAATTACATAATTTGTCTAAATTTATTATAGACCCTTTCCTATAAGCTCATTATTTATTTACCCAAAGGTTGTCTGGAAGAGATCGCCTATAGCGATAAGACCGCCTAAATTGTAAATTTTCTCGAAATGAATTTGTTATTAACCTTTCTGGTGTGCAATAAAGATTTATCTTATCTTATCTTATATTTTTACAGAAAGTCAGACCAGAAAGTACTCGAGCGTCTATTCAAACGCTATTATGCGGGTTTAGCGGAGCGTGCGGTGCTCTGCGTGCTTGGGGTCTTGGTGCGCTGCGGCCGCCGCCGCTGCTCGCCGCTGGCGACCTAAGGGGGCGCGCCGCCGCCCGCCGCGCCGCCATCGCTGCCGCCGCCGACGCCGCTGACGTCGAGCCGCCAGAGCCGGACGAAGCCGCCGTACGCGCAATATGCACGCCGCACGAACACGAGTGCAGACTACCCGCGGCCATAGTGGGACTGGTCGTGCAACACGAGTGAGAAGCCTCAGAAATAAACGTATCCATTCGTATCTGAATATATATCGAACGTACTGTTGATTTTTGCGGAAAACATGGCCGTCTGGAAAATGTGTTACTGTTAATGCGAACTATTTTAATACTTAATCTCGCAACTAGTGCTGATGCATCATCTTTCCCATGCTGTTGTATTTTCTATTCGGGGTTGGCCTACCTGATGCTTGCTTACGACTTGTGGTGATTCTTGGTTATTGCTGGAGTAAGACCCACATTCTTGGAAATGGATCTAGTCTAGGTAGTTGATGAGCGATTTCTGCATCTATTTTCCTCGTCTATTTTTATCGCCAGTATCGTTATATGTGTTCTTCTCTCTAAGCTCCATGACCATAGCAGCTTAACCGACCTACTTGCGTTTTATCTTGTATATTGGCAACTTCGAAGGAGTCTTAGATATACTTGTTTCGAACTTTTTCCAACTGAGTAACACCCCAACCCATCGCAGCATTTTCATTTCGGTGACAAGAATTTTCTGCTCATTACAATTTCTACTACCCCAGCATTTGGATCCGTAGAACTAAGCAGATCTTGAGATAACGGTGAGATATCTCCACCTAAGCCAACCTGTTTTTTTTTCTATTTTAAATATCGCTCTCGTTATTTGATTTGATTTTGAAGACGAACCCGAGTTAATTAAATTCCTCTACCTTATTTAAGGAGACTCCTTTAAATTTGACAATCGTTTCTGCTTAGCTCAAAGATACGACTGGTAGAGATTGCCATATGGCGTTAATTAATCAAGTCTTACAATACATACATAAAAACAGTCGTGCTAGTTACACCACTGGTGAACCGATTTTCATGATTCTTTTGTTGCCCCAAAACTAATTTCTTCTTTCTGGTCGTTCCCTCAATGCTGAGGATCGTGACTGTATGTCAATCTTCTCCAGTCGGTCCGGTTCTGCGCAAATATAATATTCATACAGTTTTCTTAGGAAAATAGTGCAGTGGTTTCCCCTTGCCTTCTGCACCAGATAAACCAAACTAATAAATAAAACTTATTTATAAGAAAAGTATTAGGAAAAGACGCGCACACCGTTTTCATATCAACGTGCACAGTCTAATCGGACCTGACGCGTCGGCGCAAATGATGCGCGCACACCGGGCCTACTTATGTCACCGGCTATTAGTAGGCTTCAAGGGGTTAAGTCCAGTTTTGTACAAGTTTTGGTTATGCAATAAAGTGCAAAGTCAGTTTCTTTTTGTTTGTCGAATATTGTAAACAATCTTGACATTCCTTTTAATCTAAATATTTCATTTTTAAACACAAAACTCACCAACTTTATAAGGCTACCTCGTTTTAAGTGATAATATTTTAAAGGCAGATTCAGAAAAATAAATGAAACATATTTTGCACGAAAAAAAAAAAAATTTTATACGCTAGTTTTCGAGAAAATCGCCTCTAAACATGTAGAAAAAAGAGTAAAATAAAACACCCCGCGCCGCGTGTTGCTGAGCGGAGCTCTCGGTTTTTGTAGGTATTGTCATACGCGCCGCCCATCGCCGCGATGTTGCCTGCCTGCCTACACGTGTCGCGCTCGCGGCCGCTCCCCCGCCTCGCCGCGCGACGCGAGTCAGTCTGCCAAAAACATTTGCGTTTGTATGTCGTGTGCGCGCGCGACGCGGACCTGCGGTGCGTTTTCCGAAGCCTGGGCTGGGTGACCAGCATCACATAGTTTCCCGCCGCGCCTTGACCTGGAACGGCACCTACTGCCAAACACCGCAGACGCTTACTATGGCGGTTTCTGTACAACGAAGGCCTCCACCTTTATCACTTGAGGGTCCAAGAATTGCTGTTGGCGGGGATTACGCCTTTATCACTTGAGGGTCCAAGTTTTGCTGCTGGTGCGGACTATGCGACGAAGATCAAGCAGCTCGCGCTCGAGTCCTCCCGTTGACTACTGCGCGATTGCACGTTGATGGGATAACGTGCATGCACAACACAATGCTGCAGTTATTCGCCACCAATTCCAGCAAAGGTTCAGTGCATACGTGTGTGAATGAACAGTGAATGCCGTGATAGCCAGTGAAAAAAAAAACAGTGCTCGTGATAGCTAGATTGTCTAGTGCTCGCTTCAGTTTGCATAATAAGGTTAGGAGGCATCGCCTCAATTTGTAGTAACCTGTTTTACTGTAAATCTCTGACGTCATTGTTTTCAAATGTAACTTATCGCTGCTGATAAAAAAATGTATTTGTAAACCAATGCAGAAGTCCTAGTTTTAATTTATTTTATTGTGAAATAAGACTTGTATCCTGTACATATCTGTACAAAAACTGAGCAAGTGCGATAATTTAAAGTAAAAAATAATAAAAATGTACGTAATTTTCAAAGATGTGTTCGCGTTTTATGTGCTTTTTTATTTACGTAATAAACGACATTTCAAACAAAACTGTGTTAAATTTACTCACGCAATTTTTAGTGCATATCCACCTACTGAATTAAAAGGAATCAATAGGTACTCATTAGGTCGGTAGGTAGGTAGGTAACAACATCTGTTAAAGTTAAATTTGGTAAGATTGGAAATTTTAATAGGTATTCTTTTTAAAATTAGCTTTCACATAAGATTTGTCTTATTATTATTAAATAAACAGAGGTAACACAACACAATTAGGTAGTTTCAGTTTATCATTACCTACAACATCTGTTAAAGTTAGTTATAAATTTTAATAGTATTCTTTTTAAAGATAACTTTCACATAAGCTTTGTCTCCTTATTATTATTAAATAAACAGAAGGGACACAACACAATTAGGTAGTTTTAGTTTATCATAGCTGCCCAGCTGTTCATGTTTTAAGCCTGCGATAAACACATAGGTACCTAAGTTGAGTTTCTGTCTTAATTTATCATACATACCCAGCTGTTAGTCTTTTAGGCCTACGATTAATGAACTGAACACATACCTACTTAGGTTGAGTTTCTGTTTCAGATAATCATACTTACCCAGCTGTTTTAGGCCTCAGATAAATGGACACATACCTTCCTAAGTTTTTGTCTTTGTTTTCATACCCAGCTGTTTTGTTTGTTTAGCGTTTATCTAACTGATCTGTCTGTTTGATTTATTAGGTACTGATACACGTTGATAATGTTTTTTTCATATTAGTGTTTCGTAATAATAGGTAATCGAATGCAGTAGGTAGTTACCTTTAATATTATTATTATGTAGGACTAAATTAATAGGCGCGCAGTGGCACCCCCTACCGCGCATCGGCACGCCGCATGAATGAGATAGGCATCTTCTGTCATGCTCACGTCCACGCGTCTGTCTTGTTCTCGCTAAGCTAGTCCATCTTCCGTCACGCTTAGGCCCATACGTCTGTCTAGTTTTCGCTCAAACTAGTACTTATGTAAGAGACGAAAGGCGATGTCGCGGAACAGCGGAGGCGGGAGCGGGTGTTCTTAAATAATAATATATTTTTTGTAAGGAAAAATAAAAACGTAAACGGGCCAATTTTCAAAAAAAAAAAAATTTGGTCCTCTTTCTATGTTACTGTTTGATGCTCTGTTAAAATATTATCACTTAAAACGAGGTAACCTTATATATAGGTAATTCATCGTTTAGCACTAAGATCATTTTAAATCAAATAGTTAATACAGTTATTAATAGCTATAAAAAGTTGGTTTACATTATTCGACTAGTAAAGAAAAATGGACTTCAAATAAAAATCTTGGGTGGTAAGGTGTGCATGTCACTTTGAGAAAAACCGCAGTGCATCTGGTGCAAATGAGATTTCTACTTATACCCTTCCAAGGAAATGTATCGAATTTCCGGTAACCCTGTGAAAAAAGCTTTTTCAAGCAGCGATGTTTTGCGTAGCGGGCGTTGCGCGTGGGCGTGCACGGCTGACGCATGCGCGGTCTGCGTCTCGCTACCGACGCTGCGCCTGCTTCGTTGCCTGCAGCCGTACGGGCTGCGCCCCGCGCCCTCGCCGCTTGACTTGCATTACGTGCACCCTGACATATCGGACATCTACTTCGTCGCGTAAGTTTCCTCCAAAATTGATCTACCTATAGTGTACTTATAAGAAAGCAAGAAAATACAAAAAAATATGAAATTAAAAAGACAACAATAAACAAAACTATTTACAAGCATAGCCAATGTCCGTTGTGCATTAGTAATATCCCAATCAAGAGGGCTTCACTCAGCATATGCCTTATCATAATGTATCTTATCATTGTTAAAGCCCTTTATGTTTATGGACTATTACTGTAATTCGTTTACTTATTAAAGCCGTAATATGTAGTTTTCCTTCTAAATTCATCATAATATATGCTAATGTTGTGTTTTTTTACTTACGTACCTACTAACTTTTACTTGGGAGAAAATGTCATGAAAACAGACCACTCTATGGAAAAAATATTTAATCATTCATTAAACACCTATTCTACGATCTTTTGCCTAACCATGTGAACCGTACACACGTTCAGGCAAGAAAAAATCATCCAATCCTTAATTTTGTAAGAGGTACCCTAAAATATATATATACTTGTTCTTTTTGTTTTCCTAAAAATGAAGGATATAAATCAGACTACAAAAATAAAGGTCGTGTGAAAAGATTTTTTTTATAAAATTTGCATTTTTGAGATTTTTTTTCAAGTTTCATTCAAAATAATTCAATTACCCCTTTGCTCTCGGTGTTTCCTAATTAAAGTAGTAAAATGCATTCTAGTACTTAATTTTAGGTGGTCGTTGTCCATCGTGTTTAGAATATAATCTAGGAAAATTATTTGAAAAAAAAAATGTATTCTAGACTCCAACACTATATATGTTTGTATGTTTGTCCACGGATTTCTTGAAAATATTGGTATATTTTAACTTAGAGCACAGTGTAAGTTTCATGAAATCGGTCCTGTAGTTTAAGAGACATAAGTAAAAATAATGAATTAATAAAATAAAAACTGACTAAAAATTTACTACAACGCATTTATGCTCTATTTAGAAATAAAAAACCAAAAATCTGCGCACGGGCGGAACTCGAACCAGCAACTTTCTGGCTAACTGGGCTAAACGCTCTACCAATTGAGCTACCAGGCTGTCTGTCCGACCTTGTGAAATTTATGGTTGCTTATGGATACGTCTTTTTGCGTGACGTCTAGCGCCATCTACCCGTGACATTGTGAGTGTTCAAATCATTCTAAACCATAAAGTGTCGTGTTGCAGGCCTGCAGGCGCACGTGCGGGGCTCGTGCACGTGTGGAGCGCTCGCAGCGGCGCGTGCCAGCCGCTGCCGCTCGCCGCCCCCGCGCTCGCCGTCGCCCTGCCGCCCGCCGCGCCACACCAGCGCAGACTGCTGCTCGTACTCGCAGCTGACTATGTCTATGTGAGTGCGGGATCTTTTCTTCTTCTTCTTCTTGACTTCACTTAGCCAAAATACCTCTATTTAATGGTTGTTGAAAATGTTCTTTACCAGTTCGATCTCGGTCAAACCAATTTTCATTAAAATATTTGTTAAGATCGCTTTATAAGCTTAGATTGAAGGGAAACGTCTTTCAAATGTTGATCATTTAGAATTAAATTATTGAACTGACACGAGTGATTGAGTTTTTGTTTTGTTCCTTGACTGGGCTCCCTCTTCAATATCATTACTTTATGTTTTTTAATGAGAATCGTAAAGTAACAGTATAATCTTACATACCAAGTTTCAACTGTATATTTTAAATCATAAAGTGGCTGTGACATACGAATGTACAGACAGACAGACTTGACGTTTGATAAGGGTTCTGTTTATACCGACTTCAAAAAAGGAGGTAATCAATTCAATCTGTTTGTGTGTGGTATCGTTATAATTTGATAATATTAGATTATATTGGTCTATTAAGGCTTCCAAAAACGGTGCCAAATTTTGTTAGTGTATGTGTGTTTTGTCGCAGTCACTCCCGGCTAGTGTGGACAAAGGGTGTTTAAAAGGTACTAATATTCGAATGAAATAAAGAAATCCGGGTATAGCATTTGGCAACAAAAGTTTATTCAAATTTGCTATTTCACAATTACCTTTTAACACCTTCAAAAAAATCAAATACAAAACTTAATAGCTCAGAATACAGTAGAGACTAGGTTAGGTTCTAATTTAGTTATCAATATCTATACTATTACAAATCTTAATGTTCACAAATTTCTAATTAAATAAAGATAAACCACCAATTTAAGTGTTTAATTACCTAAATAAATTCCAAAATTTATCCTCAAAGGGATTCCTAAATTATGCCTAAATTAATAGCTAAATTATCCCACTTTTCCTAAGTTAAAGTAAATACAAGAAAACCAACCTTGGATTTCATCGGAGGTTACTATTTCAAATCTTTGTTGCATCAAACTACAAACAATTCTGCAACATTACCCCAAAATTTCACCGATACCGATCCATCCCCAAAACAGCAGACAAGAAGCAAATCAATCCATAAGGAAGTTCTGACTTCAAAAATTAATCCAAATGAGGTCTAAGTGAGGTCTTAGTAAGGTCTAAGTAAGGTCACTGAAAAGAATTTACAAAAGGTTAGTTCAACGCACAAACCAAAGTAAAAGTTAAAAAACACTAACTTTTCATAATAAATATTTACCTGAGGTTACAACATGATCACCAAATTGTGACTGTTCAACTTACAGACACATATCAAAAGCGAAACCTAGAAATAAAAGAAAGTTCTAGTTAACAACCAATTTTTTTTTCTAAGTGAGGGTGGTTATACTTTTCATCACCCTATTTATGAAATCTATAATAAACCAATTTAATACCTGCAAAAGCTGGCTCGCCATATAATTTCTGAATTGATTACTAAACATTTATGCTAATTATTCTATTTGAGACCTGAAATGATAAAAATTACAACTCTCAATACAATATGCCCAGATGTAGGTAGGCTACATTTTCTTTACAAGGATTTCCAAAGGAGTTTCTCAACATACTTACCATTTTTCCAGTCATTTATATCAAATCATTTTCGAAATTAATTCATCCAAATTGACATGTTGGCGGCGTCTGAAACGATAAAAAGAACCATGTGCTCAGACTCTAAGAAATGTCTCGCAACAAACAAAAATCAACGCAAACCTTTCTGCAGATACTTACCAGGAGTAACTATCAAACTATAAAATAATTTGGGGCGTGCCCCATTATAATTTTCACTTCTAATACATTATTATAACAAACGTTCCACTCCGACGCACGACCAACAGTGCGGAACCGGAAAAACGGCAGCTGTCACACTTGACAAATGTCAGTGTCACCATCCATCTTATCTATGCCAAAATATGGACTGGAGTCCTACATCCATTTAGCTTTTCGTTTCACGCGAACTTACATAAAAATATACAACGTTACAGTTTGTCCACGGATTTTTCGAAAAATAAAAGCTATGAAGATATATGCTATAAAGCAAGATGATTGATTTTTCGAATCAGGTATACTTCAACTTAGGGTACAGTGTAAGTTTCACCAAATACGGTCCTGTAGTTTTTGAGAAATGGGCAACAACTAAAAATCCTATGTGTGTAGACTGTTGGTGTAGTAGGTAAGCTTGACATCGTGCACCGACTCCAAAAGATTTTGTTTCTCCTAAATAGAAAAAGAAATGCGTTATTCTAAGCTTTTTAGTCGGCTTTTTTAAGTTAATTAATTTTTGAAATTATTCGGCCACTAGAGCACTGAAAATTAACTTTTATCTTTTGTCTATCATTTTAGTTTACTTTCACCTCGTATCAGTATTCCACTTTATCCAGAAATACACAATGTATTTTTATGACTTGTCCTCCAACAGGTTTGGCGCTGTCGAGCTACCCCGCAGCCTATCGAGTACCCACCTTCTTTTTCCATATGAACAATATTGTGTGTCGGTAAAACTTAGATGTAGATATAATGTTAAAAACAAATACACTGAAGTAAGTTTTGTTACATTTGATTATGATGTTGTGGCAATTTAACCGATAAGTAAGATTTAATATTGATTGTTAACATGTCCTTGAAATAAAAAAATCTATGAGTAGTATTGTAGTTTCATTAAATGAAGAAATAAAATAAACTTTAAAAAAAAGGTGGTGCTGTGATAGTTGATGCTTGATGGTCAAAGTGATGGCACAGACTCCAAAAAGAAATTGTTTGCCTTAAACGGATTCCTTTCCTTTCAATGATGAAAAGTTTATTTAAGACTTTTTAGTGCATTTTGGTTTTGAAGTCGGTTTTTACTTTTTTTAAAAGTTTATTTTATTTCTTCATTTTTAGTGATTACATAAGAGGGGGGGGGGGGGGAGTTGCACCTTATAATTCTATTTTTTTAGGGAGGTACAAATTATCTATCATATGTTCCGTCATTATAATTACTGAACTCCTAAGCGTTAAGGAGTTCCACCATCAGCTCAGCCCCACAAGATGTTGACTATCAGACGTAACAACACGTCAACATTAAGATTCTAGTAAAGAAACACTTTACGTGCCTTTAAAATTTGAGGGTTTCCCTCGATTACACCAAGATCCCATCATCACATCCCAAAATGGAAAAAAAGGTACACCCTCTAAGTCGGAGAAATTTTTTTTTGATTTGGTCGACAAACGACTGAGATATGAGGTAACAAACATACAAAAAAAAACATACAGTCGAATTGATAACCTCCTCCTTTTTTGAAGTCGGTTAAAAATATATAATAGTTTAAGAAACTCTGAAAAACACGCTTTCATAAATGCACGTAAAAATAAAAAAAAAACAATTATAGATGGTTAAAATTGTCTCTATTGCTGGGCTCATTTGTACAATATGTGCTTTTAATTATAATATTTGATAATAAAAGCGTTGGGCGTTGGAACAGGAAAGATTTTCATGTAAATTACGTTTCATTTTATTTTCATACATTTATTGCAATTAGGCGCATGAGCCCGCATTATTTCCATTTCTATCAGTGCGTTTATATTGCATGGTGTTTTACCTGTCAGCATAGAATAATCGAAGTTCAATCTAGAGGCCACAAAGTGATTTTACTCTACATCGGGCCACATACTTCTGTTCAGTCGCAAAAGTACGGGGCTCTAAGTACACCAATACCGTAAAGCCTTGCATCTTTGTTACGAGATGCACAACTTAAAATCACTGGGAACATGCGCCTTTCCACCATACCGTTACTGTACTTGGCCGGGAATTTTATACCTATTGCCTGAATAAGGTGCAACAATTTCAAATACAGCAATCATACAACATTCCAGGATAGAATGCTAGTGCATAAGCATTCCGGCTTATCATCAGACCTTGAAATCTAATCTTGGTCAAAGTTACAAGACTTTTCTTAATAGTTCAAACATAGCTATAATACAAAAAATCCATCATGAAGTTTATATCATCAGGCTTCATTATCTGATCAGTTCGACAGTACCATATTAGTGTATTTTCATTAGAACTACATGCAGCTGCCAATTTTCATGACGCTGTGATCCTTGTAAGATGGTGGAATTAGTCACCAAAGATTCCATTTCATAGTTAGTCACATACACGACGACATACTTAAAGCGTGTTAACTAGTAAGTAATAATTACGAGTATGAATAAAATTATATTTCAGTATACAAACACTATTTTTGAATAGTAAGAAGCCAACTGGATTTAGGTCGTGACCAACAAGAAACGCAATAGTCGCGACTCGCGATAGTCCCACACCACATCACACACGCACACACCACGGGCTAAGGCAGAGGCTCAGCATCAGAATGGCGCTCCGGATATCACACGGAGCTTATGCGTGCGTTAGCGCAGCGCGCGTGCACCGAATCGCGTGCGCGCGTCTGCTCAGTAACTCGTGCGAGGGCACCAAGCCGCCGCCGTGCCCACCTTGCCAGCCTGCGGCGCGCCCACCCTGCCGCGCCACACCACAGGCCACGCTACGCGCCACGCGCCGCGTCTGCTGCCCGCCGCCTGCTGGCAGCCCACCGCCCTGCCCACCCGCCCCCTGCGAGCCGCCGCTTACCTGCAACGCTGCGAGAACGGAAAAGCAAGTAAGGCCATTAGTTTACAGCGGTCACATTTTTAGTTTGACGGCAGTCTGATCCATCAGTCATGTCAGAATGTAAGCTACACTTTAGGAAAAGTAGCAGATTTTTATGGTTACCATAAAAATAAACCAAGTGCGAATCGAACTCGCACACTAAGGGTTCCGTAACTACTTTGACTGAATTAGATGTCCACTTATTTCCATTTAGCCAAAATACCCTTCCAGCTCCAGAGCGCCCAAAGGGGGGGCGCTGTCAAAATTGCATAAGTCGGGCCAAGAGCCAAGACTTGGCCAAAAGCGCCCACCTTTGGACACTCTAAAATCCGTTGTGTTTTTTTGGGGCTGTATAAATGCTTATTCCTTGGGTATGTTGACCTTTATAAGTAAAGGACAGATGTTTTTATTGCATAGACCACAAAAACATCCGGTTGCTGACAGTGTCTGATTGAAGTTTGATTGTCATTTTCTCATAACTTTTTCATAAATTACGTCAACCTACCTCGACTTTGTTTGGTTCTAAGTTTTCATTTTTGTCAAAACAATGCGTGTAGGGTGTCTACGGATAGGTCTTTTAAAATGACACAGAGGTTCCTTAAACCATTTTTTTAAGTCTAACGTTTGATAGATAGACGCTTCCAAAGTGGTAAATGGTTCCCTCCCCCTCTAACTTCTAAACTAAGCGAGTGCAAATTTTGAAAAAAATATGTAATGTAAATGCTAACAAACACTTTCAACCAAAATTAGTTTGAACCGAATCAAACTAGTTGTTTTTGAGATATAGCACATTTTCAACAACCGCAAACATTACTTTTTTCTTCATACAAACAAAGTTAATTTTTTTTTCTTCATACAAAAACAATTAAAAACAAAGTTATGTATGCTAGTGGATTCGCTTATTCAGTTAAAATTGGCACGGAACCCTCTGTCCGCAAATCGGACTCGCAGTTGGCTGGTTCTTACTCAAACGTAAATAGGATGTCTTATCTAGTTAGTAGTAAAGCTTACAAATCAAAACAACGAACACCACACATATCAGGCACACGTGTTCGGGTTCGGTCTGGAAAAATAACTATGTTCTTCAGAGTAGAGGACAAAGTTTATTTGTGGTTGTTGAAAATGTGTTATATCTCAAAAACAACTCGTTCGACCTAGTTCAAATTTATTTTTTGTATTTGATCAGTACTACTTTTATTTAAAATGTCAATTACTTATTTTAAATTATGAGGGAGGACGCCCAATATACCACTGGAAGCGTCTACCTTTCAATTTTTTTTAGGAATATGTATGTTCCTATAAAACCAATCCTTAGACAGTCCACATGCATAGGTTTCAGTATTTTATTCAAATTCAAATATTTCATTTCAGAATATAATTCCATATACAATACTCCTTAAATTTACGTTAGTAGCATTCATATTAAAAAAAAATCAATTTCAAATAATAATTAAAATGCACATGTCAATTATCCAGAAACAAAAACAAAATTATTATTATTTTAGTTTTATATAAGGGAGAGCTCATATTTTTTTATTTTTTGTATAGGAATCAAAAAAGCTGTTTACAAAATAATAATTAACAACTAATTATTATTTTGTAAACAGGTAACAAACTTTATTTGATAACTCGACGAAACTGGCATAGACAATTTTCAATTTCAGGTTTCCAAAAGAATGAGTCTGTCGCCAGAGAAATGTGGTACTGATCGAGATCTTGTCGCTCGCCGCCTGGCTCTCGCAGAGGAGAGGCGTCGCTTGGACTACGAACGTGAGGTCGTCAACCGCCCCTCAACGTACGCACGCGAACCACCTCCGGCGCCGTACACGCTCGGGGGTGAGCGAGAGTGTGCACGCGCCACCGACGGCCGCAACTATGCTGTTAAATGCGAGCGCGCGTCGCTTGCGCCCTGCGGTCCCGGACGCGTGCCGCCGCCACCGCGCTGCGTCGAGCTTATGCGCGACACGGAATGCACCATCCGTGACAACGCCCATCTTGACCCATGCGCTCACGTTCCTCGAACCATAGTTGACATAGATCGCAGCGCTACTCGTACCACGATTGCTCCGACGGCTTCTACTTCTCCGGCGCCTCAACCTTATTCGTCCAGCTATCCAGCTTCCACAAAACCCGGTCAGTCACCGCCTGCAAAAAATTTCACATCTCGGATCATGGAGAGGCTCAGTTTGACTCGTAATGCTGCAGCTTCGTGCCCAAGAAGCGTCGTTGAGCCAAAATGTAAAACTACAGGAGCCCGAAGGGCTGGCGACTCTAGTTGGTGTCAAACTCAGCCAAAACCGGCTTCATTTTCTCAATGCTGTCGCGAGCCGACGACGATGGAAAAAATAAAAAGCAGAGGTCCAAGCAAGTGCACTCGTGGCAAAGGTGGTATGAGTGGCAAACGATCGTTTCATTCCTCCACCTACAATCTAGCTTCAGCAGCGTGTGGAGACCGCAAAAATACCTCCGAAGCAAGCGTTGCTACTGCTAAGGGTACTGCTGATGCAGAATCATTAAAAAAGGTATTAAAAGAACGAGATACCCTTCAAGAGGCAGGACGTGGGCGCATTGTTACCGGTGTTAATAAAAGATCTCAGAATACAACATCTGGTAGACTAGACATACCAGTACCCTCAGGTGCACAAAATGTTCGCATCCAGGTATCACTCGACGGCACTCAAATTTGTTGCAAACCAAACACCGAAGCTACCATGTCTGTAGTAAACTATTCTGAAATTCCTGATAAACCTGCTGCTAAAACAAAAACTGAATCTTGGCTATCATTAAAAAGTCTTCATAAAAAGCTGACAAATAGCAGAAAAAATGGCAGTTCAAATGTCAGCGATAAAAACTATGATCTAAGACAATCATCTGCAACGTGTCCGCGACCAGAGCCACTTACTATGAAGACTTCTAAACAAAGCGTTCCACGTGAACCCTGCGGTACTCCACCTTCACAAACCGACCCTTGTAAGCCACAGAATCCATGTAAGCTAAGAGAAAATAAGCCAAAAGATCCTTGTAAGCAACGAGAAAACACAAAACCCAAAGATCCATGTAAGTCACGAGAAACTATCAAGCCAAAAAACCCTTGCCAACCAAGAGACCCCTGTAAGCCCTCTACGCCAGCTGCTCCCGAGCGACCAACCTGCCCCACACATGGCAAACCAACCGGAAAGAAACAGTTTTACACTGCTACTGACCCCGACTCCCTTTTAGCAGAATCTGTGTTATAAATGATGTTGACCATATTTGTGTGTGTGTGAATAAATAAAATAAAACAATACCCAAATATTTTATTTTATTTATTATTTATTTATTTATCAAACAATGTTTTACAATAAATAGCACTAATCCCACAAAACGATTTACATAGTTTGACCATGGGATCACGAGTCTCTAACAAAACAAATATCAAAACTTAATACTAAGCTAAGTTAGCTGAAAAATACATTTTAAGCTTTATTTTAAACTCATTTTTATCTTGTTCCCGGCATATATCCCCGGGCAAACTATTCAATAGGTATATTAACCATTTCTTAAATGTTCTATCACCAAAGTATATATTTAAGTTTATATTTACTTTAGTTACTTCAAATTTTCCCGTAGACACTGACCGGGTATAATGACTATGGTTGACTAATGTTAGACTATCCTTCTGACTGTCATGGTTATTTGTTAACAATAGGTATTTATGTTTTAAACTGACCGGGATAATTTTACAAATCTTAAATAATTTATGATAATTACCTTTGCAATTTGCTTTCGTTTTGTTATTTACTAGTAGTTTAAGAAATCTAATTTGCAGTATTTCAAGCTTATCAATGTATTAAATGTTAGTCCTTAACTGTCGAGAGCGTAACCCAAAATTGATTCAATTAATGAAAGGTATAATAATTTTAATGCAGTAGTAGGAACTCTAAATCTTAAGTGGTAAAATTTACCTAGGAGTAATCTCAACTTATTACAAATGTAATCTACGTGATGTGACCATGAAAAATTATTGTCTACTTTAACACCGAGGTAATTAACACAATCTACTTCTTTATTGGGCGTACACTTGCAACAAACAAAATCATTATGTAGGCACGAAAAACTATGTGCATACATGAAGGATGGTGAATCAGTGGGACGCAGATATGGCGAGTGGATAATTAGTAGATTAGTTTTGTCTGAATTTATGATAATACCATTATCATGCGACCATTTGACCACCGCGTCTATGTCTTGCTGCACCAGGCGACACGATTCCGCGAGATCAGTGCCGGCTCGGCATACATGTTTGCAGAAGATCTGTGTACGCTGCGCTCAGATCATCCGCAAACATGTATGCCGAGCAGTGTTGTAGTACATTACATAAGCTGTTGACGATTTGTAAGTAGCAAATAGGCCCACATCCGGAACCCTGCGGAACTCCGCACTTTACCTCCACTGCCTCGCTGAGCACATCACCAACCTTCACGTGATATTCCATTCAAAAGTGTTTTCGTATCTAGTGTCAAATGCTTTTTCATTGATTATCAAATGATTATTACTAATTAACTCTCTTCACCCCATGTAGGTCTGTTCGGTTTCGGGGTGCATATTGCGACGTTGTTTTAATCTGTTTAACAACCGTTCAAGTTACATTTTTGTGTTGTCACTATACAAACTTAATAATATAAATTGCCTTGTAGAAAGCAACTTTGGTAGGGAGTATGCCTATAGCCCCAGATAGCGTAAGACACGAGGATCGTTTCCTCGTCTGTCACACAACCGAAGTTGCTTTTTACAAGTGCAATTTATATCCGTTCAAGTTCTAGGCGTTCCAGTCCCACTCATCTAGTGAGTTGCTAAATTGGTATTGTGATCATAGATTGGTATTGTAATATACAAATATAACTCGCTTTGCTTTATACCGTACCTTGTAAGCCCTCTACGCCAGCTGCTCCCGAGCGACGAACCTGCCCCACACATGGCAGACCAACCGGAAAGAAACAGGTTTTCACTGCACTGACCCTGACTCCCTTTTAGCAGAATCTTTGTTATGAATGATGTTGACCATATTTGTGTGCGTGTATGTGTGTGAATAAATAAAACCAAACAATACCCGGATATTATTATTACTAATTAACTCTCTTCACCCTATGAAGGTCTGTTCGGTTTAAGCGCTGGTAGTCTGATGCTGCAAAAATTTTACATTTCATTATCACAAAAAATAGCTTGCAGTATCACGAAATCTGATAAAATTAACCGTATTCATAATGCAATCTTCAAACGAACACATTTGCCACGAATCGTACCCGATACACATCCTCCCATTATTTAGGGTAACCGTTATAACGGATGATATTTTTAACCGACTTCAAAAAAGGAGGAGGTTATCAATTCGACTGTTTTTTTTTTGTATGTATGTTACCTCATATCTCAGTCGTTTGTCGACCGAATCGAAATTTTTTTCACCTACTTAGAGGGCGTACCTTCTAGTTGGTCCTATTTTTCCATTTTGGGATCTGATGATGGGATCTTGGTGTAATCGAAGGAAACCCTCAAATTTTAAAGGCACGTAAAGTGTTTCTTTACTAGAATCTTAATGTTGACGTGTTGTTACGTCTGATAGTCAACATCTTGTGGGGCTGAGCTGATGGTGGAACTCCTTAACGCTTAGGAGTTCAGTAATTATAATGACGGAACTTATGATAGGTAGTTTGTAGTTTCTTAAAAAATAGTATCATAAGGTGCAACTCCCCCCCCCCTCTTATGTAATCACTAAAAATGAAGAAATAAAATAACCTTAAAAAAAAAGTAAAAACCGACTTCAAAACCAAATGCACTAAAAACTCTGAAATAAACTCTTTACCGTTGAAAGGAAAGGAATCCATTTTAGGCAAACAATTTCTTTTTGGAGTCGGTGCCATCACTTTGACCATCAAGCATCAACTATCACAGCACCGACTCCAAAAAGAAATTGTTTGCCTAAAACGGATTCCTTTCCTTTCAATGGTGAAGAGTTTATTTCAGAGTTTTTAGTGCATTTTGGTTTTGAAGTCGATTTTTACTTTTTTTTTAAAGTTTATTTTTTATATTAAAGAGCTTATAGTCCTTACTGCCGAACTGATGGTTTTTACTGTCAACAAATATGCAATAATTCATCATATTTAATTAAAGCTGTCTGTCTGATTGTAAATAGAGATAAAAAATGGCATGAAATCATAATAAAGGTTCAGAAAATAATATTATGCAATAAACCTCATCTCAGCACAAGCACACAGCAATAAAACCCGCCGATTGCGTGTCGGACTCGTTCACTAAGGGTTCCCTGCCATTTTTATCTTATTTAGAAATCCACTTACTTCCACTTAGCCAAAATGCCACAATATTATGTTGACAGCAAATATAACTTTGTTTTTCATAGTATTTCTATAAATAATTAAGTTATGTTTGCGATTATTGAAAATATGCTCTATGTAACGGTCAGCTATTAATGTCACGTCAACTGTCAAGTGTGAGTGCCCGAGGGATATCTAAAATGTTGTAAATAAATTAAACACCCAAGTTAACCGTATGGCTTCTATTCGAGCACTAACTTAATGTTACAATGCATATTGCAACATACATCTAATGTCACTGTCCCAAATGTGGGGCGCGATCGAAGTGCAATTTCATAATCGTGCATAGTGATTAACTACTAAATTAACTTAAATCATGTACGTACATCGTACATATTGCCACTACAAAACAAAATATTTACAACACACATAAAATTGAAAGCTAAATGGCATAGTAGGACTTAAATAACAGGCAATCTCTACTTAAATATCTTATGTAAAATATGTAATTCAACTTTTAAACTATATAATTAACTACAGTTCCCATGATCATATAACGCACTATGCACATGTATCACTATGTCTGTCAGTGTCAAATTTCACTTTACTTGAGGAAGGTAACACTTTCACTTTGTTCACACAACTGTACACTTCAGGTTTGCGCCTGATTTCACTATATCCTTCCGGCGTTTCCTCCTGGAGCTCCACCTCCACAGAGTGTCCTTTGATTACTATCATGATTGATTGGCGCCTTTAGCTTACTACTTCGCCTTCGCCAGCACCAAATGGAAGTTACGAACAGTGCAATGCTTACGGCTAGGACTAAATATATCATGGTATAATGATGCCAGTCATGTGCAGATAAGTTTTGTAGTGTGGACTGCTCTTTGATTATAGTTAATTCTTTCTTAATATTTTCTAGTTTATCTTCATGTGTTTCAATTTGCAACGATGTATTTCTTAGAGAGGTATTTATTAAGTAATTGATAGGTGATATGGTAGGTATGTTCAGGTGTATCGGATCTTGTAACATAACATTGTCAGCGTATTCTTGTGTTGTGTATAGCATAAATGTGTCACCTCGTAGGACACACCCCCGCTCAAGTGTCAGCAGTCCTGTGTTACGTAGAGTCTCTGACGTCATGCCAGCGGGACACATAATGTGAACGAAGCATACGTCACAGCAATAATAAAACCACGTGTTTTGCTTGTGCAACTTGATCCATTTGTCAAGGCATGTTGTACTTTCCGAATGGCAATATACATCGTGTTTCTCATTCTTATGAATAAGTTGTACATCACATATAGATTCACCTCGGCTTCTGGTGCTATATACAGGATGTGATAGTTTGCACATAAGTTTTTGTTCATGCATGGTTTGACAATTGAGAATATCTGATTGTTCTAACGGTACAAACGTAAATTTATTTGCATTAAATGCAATAAATTCGGAAGTTGGGATAGTAATCACTACACGACTCGAATCAACCCGCTGAGGAATGCTTATCAGTCTATCAAGTTCATACGGCTCATCACTCAGTAACGGGATTCTTATCTCCATCATAAGGTATTGATTTATAATGCGTGCGTGAATTCTAAACAATCTGTACAATTCTCTTACATTGTCTTGAATGTCAGGTAATGCAAGGTTATGTGGTAAATGACGTGCAATTCTATCTAATTCAGTTAGCAACTGATTGGGTGTTATAAGATGTATGTCAATATGGCCTTGGTACATATTTGTCAATGTATAGATAAGGGGTTTGTTGAATATATTTCAGATTTTGAATCATAGTTTCCGCTGCTATAGCCGATGTAAAGACATAAAATGCATTCTGCGTGTTCTGGTTTTCTTGTTGAGTTTCATTTTCTAGTTTCATCAGGTGATCGTTAATAAGGTTAAAGTGTTTGGTCATTGTTGCCTCATTGCGTTGCAGAATATTATGCTCAGCCTCTAAAATGCTTGTTTGATTTTTTATTAATTGCAGTAGATGATTATCATTTTGTTGTAAGGTGGCGATATCCTTTTCGTATTTTTCGGCAAATCGTTCATCTAATACGCCAAACAAAGAGTTTGCAACATAGCCGATGCCGTCAATTAAACCTCTTTTGTATCTTTTTTGTGGCAAGTTGTGTGTTTTTAACAAGTCATTGTAATAGTGCAATTCACGTAGATTTTGATCAAGTTGATTGATAAAGACTTGGAATTGTATAGCCCACTCTTCTCTCTGATATTGTTTGATGTGTGTCAAAAATGTCTGTACTGCGTCTACGTTTTGCCAATAACTAGTCATGTTATAATAGAAAATCAATTTCCATTCGTCCTTGATTTCATATGTTTCGGCAATCTTGTCAAAATATATGGTTTGATTTCCTGTCAGCGGAGTTATGTTAACTTTGTTGGTGGATTGTAGCATCGAAGGCACAAATAAGGTCAACAGTAATAACATCGAGGAAAAGCATTTCAAATTCCAATTTCCCCCTCTTCCTCTTCTGCTCGTTTTGTTTCCACTGTCATTATTTTTTGACATGTTTTGTTCGTCATCAATTAAAGTTACAAGTTTTGTGATTGGTCTTTTTATTTCACCCTTTGCAGTTTTTAAAGTTACTACTCTTGTATAGCCGTCCTTTCCAGGATGTAAGTCGATAATACGTCCGAGAGCCCATTTTCCTGCTGGTAAGTTTTCATTTTTAATGCACACAATGTCATTGAGTTTTGGATCTGCGTTTGGTCTTTTCCATTTCAACCTGGCTTGCAGTTGTTGTAAATATTCCTGTGACCATTTCTTCCAAAAATCTCTACTTATTTTCTGTACAATTTGCCATCGCGTTCTATGGTCACAGTTCACCGAATCGGCTTGTGGAATTGTCAGGTTAGGCGTACCGGTGAGAAAGTGAGCCGGTGTTATGCAATCGAGGTCTTCTAAATTTTCAGTCACTGTACACAACGGTCTCGAATTTAAACAAGCTTCAATATGGCATAGTAACGTGGTCATTTCTTCATATGTCAAACGCTGTTCACCTATAACTCGTTTCAAATGATATTTCGTACTTTTAACACAGGCTTCCCATAACCCTCCTGCAGAGGGGTATCCTGGTGCGTTAAAGTGCCAGTTAATTCCCATTTCTCCTATTTTGTCTAAAAAGTAGGTGTCAATTGTTTGTAGAATGTTTTTGTATTGCTCACGCAGGATACGATTAGTTGACGTAAAGTTGGTACCGTTGTCACTATACATATCTTTTGGAGTTCCGCGTCGTGCACAAAAGCGCTTGAACGCAGCCAAAAATGCGTTACTGCTGAGTTCTGTCACAAGTTCCAGATGCGCTGCTTTTGTAGCCAGACATACAAAAACCGCAATGTATGCCCACAATGTCTTAACACCTCTTCCTTTACTAGCCTTTATTTCGATGTGTCCGGTGAAGTCCACCCCTGTGTGTGTGAAAGGGCGCGATATCGTCACTCTAGGCTCTGGTAGGTCTGCCATGATTTGGTTTTGTTCCTTTGCGTTGAACCGCCGACATACGCTGCATCTGTGTAAGACTCGCTTAACCGCGCGTTGACCTCCTACAATCCAATATTTCCTTCTTAAATGTGTCAATGTCAATTTAGGACCTCCATGTAATGTTTGATGATGAGCTTGTAAAATTATTAAGTCGGTCAATTTATTGTCATGTGGGAGTAGCATTGGATTTTTTGCGTCTTCGGATAAGCTTGAATGTTTTAGTCTACCGCCGACACGTAAAAAATTTTCATTATCAACATATGGATTTAAGGACAATAAGTTGCTTTTGAACCGACTTCAAAAAAGGAGGAGGTTATCAATTCGACTGTATGTTTTTTTTTTTATCATCATTTTTTTTTTGTATGTATGTTACCTCATATCTCAGTCGTTTGTCGACCGAATCGAAAAATTTTTTCACCTACTTAGAGGGTATACCTTCTAGTTGGTCCCATTTTTTCCATTTTGGGATCTGATGATGGGATCTTGGTGTATTCGAGGGAAACCCTCAAATTTTAAAGGCACGTATAGTGTTTCTTTACTAGAATCTTAATGTTGACGTGTTGTTACGTCTGATATTCAACATTTTGTGGGGCTGAGCTGATGGTGGAACTCCTTAACGCCTAAGAGTTCAGTAATTATAATGACACAACTTATGATAGGTAATTTGTAGCTTCGTAAAAAATAGAATCATAAGGTGCAACTCCCCCCCCCCTCTTATGTAATCACTAAAAATAAAGAAATAAAATAAACTTTAAAAAAAAGTAAAAACCGACTTCAAAACCAAAATGCACTAAAAAGTCTTAAATAAACTCTTCACCATTGAAAGGAAAGGAATCCGTTTTAGGCAAACAATTTCTTTTTGGAGTCGGTGCCATCACTTTGATCATCAAGCATCAACTATCACAGCACCGACTCCAAAAAGAAATTGTTTGCCTAAAACGGATTCCTTTCCTTTCAATGGTGAAGAGTTTATTTAAGACTTTTTAGTGCATTTTGGTTTTGAAGTCGGTTTTTACTTTTTTTTAAAGTTTTTGAGTTTATAGGTTGATTAGACTTAAGTTTCAAAATCTTCTTTTGGAATGTGTATACTTGAATATTTTTTATTATTGTTTTTTCTGCTAATTGCAGTTCTGTACTCGTCAAATAATTTGTTTTTATTTTAGCATGCGACTTCAAATTATTAATGAATCTTTGTATCCATGCTACGACCCGTGTTATGTGAGTCATTTCACTGTGTCTATCAATTAATTCCGCGACGACTGAAGACGGCTCAGATTGCACAACACATGTTTGTTGTTTTTGTTTTGACTCCAGGTTGGTGGGAGTGATTTCAGGTAGCTTATTTGTATTTATGTCAAAATGTTTTAACCATCCCGGACCTTGAAGCCATAGAGGATGATTAAGGAGTTGTGAACAAGTTACACCTCTAGTTGCGCAATCTGCCGCGTTTTGTTCTGACTTAACATAGTTCCAGTGAGCTTTTGGTATGACGTCAAGTATTTGCTTTACTCTATTGCTCACGAACGTTTTCCACCTCGTGATGTCACCATTCAACCAACTCAAAACAATCATAGAGTCACTCCAAGCGAACGTGTTCATGTCAATGTTTTTCCACTTCAATGCTGTCAAAACTCTCTTCATAAGTTGTGTTAATAGAACCGCAGCACATAGTTCGAGTCGTGGTAACGTCAATTGTTTATTACTTGGCGCTAATCTCGATTTTGCAGATATCAATCTCACTATGGGCTCATTTTTGTCATTTACTGTGCGTATATAGATAACACATGCGTAAGCTTTTTCTGACGCATCGCAAAATCCATGTATTTGGAATGGTTTTGTCATGTCACCGAGCCATCTTGGCATTTCAAATTTTTGTATGTCATCTAGTTCATGTCTCAGTATCTTCCATTCCTCTTGAATATCGTCCGGTAAAATGTCATCCCAGTTACATTTTAATAGCCAAATTTTCTGGAACATGAGTTTTGATTTAATAGTCAATGGTGTTAGGAATCCCACGGGATCGAATGTTTTCGATATTTCAGATAACAGAGTTCTTTTTGTCAAGTTGTCAGCACATTTATTTATTTTATTAGGAAATGTAAAGCATAAAGATGAAATAAGAAACCAAAAATTTGCGCACGGGCGGGACTTGAACCAGCAACCTTTTGGCATACCGGGCCAAACGCTCTTACCAATTGAGCTACCGTGCTGTTAGTCCGACCCTGCGAAATTCGTGGTTTCTTATGAAAACGTCAATTGCGTGACGCTTAGCGCCATCTAGCCGTCTGTTTATGAAACAGATGGCCCAAGCAGTTATTCTTTGCAGAATAAATTCAACTTGAAAATTGATGTCGCTTCGCTATCTAATGCTTTAGAATGTTTTTAACACTCACAGTGTCGTATTTTATATTCATAAAGATGAAATAAGAAACCAAAAATTTGCGCACGGGCGGGACTTGAACCAGCAACCTTTTGGCATACCGGGCCAAACGCTCATAATCATCATAAATCTGTTTCATAAACAGACGGCTAGATGGCGCTAAGCGTCACGCAATTGACGTTTTCATAAGAAACCACGAATTTCGCAGGGTCGGACTAACAGCACGGTAGCTCAATTAGTAAGAGCGTTTGGCCCGGTATGCCAAAAGGTTGCTGGTTCAAGTCCCGCCCGTGCGCAAATTTTTGGTTTCTTATTTCATCTTTATGAATATAAAATACGACACTGTGAGTGTTAAAAACATTCTAAAGCATTAGATAGCGAAGCGACATCAATTTTCAAGTTGAATTTATTCTGCAAAGAATAACTGCTTGGGCCATCTGTTTCATAAACAGACGGCTAGATGGCGCTAAGCGTCACGCAATTGACGTTTTCATAAGAAACCACGAATTTCGCAGGGTCGGACTAACAGCACGGTAGCTCAATTGGTAAGAGCGTTTGGCCCGGTATGCCAAAAGGTTGCTGGTTCAAGTCCCGCCCGTGCGCAAATTTTTGGTTTCTTATTTCATCTTTATGAATATAAAATACGACACTGTGAGTGTTAAAAACATTCTAAAGCATTAGATAGCGAAGCGACATCAATTTTCAAGTTGAATTTATTCTGCAAAGAATAACTGCTTGGGCCATCTGTTTCATAAACAGACGGCTAGATGGCGCTAAGCGTCACGCAATTGACGTTTTCATAAGAAACCACGAATTTCGCAGGGTCGGACTAACAGCACGGTAGCTCAATTGGTAAGAACGTTTGGCCCGGTATGCCAAAAGATTGCTGGTTCAAGTCCCGCCCGTGCGCAAATTTTTGGTTTCTTATTTCATCTTTATGAATATAAAATACGACACTGTGAGTGTTAAAAACATTCTAAAGCATTAGATAGCGAAGCGACATCAATTTTCAAGTTGAATTTATTCTGCAAAGAATAACTGCTTGGGCCATCTGTTTCATAAACAGACGTCTAGATGGCGCTAAGCGTCACGCAATTGACGTTTTCATAAGAAACCACGAATTTCGCAGGGTCGGACTAACAGCACGGTAGCTCAATTGGTAAGAACGTTTGGCCCGGTATGCCAAAAGATTGCTGGTTCAAGTCCCGCCCGTGCGCAAATTTTTGGTTTCTTATTTCATCTTTATGAATATAAAATACGACACTGTGAGTGTTAAAAACATTCTAAAGCATTAGATAGCGAAGCGACATCAATTTTCAAGTTGAATTTATTCTGCAAAGAATAACTGCTTGGGCCATCTGTTTCATAAACAGACGGCTAGATGGCGCTAAGCGTCACGCAATTGACGTTTTCATAAGAAACCACGAATTTCGCAGGGTCGGACTAACAGCACGGTAGCTCAATTGGTAAGAGCGTTTGGCCCGGTATGCCAAAAGGTTGCTGGTTCAAGTCCCGCCCGTGCGCAAATTTTTGGTTTCTTATTTCATCTTTATGAATATAAAATACGACACTGTGAGTGTTAAAAACATTCTAAAGCATTAGATAGCGAAGCGACATCAATTTTCAAGTTGAATTTATTCTGCAAAGAATAACTGCTTGGGCCATCTGTTTCATAAACAGACGGCTAGATGGCGCTAAGCGTCACGCAATTGACGTTTTCATAAGAAACCACGAATTTCGCAGGGTCGGACTAACAGCACGGTAGCTCAATTGGTAAGAACGTTTGGCCCGGTATGCCAAAAGATTGCTGGTTCAAGTCCCGCCCGTGCGCAAATTTTTGGTTTCTTATTTCATCTTTATGAATATAAAATACGACACTGTGAGTGTTAAAAACATTCTAAAGCATTAGATAGCGAAGCGACATCAATTTTCAAGTTGAATTTATTCTGCAAAGAATAACTGCTTGGGCCATCTGTTTCATAAACAGACGTCTAGATGGCGCTAAGCGTCACGCAATTGACGTTTTCATAAGAAACCACGAATTTCGCAGGGTCGGACTAACAGCACGGTAGCTCAATTGGTAAGAACGTTTGGCCCGGTATGCCAAAAGATTGCTGGTTCAAGTCCCGCCCGTGCGCAAATTTTTGGTTTCTTATTTCATCTTTATGAATATAAAATACGACACTGTGAGTGTTAAAAACATTCTAAAGCATTAGATAGCGAAGCGACATCAATTTTCAAGTTGAATTTATTCTGCAAAGAATAACTGCTTGGGCCATCTGTTTCATAAACAGACGGCTAGATGGCGCTAAGCGTCACGCAATTGACGTTTTCATAAGAAACCACGAAATTTCGCAGGGTCGGACTAACAGCACGGTAGCTCAATTGGTAAGAGCGTTTGGCCCGGTATGCCAAAAGGTTGCTGGTTCAAGTCCCGCCCGTGCGCAAATTTTTGGTTTCTTATTTCATCTTTATGAATATAAAATACGACACTGTGAGTGTTAAAAACATTCTAAAGCATTAAATGTAAAGCAGTCAGTTTCAGGGTTCCATTGTAGTCCCAAAGCTTTAGTCACTCCTTCATTGGTAAAATGCATAGTATTTTGGTGTAATTCCGAAGTCGATAAACTTTTAAGCAAAATGGGCTCATTACTGTTCCATTTTCTTAAGGTCAAACCTGCGCCTTGTAACATTTTAATCAGCTGTTGTTGGATTTCTTGTGCTGTTTCAATGCTGTTACTGCCACTCAACACGTCATCAACGTACATTTCATTGGTTATGACGTCAGCTGCCAAGGGATACTTTTCAGCGTCGTCTTTAGCCAGTTGTTTTAAAGTCCGTAACGCAAGAAACGGAGCTGCTTTGGTACCATACGTTACAGTACATAGCTGAAATTCTTTCAGTGGGGTATTGTCATTCTCTCTCCATAAAATCTTTTGCAATTGTTGGTCATGTTCATTTACCAAGATCATTCGGTACATCTTTTCACAGTCAGCAGTAAATACGTATTTGTAAAGTCTCCAACCCAATAGTAATGTCAATAAATCTTGATGAAGTTTCGGTCCACAATCCATCAAATCATTTAAACTGAAGCCTGTACTCGTTTTCTGAGATGCATTAAACACCACTCTTAATTTAGTTGTCACTGAATCCTGTTTCAGCACTCCGTGATGAGGTAAGTAGCAACACGGATTACTGTCAACATTACTTTCCTTCATATGGCCCATTTCTAGATATTCTTTCATGAATTTAATGTAGTTAATTGAAAGTTGTTCATTCTTCTGTAATTTTTGTTCTAGTTGCATGTATTGGGCGATGGCGCGAGGTTTCGATTTTCCAAGTTTTTCTTCAAAGTTTTCTTTCATGGGAAGTCGCACTTCGTATTTCCCATTTTCTAATCTCCTGGTGGTTTGCACAAAGAGCTCTACACACCGCTGCTCCTCGGCTGTCATATTATTTTTGTTTGCTTCCCCGTCGCCGACGTCCTCTACTTCCCAATATTTTGACAAGTCTTCTATGTTATTCATGACCACATGACAGTTATATGTTTTTACGCCTCCCGATAAGATCCAACCTAACTGCGTATGCTGAGCCATCGGTTGATTTCCTTCTCCCTTGATTAGACCACTCATCAAAATTTCAGAAAACACGTGTGCATCAAAAAGTATATCTATAGGCCTCGAAATATTATACTGTGGATCGGCTAACGTAATATTTGTCACGTGCGGCCAAGGTTTCTTTGTAAAGGAAACGTTTGGCAAATTGTTTACAACTCGTGTCATTATTAATTCATCAGTAGTAAATTGAAAGTCATTGTGTAATGATTTACACGTCAAACTAACTTTTCCCTTGCTTTTATTTGAAATTGTACCTATTCCACTTATATTTGCATGTAATGGTTGTCTTTGTAATCCTAAGCACTGCGCTGCATTTTCTGTCAATAAAGTGATCTGTGATCCTTGATCAACGAACCCACGTAGTGTTATATAATCTCCCTCAGAGTTTTTAACTTTAACTAAAACCGTCGCAAGTAATATCTCGTCATCGTTATTTGACACAAAGTTATTTTGCGCTATTGTATTTTGTGGCATCGGCGTCATTTTGTTTAGTGGCGCAAATTTTGTTGCAGGTTTGGCTGTTGTTAAGGGCGTTTGTACTGAGGTTCGAATAGCATTGTGTAATAAAGAATTATGTGGGTCGTTGCACTCCTTGCATCGTTTCAGTGACGCACATAACCTTTGCTATGCACGAACAAACAGTTTTTGCATATGTTGTATTTCGTAACATACTTCATTTTGTCGTCATCAGCCATGTCAGTGAACTTTTCGCATCGGTATAATCCGTGGTTACCTTTGCACATTGGGCAAGTTATTTTAGTAAATTGACCTACATTGTAAGCCTGAAAATTGCGAGAATTTGGATGAGAATTCCTCATTGGTGAATAAAAGGATGCTTTCTGGTTTTTGTTAGGATGATATGATGTATTATTAAATTGAGTTCTCAGCGGAGGTCTTGAAGTAGGTTCCGCCCTTTTTTTCTGTAAGGGTTCAAGCGCAATAAATTTATTCTCTATGAAATCCATGAAATGGTCATAGGCTGGAATTTCACGAGGGTCTGTTCTAGACTGCATGTATTCTGTGTATGTTTCAGAGTCAAGTTTCTCGCATAGAATATTGACTAGCATTGGATCCCATGACGAGGTATCAATGCCTAAATTATGAATCGCATGTATGGATTCAGTGCTAACGTCATACAATCTCTTTAATTCAAACGCTGATTGTTTTTGTATGCTAGGCTGGCGCATAAAAATTTGAAAGTTTTTAGTGAATAGGAGATGCTTGTTATTATATCTATGGTTAAGCAAATCCCAGCAAGTATCGTAATTTTCACTTGTTATGTGCAAATGTTGAACTAATTTTTCAGCTTCACCGCGCAATCTGCCTTTTAAGTGCTGCATTTTCTGGGCTTTTGATAGCGTTGTATTGGAATGGATAGCCTCAGAATATAAATCAACAAAGGTAGGCCATTGTGTATAATTGCCGTTGAAGGTAGGGATCTCAATTTTTGGCATTGCGTGTTGTTGATGAGCTGAAGTATTGAGTTTTGTATTCAAAGATCGTTTAAGCTGTGCGTATTGCTTCTCATGATAATTATAATATTCGTAATATTCGTCACCATTACCATTTAAAATACAGTCAATAGTCAAATGTAATTTATCAATAGCACTCCAACGTGACTCTAACATCTTCAATTTATCCTCTAACTCCCATTTTTCCTGAACATCGTCAATGTAGATAGTCTCCACTAACCTTTTCAATGCCCTAAAATTAGCATTTTGCAACTGTTGCAACTCCATTGTCTTATCTTCATCTCGCTGGCTTTCAAAGTGGCTGCTATCAAACTTAATGTCACCTTTAACTGTATCTTCGCGCTGTTGGCCTGAGGAAGAAGCTGAAGGTTTCCTCTCACAAGATGAAATTTCTTTGCGAGCTCCTTCATACCACCCTTGTATGACCTCGAAGATGTTATCAGTAAAATATTGATGAGATTGGTTCTCCATTCTAAGCAACTGTTCATGATTTTGCTTACACTATATCCACGATTCGTCCAACTTTTCTAACCTGAGCGTCACATACTCCTCCGTTCTCCTACTGGGTCCATCCTTTTTAAAGTTAGAATGGACTTGTTTAATCTCCTGAAGGAGAACCGCTTGCTGTTCAATTATCGCCTCCATTGTCAAGTCAAGTCAAAGTAAAAAGGAAAGATCTTACTTGTGATGCAGGAACCTCCCTTTTAATGCAGCTTACAGGATGTCACTCCACCAAATCCACGTTGTAGGACGTGGCACACGCGTTGATATTGCACAATTCACACGCGGCGACACAGTCTCAAGTCACGTCACGTCACTGGTTATATCCCGGACCTCGGTACGCAATTTACGATACTCGAAGTCCTTTTTTCGAAGGACCAAAAAAGCTGTAACGGTCAGCTATTAATGTCACGTCAACTGTCAAGTGTGAGTGCCCGAGGGATATCTAAAATGTTGTAAATAAATTAAACACCCAAGTTAACCGTATGGCTTCTATTCGAGCACTAACTTAATGTTACAATGCATATTGCAACATACATCTAATGTCACTGTCCCAAATGTGGGGCGCGATCGAAGTGCAATTTCATAATCGTGCATAGTGATTAACTACTAAATTAACTTAAATCATGTACGTACATCGTACACTCTATCTTTAAAACTTCTGGTTCGATCTCGTTCAAACCAACATCTACATCATGTATTTTTTTCAAAATTTACACTCGCTTAGTTTAAAAGTCAGATGGGGGAGGACACCCATTTTACCACTTTGGAAGCGTCAGTCTCTCAAACTTTAGACTTTTAGAGAAAATGGTTTGAGGAACCTCATTGTCGTTTTAATAGCCCATAGACACACTACACGCATAGGTTTGACAATATATTTTTTTTGGTTTTAGTTTCGTGTATGGGAGCCCCTCCTTAAATATCATTATTTTATATTGTTTGTATGAGAATCGTAAAGTGGTTAACAGGATATATCTTCCTACCAAATTTCAATAGTGTGATGCTTATAGTTTCAGAATAAAGTGGCTGTGACATGCGGACGGACATACAGACAGACAGACAGACTTGACGAAACTATAAGGGTTCCGTTTTCTGCCTTTTGGCTACGGAACCCTAGAAATAAGCTTTGCGATACGGCTATGACGGTTAAAATGTTGCTCAATTGTAAGGATTTTCTCATCCGTAAACAAAAATTTTCTGTGACCTAGGTTTGCGTACCGTTTCAGTAGTTTTGCGATTTTACCACCCTATTCTTTTTTAAATTATCAGTTAAAAAATGACTAGTGCGTCTCTTATAGGCTGCAAGTCCTAAGTCATCTTTTAAAATACGCGACATGGTTCTGGGTGCTATCTTCATCTCCCAAGATAATATCTTTTGCTTTCGGACAGGATTTCTGCGAATTCTTTCCCTTACTGCTTTGACCACCTTTTTCGTACGAACACTACGTGGACGGTCAGATCTTTTTGTGTCACAAACAGAGGAAGTCTCATTTTACCTATTGATAGCCCGGTACACAAACATTTGAATAATACCAAGCGTATGGAGAGTTTTAAAAATTGCATTTAGCTCCATACCAAATTTATGTAATGCAATCACAGCGATTCGGTTCTCTTTGTCACCCCACTCCATTTTAATATCGCAAAATATTAAAAAATGACTACGTAAATTTGACCATATCTCCCACTTAGGCTGGCTCCCCATTCGGCAGCGTAGGCACATTCGGACACTTTGCATGGTATACTCCATTCTCTTCGATTCTAACTCCCCATCCTATCTTAAAGATAAATTCTCATACCTCCACTCTTCTCACGACCGGTCCCTTCGCTCTAGTAGCCATCTTCAACTATTCACTCCCCGTCACACTTCTGGCTTTATGTCCAATTCCTATACACTCACAACCATTCGACTTTGGAATGGGCTTCCAAAAAGTGTCCAAACATCTACCTCAAAATTTACCTTCAAGAAGGCATTGCGAACACTTTATAGAGACGAACTCACTGACCCGTCTCATTGAGATTAATTCAATGTGTTAAATCTATGTCTATCATATTATGTATATTTAAATGATGTGTATGTTTATATAATCTATACTAATATTATAAAGCTGAAGAGTTTGTTTGTTTGTTTGTTTGTTTGTTTGAACGCGCTTATCTCAGAAACTACTGGCCCGATTTAAAAAAATATTTTTATGTTGGATAGTCCATTTATCGAGGAAGGCTTTAGGCTATATAACATAAAGATACGACTCATAAGACCACAGCAGAAATGAAAAATGTTGCGAAAACGGGAGAAAGATATTCCTTTTGAGAGCTTCCGCTGCGTACGCTGCGAAAACCGCTTAAGTTACACAAAAATTATGTATGACAGGATTGTTCAGCATTAAGAGTTCTATAATTAAGTCCGCGACAGCATATGTCTATCTATTATGGTTGACTTACTACAACCTTTTTTATGTTAATTAATTTGAAAAAAATAATGCATTATTTTTAGAGGTGTATTATACACACAGGTATTTATTCTTATCAAAATAAATACATTTATCATCACGAGCACTTCATTTAGAACAAAGTTGCCCTTTACATCCAGTTTTAACATAACTCCGCACCAAAATAATGTTGGCAGCTTAAGTACGACGTGCACTTGCGCTAATCTATACTAATATTATAAAGCTGAAGAGTTTGTTTGTTTGTTTGAACAGTATTCTTTTGTATGGAATAGCTGATTTTTTTTTCTCGATTTCACTATAGCCCCCATAGTAAAAGTTGTTCATATTCATCAGTGGAGTCTTTACACAAAATATCGGTACTGATAAAAAAGTCTCCCTGTATTATAAAGCTGAAGAGTTTGTTTGTTTGAACGCGCTTATCTCAGGAACTGCTGGACCGATTTGAAATAGTATTTCTGTGTTGGATAGCTTATTTATCGAGAAAGGCTTTAGGATATAAAACATGACGCTGCGACGGGAGGGGAGGGAGCAAACTCAAAACTCGCGGACGAAGTCGCGGGGGACCGCTAGTAGATACATATTTAACTATTTTTATATATTCGTATATAAGTAAAAGGCAGTATGTATGTTTATCATCGTATTATATTTATCTCTATCGCTATTCTCTTCTCTTTTAATGCCTCTATAACTTTACTTGCACCGCCTGTACATATATTTTTCTCTGTCCTGACCTATGGTTGTCTGGTAGAGAATGCTTTTGGCATTAAGTCCGCCATATGTACCATTTTATGTTGTGTGCATAAAATAAATAAATACATGTATTGACGCCAAAATTAGAAAACACAATGAGCAATCGTATAAAAATGAGATTCCAAATTCAAATGTTATATCTGTCTTATTTTTTATTGTAACAGTATTTATGGCCAGACTATGTATATAGTGTATATTGGTTTATGTATGTATTATTGTTTTTTTTAATTAATTGCTCGTTTTATGTTATGTTATTATTAATTTTATTTACTTGGTCTTCATTTTATTGCAAAAAATCGAAGTATGGATTATTTATGTAGACAAGTTTCATTTTTCATCTATAATTAATTTTGTTTTCTTGTCGCACCGCCCACATTTCTGCTTAGCCTAAAGGCATGACTAGAGAGGTAGAGAACGCCATATGGCCTTAAGTTCACCTTTTGTACAAAATGTTATTATTGTGCAATAAAGTATATATATATTATTTAACCGACTTCAAAAAAGGAGGAGGTTATCAATTCGTCTGTATGTTTTTTTTTTATTTATTTTTTTGTATGTATGTTACCTCATATCTCAGTCGTTTGTCGACTAAATCGAAATTTTTTTTCGCCTACTTAGAGGGTGTACCTTCTAGTTGGTACCATTTTTTCCATTTTGGGATCTGATGATGGGATCTTGGTGTAATCGAGGGAAACCCTCAAATTTTAAAGGCACGTATAGTGTTTTTTTACTAGAATCTTAATGTTGACGTGTTGTTACGTCTGATAGTCAACATCTTGTAGGGCTGAGCTGATGGTGGAACTCCTTAACGCTTAGGAGTTCAGAAATTATAATGACGGAACTTTTGATAGGTAATTTGCAGCTTCTTAAAAAATAGTATCATAATGTGCAACTTCCCCCCCCCCCCCTCTTATGTAATCACTAAAAATGAAGAAATAAAAGGAACTTAAAAAAAATTAAAAACCGACTTCAAAACCAAAATGCACTAAAAAGTCTTAAATAAACTCATTACCATTGAAAGGAAAGGAATCCGTTTAAGGCAAACAATTTCTTTTTGAAGTCGGTGCCATCACTTAGACCATCAAGCATTAACTATCACAGCACCGACTCCAAAAAGACATTGTTTGCCTAAAACGGATTCCTTTCCTTTCAATGGTGAAGAGTTTATTTAAGACTTTTTAGTGCATTTTGGTTTTGAAGTCGGTTTTTACTTTTTTTAAAGTTTATTTCAATCTTGAGAATTCGGAATAAATGGCAGCAATCATGTTTCATTTAACATAACATGGCGTTTTTACTATAGGTGTCACCAACGGCTCCCAGCATTAAAAGGTTCGCGGTGAATATTAATTTAAGGAAAAATAAAAATAATTCCTGCAACACTAGACATCGCACTAAATAATTGAATTTACATGTGTTTTCAGGCGATGGCCAAGTCTCAATATATTTATATAAAACATTGAAGAATTTTAATATTGATATGCGTCACTATAAGATGTTGTTAATTATTACGTAAAAACTTAATGCTTCGAGTACGGAGATTCCAGACACAATTGATTTTTAATTGTTATGGACCACGATCGTGGTCTTAGGGACTGGACGTATTAAGACAGAAAGTCACTTAAGTAGAGACTGAATAAATTAATAAGTGACTTGGTATTACATGGATCTCACAACTTTTTACCGTAGAACAACTGAGTTGCGAGACTTGGTTTTTTTGACAAGTATTGTTTTTGATGGGATCTCATTTCTTTTTGTATTTTGTAGACAGTTCTACTTTTTTCCTTTTCGGTACCTTCTACTTATTGTATATATGTATATCTACCAGCAACGAATTTTCTTAAAGCCCTCTCTCTGACTTATGAACTTTTCGCCTCGCGCTAGCACCGCGACAGCTCGCTCGGCGACATTCACCTTCCCGCGCGCCCCGCCACTGTCCACGCCCCGCGCCCTCGCGCTAGCACCACGCAGCGTGTAGTAACGGCCCGTGCCCACTCGCTAGCATCGCAGCGCGTGGTATAATAATTAATTTACAACCTTACGCACTCGTGATAAGTACGAATACGCACGTAGGTACGTTTTTTGCATTAAATAATTTAATTTACACGTGTTTTCTTGGGCAGGACTTGAACCAGCAACCTTTTGGCAGACCGGGCCAAACGCTCTTACCAATTGAGCTACTGTGCTGTCAGTCCGACTCTGCAAAATTTGTGGTTTCTTATGAAAACGTCAATTGCGTGACGGATATACCCATTTTTTGCTCGATTTGGCAGGAGCACTACCATGCACCCATATTTATATGGGACTAGCTTAAACCCACGACTTTGCACGCAATAATAATAATTGCCATAAAACATCGTTACGAATAAAGCCAATATTGAAAAAATTAACTGAAGACTTGTATGGGCTTAATTTTCTTTGCGGTCTTTTCTAGATTTTTTAGTTTTTCCTTGATTCATACACCAAACACTACTTATATCACAAATTTGAAGCTTCTAGGTCTGCTAGAAGTGCCTTAGAGTTTTGATGATTGGTGAGTCAGTGAGTGACAAAATTAAGAAATTTGACTCGTTATAATTCTTAAAATACTGGTTCAAATTAAATAAAATTTGAAATATACCGTATCTTTACAATGCTTGCATGGTTACTGAAAATTTCAGTCTTCTAGTTTTATCCACAACGAAGTTACAGGGGGTTGAAAATGGGCTGAATTGCTTCGAGAAAAGGTTAGGTTAGGTTAGGTTAGGTTGTTGTTTTTTTTTTTTTTTTTTTTTTTTTTTTTTTTTTGCAGCGGCTCTGTTCCCCGAATATTCGTCCAGGATTGGATCGCTTTCAAGGGTCATTTAACTACAGGGGATGAGGTTGGGTTTCTTTATTTACCTAATGCTGCTTTCTTTATTTGATACAAAGTCTTATATTCTATTTAACCTATTATTTATTTTTAACATGTTCACTTTATCATCAAGTTATAAACTATTTACTTACGCTATATATTTAAAGTTTTTATAACATTATTTTTTGTTTAACATTTTGACATAACCAAAGATGTTTTAATTATCTCTTATTGCTATCTTACTACTATTTCATATGCTACATAATATTTATACTATTTGCTTACATTTTATTAACAACTAATAATAGAAGCAAAAGTTATATATCTATTTATTGAGTTTATTAACTATTTTACAAATTTCTTCGCAAAAAGAGATAAAGTCATCTCTTGTGCTTTTGTTTGCTAAAAGCTCATGTAAGCTTTCTAGAGTTATTTTTTCCCCCGTCCTTTGTTCAAAATTATACCTATGTAGATCAAAAAGTGGGCAAGAGGTGAGGATATGAGGGACAGTTTGTGCAATTGCGGGATCACAGGTACATGATGAACTCTCCCTACACTTGAAGCGGTGCAAGTATTGGGAGAATCCACCATGTCCTGTTAGGATTTGAGTAATCAACCCTGCTGGCTGAAACTTTCTAACCAATTTAAATGCCACGGCGGCGTCCGGAAGAAACAACTTAGTTATTGACGCAGTATTCCCGGCTTGATACCTTTCGTTCCATTTCAGAATGGAGCGACTACGTATGACTCTCTTCGCATATGAGACTGGGCAACTGTCGTAATCCGGTTTTCGTTTAGATAAAAGGGCGGCCTCTTTTGCCAGATCGTCGGCACGTTCGTTTCCAGGCAGGCCTGCATGTGCTTTTATCCAGAACAAAGATACATCTTTGCCCTGGATAAAAGCTTTCTGCAGGTTCTCCCGCGTTTCCACGGCAAGGGGGTGGAGGGAGTCATGGTTAGCGATCGTCTCCAAAGCGGCCATCGAATCGCTGTATATGCCATAACTCTTCTCCATCCCCTTAAGGATCTCGCCCGTTGCCTTGCATATGGCTAACATTTCCGCCTGGTAGACCGTGCAGTACGCGGACAGACAAAACTTTCGGTTCCGGATCTCGGCTTCGCCTTTCCATAAGGAAAGGGCGGCTCCGACCTTCCCCTCGATTTTGCTGCCGTCGGTGAAAATTCGCACCGTCTGCACGTTGTGTGTATCAACCTGACTTTGGTCTTCTAAGCGGTCAAACTCTATAGCCATATGCGTAGCTGGGTGAGGAGTCTCTGCAAACCTAACCCGACTCTCGGTCTCTCTGTCTCCTAACTCTACCAGGGGTGACCCTCTCTTCGTCTCGTACAGGGCGGCTGCCTCCTGTATCCTGAGGTCGAGAGGAAGTATCCCGGATAGAGTCAACGCCGAGTGTAGAGAGACTGTCCGATATGATTTGCAGAGCTTCTGGGCGAAACCCCTTTGCACCGTGTTAAGCAGTTTCTGCACCCCGATCTTTTCGGCTGTAGGTGCCCACACTGCCGCCGCGTACAGAATTACAGGTTCTACGCAAGCGTTGTAGATCAGTTTTATCACCTCGGGGTGTAGACCCCAGCTAACTTTAGCGGCACGAGAAAGCTGTTTATAGAAATCTAGGGCTTTTTTGGTTTGTAGAGCTACGTGGGTGTTAAAAGTCAATTTATCGTCTATCGTTAACCCTAGAATTTTAATTTCTCGTGAGATTGTGATGTCGATGCCCCCCATGGTAATACGCGGGTTGTCGTACTTCATCTTTCTCGTAAGTAACATGGGGCAGGTCTTGTGGGCCGCAAACTTTAGTTTGTTCTTAAGTCCCCATTCTTGAACAAACTTAAGAGCTGAGTTAGCTGCTCTCTCTATTTCTAACGCGGTGTCCCCGTCAAAAACGAGAATGACGTCATCAGCGAAAGCTTGCACATAATGTCCCCCCCTCTCCAAACTCCACAGTAGAGGGTCAAGCAAAAGATTCCATAAAATTGGACCACTGATAGACCCTTGCACACAGCCTTTGTTTGTATCTCTAACCGCTTGTTCCCCGGCGAATCTTACGCTGACTCTTCTGCGCTCCAGATAGCTATCCAGTAGCCTCCTGATATTTACCGGACACTTTTCCTCTGCCAGACGGACTCTGATAGCTGGCCACCAGGCACTGTCGAAGGCGCCCTCTATATCCAATGACACTAGGGTTACCAGCTTCTTCAGCTCCATCTTACCCTTTATATGGTGTATTAGTGTATAGAGAGCGTCCTCAGTGCTGCGCTGGGGCATGAATCCGTACTGACGAGTACTAATCCGCGGTACTAGGTGCCATTTGATCCTTTCTACTGTCATCTTTTCCAGGACCTTCCCCAAGACCGGCAGTAGACCGATTGGTCGGTATGCCTTGGGGTTCGAGTAGTCGTCCTTGCCCGGTTTTCTGAGTACCACGACTGTGGCCTCTTTCCAGGTGTCCGGGAAGTGTCCGATCATAAGACACTTGTTGACCAGGGCAAGGAATGCGTCCAGGTCCTGGTAGATAGCCCGGCTGCAGATATCTGCCGTGAAGCCATCCGCCCCTGGGGCCTTCTTTGGATTGAAACTCCCCACCGCGATCTTTAGCTCCAGGTGTGTAAACGGTGGATCATGTTGTTCATCATGCTTCCACTCGTTTACCCTTTCCGCCGATATTCTGATCGAGCGGTGGTATTCAGTGTCAGCCTCCTCTAGGTCTTGTGGGTAGAATGTCTCCGCTAGTAAGTTCGCCGATTCTTTGGGGTTTAGGTATGCTCCGTCTTTGGTTAGGGTCACGTCTTCTGTCCTCCTAGTGGTCCGGCCTATTACCCTATAAATGCCCTCCCAAAGGCCTTCTCGGTCTTGTTTAGTGCAGAACTCCTTCCAGCTTTCTATTTGGGCTTTCTTGGCCTGGCACTCGTAGTCAGTTTTCTTTGCTAGGTACTCGGCTACCACTATATCTCTGCGGTGCGGTGCCGCGTTTCTGATCTTCCGCCTGAAGGTAGTGGTAGCCTTTTTTAGCCTTGCGAGCTCATCGTTCCACCACGGGATCTTAAGTATCTCAGTTCTCTTCTTTGCAGGCATACTTGCTTTGCAAGCTGATGTTATGGCCACTTCGTACTGCTTAATCACTTGTTCCAGTTGTTTTGGACTTGTAATGTTATTAATAGTATCAGTGTTAAGGTTTTGTTGCTGTTTGGCCTCATATAAGGTGGTATTGAAGAGATCCCAGTCTGCCTTTTTCGTATTGTATAACCTTGTTGTTCTAAGAACCTTTTGTCCTTTCCCTTTTCGGAGACTAATGTCGAAGGTTATGGCATTGTGGTCGGAGCTCGTCATCTCCTGGTCTACCCTCCAGTTATCGACCAGTTCTAGCAGGTCTTCAGTGCAGGCTGTGACATCCACATGGCTTTGATACACCCTCGTACCCCTCACGGTGTCAAAAGTGGGTGTATCGCCTGTGTTGAGTACCTGTAATCCAGACTCCTCCAGGGTCCCGGACATTTCTTCTCCCCTGGGGTCTTCTACGGTGCTGCCCCACCAGGTACTCTTGGCATTGCTATCTCCACCAATTAGCAGTGATCTTGGGCCCAGCTCCTCTACGACCTCCCTCAGCCGTTCCAGGTATGGCCCAATGGGTTGATCCGGTTCAAAGTAGAATGATACCGCCGCGATTTCCCATACACTCGTTCGGATCCTCACTGCGACTATGTTGTCGCAAGTGAGTTTCGGGCACGGTATGACATCGAGATCGCCATCAAAGACGACTATCGCTGCCTTTACCGTCCCATCTCCTACTAATGCGTTTTGGTAGATTCTCGCCCCACGGTAGTCCTTCATCCTCCGAATCCGGCCCACATACGGCTCCTGTACTAGCGCAAACGCCAATTTGCGTTTGCTGGCCTCCACCATGAGTTCGGTCGTTGCAAGTTGCTTGCGCTGTAAGTTCGCCTGGGCCACTGCATAGCATCTGGTTGGGGCGCCAGCCCCGGAACGGATTGGAACCACTTTAGCACTGGTATTGCACTTTGGCCCGTGCCAGTGCCTCCCACCTTCTACGCACCGGGCACTCAGAGCTAAAGGCGTTATGTTCAATATTGTCAAATTTGGCTGCGATACAGTTGCAGCACCTTGGGGCTGAGGCCGCTAAGTACTGTTCACAGTCACTGCGCATATGTGATCCACCACAGTGCGTGCATATAGGCGTGGTTTGTTTGCAGAACCGCCTCCCATGTCCATACGCTAAACACATGGAGCACTGGACAAGCGGAGATTGGTCCACAACCCTCACTCTCTGTATATCAATGTGCACGCTACCCTTGTTTATCATTCGGTTATAAATGTGTGGTGAAACTCTCAGAACTATGTGGTTCATTAGGTGATTTCTGGCCTTGCGCCTGAACTTCACTTCCAGACGGCTGTCCTTTTCCTCGAGGCCATGGAAGACCCCCCCATTCTGGTTCTTCAGCGCCGTCATGATGTCACTATCACTGTGACTTGCTATAACGTCCCTGAGAATCACCATGGGGTCCTGGTTTTTCATGTCCTCGAAGTTTAGGCTATTGGCTGCACTCTGGAGTCGTTCTTTCACCTTGTTTCGTTCCTCTATCGTTCTGCACCCGAGAATAACTTTTTTATCTTTTACTTTCCTGACTCTCTCTACTGTGACCCATCCGTCTTTGGCGTTGACCGCCTCGCGGACACGTTTCATGACATCATCACCCGATTCTTTATCGTCCCTTGACTCGATAACTATTGAGTGCAGCGCGCTCTTCCGCTCTACAACCGGTTTGGTTGTCGGTGCTGCCGCTGATGCTGCAGCGGCTGTTGCGGCTGCATAAGTCAGCTGCTGCTGGGCGGTCTCCTGCTGCATGATGATCGAATCCTTTAATTTCATCATCTCTTTTTGGGTTCTCTCGATTTTTTCTCCCTGTTCTTTCATCATTCTAATCAATTCCCTACCCTCTGATCCTAAACCTCCTTGGACTACTGTTATTTTGTCCCCTTCCCCTGTTTTGTTACTGCTCTTCTCGTCTTTTTCAGTTTTTCCTGCTGCCGCAGCTGCTTCTTTTACCAGCTGGTAGAGCTTATCCACCGCCAGAGTGATCCCGGCCTTAAGGTCTGCCCTGAGATTGCGTGACTCACCAATGTGTGTCTTTGCCTTCACAAGCCAGTTCCTGGCCTGGGTCACTCTGTCGGTGGTAGAGGCTGCTGGCCTTGGTCCGGGCGAGATCACGATTACCTCTGCAGAGGCTCTACGTGCTGTCACTGTCCCTGTGGTATCCATAATTGGTGCTGCCTTCGGCTTTGTCTTTTGCTGTGGCGCAGAGGCCGGTGCGGGGGCCGGCGCGGGGGCTGGCGCGGGGGCCGGCGCGGGGGCCGACGTGTTCAATTTGGGTGAGTGCGCGTGCGCATGCGCTGTCGACGTACAGGGTTTGGGTTCTCCCAAAGCGCTCTCCCATTCCCCGATGCTGCGCCTCACTTTTGAGGTCTGCGTTGTCGCCTTCGAAGGTCCTGCCTTCTGTGCGTCTGCGTCATGGGCTGGGGAAGTCAAGGGGCTTGACATCGCTGTCTTTTTTGCAGGGGTGCGTGCCATCATCATGTGGGAACGAGCGTTGTCTTATCGTAAAACGTAAAAATAGTGTGCAATGCACGAGAAAAATAAGACCAAAGAAATCAATAAAATAAATGAAAACGGTATACGATCCGTTAAAACTAAACTAAGATTACTGGTCAAAAGACTCAGTAATCGGTCACTAATTCTAATAATGCTTAGACTCAATACACTAGGGAAAGTAAAGCGTGAAATATAAGTTTTTCTGCAGCTCTATCAACCAGTAAGAGGTTCAGGTGACGATGAGGTAGCGTGACAAGTACCCCCTTGTAAGAGTATTACGCTACAAATTGAAACTCTTTCTGACTCTATGTAGAGTTACTTTAAGTAGAGCGGCTAAAAGATCCAACAATACCTGTCACTTATGTGAAAACCCTGACGCTGGCTGAGCTACCGTTCTCAAACTGTAGAATTTCAAAGATTTTTCCAACTTTTACCACTATGGGACTTAGAAAAATTTTTTAAATTTCAAGATTTCTAAAAACAATCAAAAGTGAGGTTTTTTCTTTTAATTCCTATAAAAAACGCCTCAACAGTTCAGCGTATGTGGTGTTTATTTATATTTGACGTGTATTTCCACTTTTTCCAGGCACTTTTCCCTCGGTAGAGCCAAAAACTGCTAGGCTCTATGTAGAGCTTTCCTGCTAAGTGGTTAGGTAGCTGTTTGTTTTCCAGGTACGTGACCGAAAACCCCGCTCAGATCTGACGCTTGTATCTGTAGTTATTGAATTTAAACGATTTTTGTTAGTTTTTAGCTGTACTGGGACTTAGAAAATTTTGAGAAATGTTGAAAAATTAAATTTGGAAAAGTATGGTTTTTTATTGAGATTCCTAAAGAAAAGGCTTAATATGTAAAGATTATGGTGAAAGAATGAAATTTCAATTTGATTTTAAGGGTTTTCCAGGCACTTTCCCACCGGCCGGGTCAAAATCTCTATAACTCTACGTAGAGCGTCGATTTGTAGTAGGTTTAGTAGCTGTTCACTAAACTTCAATATAGGTGAAAACCGCAATTTTCTAGGCCAAGAACTTCCTTAGATACAGATTTTAATAGATTTTTGTTCGTTTTTCTATGTACTGGGACTTAGAAAAGTTTGAAAATGTTGGAAAAATAAAATTTGGAAAAATGAGATTTTTTATCTGGATTCCTAAAGTAAAAGCTAAATTAAAAAGGATTCTGGTGGAGAAAAGAAATTTTAATATGAATTTAAAGGCTTTCCAGGCACTTTCTCACCGGCTGAGTCAAAATTTCTATAACTCTACGTAGAGCGTCGATTTGTAGTAGATTTGGTAGCTATACCTTAAACTTTAATATTAGTGAAAACCGCAACTTTCTAGGTCGAATATTTCCCGAGATACAGAATTTAATCGATTTTTGTTAGTTTTTACTATGTACTGGGACTTAGAAAAGTTTGAAAAATGTTGGAAAATTTAAATTTGGAAAAATGAAACTTTTTGTCTGGATTGCGAAAGTAAAAGCTAAGTTAATAAGGATTCTGGTGGAGCAAAGAAATTTTAATATGAATTTAAGGACTTTCCAGGCACTTTCTCACCGGCTGAGTCAAAATCTCTATAACTCTACGTAGAGTGTCAACTTGTAGGAATTTAGGTAGTTTTCCCTAAATCTTTATTATAGCTGAAAACCGCGAGTTTCTACGTCAAGTATTTCCCTAGATATAGAATTTAAATGATTTTTCGAGATTTTCGCGATTTACGTTCTGGGACTTAGAATAATTTCGCTCGGTAAGAAAAAGTTGCGACTATCCCGCTAACTATATCAAATTTGTAGATATATATTGACTTAAAATTTTTTCTATTTTACTAATTCAATTAAATAGTTAATAAGCTTTAATAAAGTGTTTTAAAATAATGTTTTTACTAGTAAGTTTATTAATTATATCTAATTTTATTTCGAAGTTCCGCTGCACAATCAATCTTTGTGGAGGGCGTCAGAATTGAGGTTAAGACCCAGATGAAATATCTGGGTCTAACGCTCGACAGCAGGTGGCGCTTCAGCCCGCATTTCAGCGGACTGTCGTCGCGCCTGCTGAAGGCAGCGGGGGCCCTCTCATGGCTGATGCCTAACTTGGGAGGGCCAGGCGGGCGATGCCGGCGGCTGTACGCCGGCATCCTGAAGAGCATAGCCCTGTACGGGGCACCTATCTGGGCAGACTCCCTTCAAAGAAGGGAGAATGCCACAGCCTTGCGGGTGCCCCAGAGGGCCATTGCGCAACGGGTGGCGCGGGCTTACCGCTCGGTAAGCTTCGCAGCAGCGTGTGCTCTGGCTGGCACTCCTCCTTGGGAGCTCGAGGCGTGGGTGCTAGCCAGAGTCTACGAATGGACGGCGGGGCGAAGGGCACTCGGTGAGCGCCCTGCCCCTGAAGAACGCGAGGCTGTTCGGCAGGAGGCGAGGGATGCCGTCGTCCATCACTGGATGGCGGACCTTGCCTCCGCAGTTTTCGGCCGTCGCACCCTCGACGCGCTTGGGCCGGTCCTAAAGGACTGGCTTGACAGACCGCACGGATTCCTCACCTTCCGATTGGTGCAGGTGCTGTCCGGGCACGGCTGTTTCGGATCGTACCTTCACCGAATCGGGAGGGAAGAGAGCCCGTCGTGCCATGACTGTGGCGCGGCGGAGGACACGGCACAGCACACCCTTGAGGTGTGCCCGTCGTGGACCGAGCTGCGCCGCAGTCTTGTTGCGGTGGTCGGGCCGGACCTCTCGCTCCCTGTCGTGGTAATTGCCATGTTGGGGAGTGAGGAGGCGTGGGTGGCGGTAGCCTCCTTCTGTGAAGACGTCATGTCACAGAAGGAGGAGGCGGAGCGCGCGCGGGAGGACGATCCTCTCGCGCCAATACTCCGCCGAAGGAGAGGCAGGAGAAGGCGGGTGGTCAACCACCCTCTCCTCCCCCGGTGATAAGCAGCGGGCGACAGGCGCGGGGGCGCCCTCGTCCGCATTGCACCGCTTATCACCCAGCCGAACGAGGATGACCGAGCACTGACAGTCATCCTCGAGCCCCTTCCCATGTGCGGGAGGGGCGTGACGGGCCCGCCGCTGCAAGGCGGGCAAACGCCGGCGGGGAACTGGACGCAAAGGCTATGCCGATTCCCAGAACCCCGCCACCAAAGGCGATGCGGGAGTGCCGCTGGGTCGTTTAGTGGGTATACCGGGAGTCCCCGGGAGTCCCACATACCCCATCCGTCCCCCGACGGGTGGGGATGCGTAATGCATTTTTCCCAGCGAAAAAAAAAAAAAAAAAAAAAAAAAAAAAAAAAAAAAGGTTAGGTTAGGTTAGGTTAGGTTAGGTTAGGTTAGGTTTCCCCCCCCCTCGAATGGAGCACGCCTTGTCGTGGCGAGGGGGCTCAGTAGCCTGTCGCAATCCAGCGGCAGGTGAAGCCAAGATGCTCCGTGGAGAGTGCTGCTGCGTCTGTTCCCGTATCGGGCGGCAGTGGCCATAGTGAGTCGCGTCTGTCTCGCATCGAGCGGCGGCTCACTATAAGTCGTTGGACTCCCGGCACTCCTCTGGTTAAGCAGAGGAGGCAGGGGATGTCCCAGGACTTTGGTCCTCTGGGCGAGCTCGGCGTGCATTTGCCGTCGGGCGTGGCTCGCCTCGTCGGGAGGGTCTCGGACAGACGGTGTGGGGACACCTCTGTCCAATCACAAGGGACCCTCCTGAGGCGCCAGTGTGCCGTAGGGAGTGGGATTGCCCCACTCCGTGGAGATCCGCCCTTGATAGAGGGTGGAGGTTGCGCTGGTAAGGGTCGTGGGACTGTTGAGACACCGCGGCCCCTGCTGTCAAAGCCACCAAATGCGGCGGGCGTCGTCAGGTTTTAGTGGGTATACCCGGGGGCGTATCCGGGGGAGTCCCACACACGCCCCTCCGTTCCCCGACGGAGAGGTACGGTGCGTAAACTGCATTTCCTGACGTTAAAAAAAAAAAAAAAAAAAAGGTTAGGTTTCCCCCCCCCCTCGAATGGAGCACGCCTTGTCGTGGCGAGGGGGCTCAGTAGCCTGTCGCAATCCAGCGGCAGGTGAAGCCAAGATGCTCCGTGGAGAGTGCCGCTGCGTCTGTTCCCGTATCGGGCGGCAGTGGCCATAGTGAGTCGCGTCTGTCTCGTATCGAGCGGCGGCTCACTATAAGTCGTTGGACTCCCAGCACCCCTCTGGTTAAGCAGAGGAGGCAGGGGATGTCCTGAGGACTTTGGTCCTCTAGGCGAGCTCGGCGTGCATTTGCCGTCGGGCGTGGCTCGCCTCGTCGGGAGGGTCTCGGACAGACGGTGTGGGGACACCTCTGTCCAATTACAAGGGACCCTCCTGAGGCGCCAGTGTGCCGTCGGGAGTGGCATCGCCCCACTCCGTGGAGATCCGCCCTCCTCATGGAGGGTGGAGGTTGCGCTGGCAAGGGTCGCGGGACTGTTGAGACACCGCGGCCCCTGCTGTCAAAGCCACCAAACGCGGCGGGCGTCGTCAGGTTTTAGTGGGTATACCCGGGGGCGTATCCGGGGGAGTCCCACACACGCCCCTCCGTTCCCCGACGGAGAGGTACGGTGCGTAATTGCATTTCCTGACGTTAAAAAAAAAAAAAAAAAAAAAAAAGGTTAGGTTTCCCCCCCCCCTCCCGTGTCGGGTTACTGGTCCCGCATCGGGCGCGTCCCCAGGTGGTGGATAGGGGAACGCCTCCCAGATATGGGGGGTACCGGCTTCGGCCGGCGCGAACCAAAACCAGAGCGCGGCAGGTTTTGTCAACTCGGCGGACCTGTCGGGCCAGAAGGGAAGGCCTTATGGCTTAAGTCCTCTTGTATTCGCCGCTCTGCCTGCTCCTCCTCGAAGGAATGGACCAGAGCGGCTTGAGTACCTGAGGCGTAGATAGGGGTGCCTAGACCGGCGGGGCGTTTGTCCGGGTCAGAGGGCATTGGGTCGTCGGGGCATATTGCCCGGATCCGTGGGTTTTTCCCGGGTTGTAGCCTGTCATCATGACAACCCGGGCAGCGCATTTGTGCCGTGCGCTGGGTCCCGTAATCCTGGGAGAAGAGGGTCCTGGACGTTGAGCCTGAGGCAGACCACCCAGGCAACACGCTGTCTTTGGCCTCGGATTCCGGGCACACGGGGGACCCGTGGAGTAGCCGGTCCACGGGTTATTCGGCTGCGGGCGAGCGGCTTAACCCTCGTCCAACGGTGATGCGGGGGGTACGGGGGGCAGGGCAGGCGGCGGGCTCGGTGATGTTGCGCGTTCTGGTCGACGCGTGCTCACCTTGCCCCAACCGTCTCGTCAAAGATCCCGTGCTAGTCTGCCCGAAAGGGAAGTGGCGTCCCTGCTATGGTCGGTGGGAAACCCTGGGGTGTCAGTGGCACCTCCCCAGATGGGGCTCCGTGGTGGGTGGGGTCACCACCGACTGAACAAAGATGGATGAAGGAAATGGCTAGCAACAGTACACAAAAATCAAATATTGCGACCAACCCCCGAGCGCAAGGCGCTCCTACAGATGGAAAGCGAGAGGATGACGGTAACGTCCTTTTCAGGACGCCCATCGTCCGTCTCGAAAGGTGTGTAACACCATTGACTAGACCGTCGGGCGGCCGTTTCTTCAGGCCCGGGGATTTCCCCGAGTCCGAGGACGAGGTCACCCTTACTGGACACGACAAAGAGGGAACGTCACTTGGTGCTTCCCTCGCTACCGGAAAAGACAAAATCTTAGACGACAGCCTAGAGATCGCAGACTCTTATGATTCTGCGTCTTCAGGAATGACGTCAAGATCGCCGTCTGGCTCACGCACCAGCGGCAGGATGACTCGAGCTGGCAAACGGCGGGCGGATGAGGCCTCCTCAGACCTGTCTCCTGCCAAAGTTCCGGCGGATAAAATAACTGCTGCCCGCAGAGGCCGGGGTCGCCCACCTACCCATGGGGAGTTCGTAGGTGCAGGCAGAGCCCGTGAGCAGCTGCGTGATGAGAAGCGCCGTGCGGCGATCGTGGAGGCCGAGGAGGAGGCTTCCCGTCTTGCTGAAAGGCTTGTGCACGGAAGGAACAGGAGTGATTTCTCAGTGAAGGATCCCACCGCGGAAGAGCTGAGCGGCCAGATCCGGGCTGCCACGGACACAGTAATGTTCTGCGTGGCCAAGTCCGGAAACCTGAAGGGTAGCTTCCAGCGTGCCCTGAAGGAGGCTGCCACCTCGATTACGCGGGCGGTTGAGATCCTCACTTCGAGGACCACTAATGAAGAGACGCGGCGGCTGCAAGCCGCCAACAAGCGCTTGGAGGAGGAAGTTGCGGACTTAAAGCGCGTTGTCCAGGAGCTACGGGCTGAGCGGCTTGCGGAAATCCGTCCTGCAGCCGCAACCGTATCGCAGTCTAACTCCAACCCTTTTGGGGAGGAGTTTGAACAGCGCCTCATGCGCCAGTTCGGAGGCATGATGGATGCCAAATTGGCGTCCATCCAAGATCGGCTGCTCCCTGAGCCTCGCCTGCGCCCGCCACTTGCCGCGGACGCCCGCAAGGCTCAGGTTGAGCGCCCTTCTGCCGCCGCAGGCAAGGCGAAGAAGCAGCCGCCGAACGTAGCACCGGCCAAGAAGTCCGCCTCTCCCCAGTCGGGTAAAGCACCGTCCGAGGTGTCCGCCCCTGTGGCCACGACCTCGACGTCCGGTGCAGTCCCTGCCGGGGAGAAGAAGAGGCGAAAGCGGAACAAGCGGAAGAAGGCCCGTAACCAGGGCCTAGAGTCCGCGCCCGCTTACGTCTCCCAAGCCGGGGGTTCCCGCCCAACAACCCAGTCCGCTGCTGGCCCTGGAGCCGATTCGTGGACGACGGTAGTTAGGCGTGGGAAAAAGCCGTCTTTGCCTTCCTCCCCGCAGCAGCAGACTCCGGTCCAACCTAAGAGGCCATCTGCCCCCGTGAAAAAGACTCCGAACCTCCGCCCGCCGAGGACCGCCGCCATCCTGGTGGCGATGCAACCGGGAGTGCTGGAGGCCAAGGAGCATTCATATGAATCAGTGTTGGGCCGAGCCAAACAGGCTATTGACATAGGTACGTTGGGGATCTCCGGGATCCGCTTCAGGGTCGCCAAAACTGGTGGCAAGGTCCTGGAGATCACCGGCCCAGACAGCGAGAGGAAAGCTGACACACTGGCAGCCAAAATACGGGAGGTCATCCCCGAGGCGATAGCCAAAGTGACAAGACCGACAAAGAGCGTTGATGTCCGGATTTCGGGACTGGACGACTCTGTGACTAAGGTCGAAGTCGCCGAAGCTGTTGCCAAGGCGGGAGGCTGCGATCCCAAATCGATCCAGGTAGGGTCGATTGGTCGATCCTTTCAGGGCACAGGGGCCTGTATTGTGAAAGTGCCGATTGCTGCAGCCCAGAAGGTAATAAAGGGGCGAGTTTTGGTGGGTTGGGTCTCCGCCCAGACCAGGCTTATGGACCCGAAGCCACTTAAGTGCTTCCGGTGCCTGGAGGTGGGACACGCCCGCGAGAGCTGCCCCTCGACCACCGATCGCAGTACCCTCTGCTACCGCTGTGGTGTTCCTGGACATGCAGCCAGGGGATGCACTGCCTTGCCGCACTGCCCTCTGTGTGCGGACGCAGGATTGCCAGCGATCCACCGGGTGGGCAGCAAGAGCTGCAAACCGCCCAAGCGTGGCAATCGAGCGGGAAGGACAGTGGCCAGGACTCCAGCCGCACCGTCTGCGGCCGAAAGGCCCACTTCCATGGAGGCAGAAAATACACCAGCGTAGGATGGCCTTTAGCGTTCTGCAGGCGAATGTGAACCACTCTGCCGCTGCGCAGGATATCCTCTTGCAGCACGCGACGGAGTGGTCCATAGACGCCGTCCTCGTCTCCGAACCCTACTTCATACCGGCTGACCGGGAGAACTGGGTCGGGGATGTGAGCGGCCTGTCGGCCATTATGGTGTCCGGGGCGCATCCCATCGACGTTGTAGCCCGGCAGAGCGGTTTTGTCGCCGCCAAGTGCAGGGAGTTTCTGCTGGTGGGGGTCTATTGCCCCCCCAGCCGAACCAGGAGCGAGTTCGAGGCCGACCTGGACAATTTCGGGTCGGTTCTCCGTCAGTCCACCCTGCCGGTGATCGTTGGCGGCGACTTCAACGCCAAGAATATAGCCTGGGGCTCACGTCAAACTGACCCCAAAGGGGAGAGTCTCCTGGACTGGGCGGTGTCCAACGGACTTGTTATAGTCAATGTGGGGACCGAACCCACTTGCGTGCGACCGCAGGGGGAGTCCGTCGTGGACATAACGTTCGCGACCCCCGCGGTTGCAGCTCGAATCAGTGGCTGGAGAGTGGTCACAGAGGCGGAAGAATTGTCGGATCACCGGTACATCCGGTTTGACATCTCCGCCTCCGGTCCCGTGATCCCTCCGAACGGCACACCCCACGTGACATACCCCCGATGGAGGCTCAGTTGCCTGGACAGAGACACAGCGCGGGAAGCTGCGGTCGTCAAGGCCTGGCTGCCTGTAGGTCCCGAGCCCGTCCAAGTGGATGCGGAAGCGGAATGGTTCCGGGAGGCCGTTACGGACGTGTGTGACGCGTCCATGCCTCGGTCCGGACCTTCCCTTCCCCGGCGGAACGTCTATTGGTGGACGGATGAGGTTGCGGAGCTGCGCCGCGTGTGTATCGCGGCGCGTCGCGCCTCAGCCAGACACCGAAGACGCAGACGCCGTGATCCGGCGCTGGACGAGCCGCTTTATCAGGCCTACAGAGAAGCGAAGCAGGCGCTCAAGATCGCCATCCTGGAGGCGAAACTCAAGGCGAGGGAGGAGCTCCTTGCATCGCTCGATGCCGATCCGTGGGGACGCCCGTACCGCACGGTGCGGGGGAAACTCCGCCCATGGGCACCCCCGGTCACGGAAAGGCTAGAGCCCGAGTTCCTCCGAAGAGTCGTGTCCACCTTGTTCCCAGCTCAGGTGGAACACACCCCGCCTTCGATGTTGCCACACCCCGTGGCCTCCAGAGAGCCCCCTGACCCCGTGTCCGAGGGCGAGTTCGGCGCGGCAATAGAGCGGTTGAAGGCCAAGAACGTGGCCCCGGGTCCTGACGGGATTCCAGGTAAAATCTGGGTTCTCGTATCGGATATACTGGGTGACCGACTTCGTAGGCTTCTTACCGCTTGCCTAGAACAGGGGCGCTTCCCGGCGCTATGGAAGGAAGGGAGGCTCGTGCTTCTGAAGAAAGACGGACGTCCGACCGACTCCCCTTCGGCATACCGTCCGATCGTGTTGCTGGATGAGGTGGGCAAGCTCTTTGAAAGAGTCGTTGCAAACCGCCTCGTTCGGCACCTGGATACGGATGGGCCGAATTTGTCGGATGTTCAGTATGGCTTCAGGAGAGAGCGCTCTACGATCGATGCTATCCTGCGGGTAAAATCGCTCGCCAGCGAAGCGGTGGAGAGCGGCGGTGTGCTGTTGGCCGTGTCTATCGACATTGCCAACGCGTTCAACACGCTGCCGTGGACCACGATAAAGCAGGCGCTCCGATTCCACGGAGTGCCTGTTTACCTGCAGGACACCATCGCATCGTACCTGGAAGGACGAGAGGTTGCGTGTGATTCGGTGGACGGTCGTTTGCGGCACTTGGCCGGATGCGGCGTTCCACAGGGGTCGGTCTTAGGGCCACTCTTGTGGAACATTGGATTCGATTGGGCTCTCCGCGGCCAGTTCGTCGCGGGGGTTGGCGTGACTTGTTACGCTGACGATACCCTGCTGACAGCTCGCGGTGACTCTTTTGCCGATGCTGCACGTCGTGCGACTGCTGGGGTCGCTGTGATGGTTCACCGAATCCGCCTTTTGGGGCTGCGGGTGGCGTTGGAGAAGTCGGAGGCGCTGTGTTTTCACGGCCGACGACGTGCGCCGCCTGCGGGCACTGGGTTGATGGTGGATGGGGTTCTGATCCCGGTTTCATCCACCATCCGGTACCTTGGGCTTGTGCTTGACGGAAGGTGGCGGTTCAAGGCCCATTTCCGTCAGCTCGCCACCAAACTCAATGCGACCGCGGGTGCTTTGAGTCGGTTACTGCCAAACCTGGGTGGTCCGTCGACGGCTCCTCGACGACTGTACCTAGGGGTGGTCCGCTCGATGGCACTTTACGGTGCCCCGGTGTGGCATGATGCCCTCTCGTCCGAGAACGTGACAGTCTTGCGGAAGGCTCAAAGGGTGTTAGCCCTGCGTTTAGCGCGAGCCTACCGCACCACCTCCACCGATGCTGCGCTGGTCCTGGCCGGCAGCCTCCCCTGGGATCTCGACTCCCTGGTCCTCGCCGCGTTATACCAGTGGCGGGGAGACCAAAGATCTCAGGGCAATAGGCCCGCACCGACGGAGGTGGAATCGGAAAGGACACAGCTCACAGAGCTGGCCCACGAGCAGTGGCGCCGTAGATTGGCCAGTAGCCACTTTGGCGTCCGGGTCATTGAAGCCGTACTCCCCGTTCTCAAAGAATGGGTCGAGCGACCACACGGCCAAGTGACATACCGGATGTCGCAGGTGTTTACAGGCCACGGGTGCTTTGGGTCATACCTCTGCCGCATTGGCAGGGAACCCACAACCCGATGCTGGCACTGCGATGCTCCGGAGGATACGGCACAGCACACCCTTGAGGTGTGCCCGGCGTGGGTCGCTGACCGCCGTGCCCTCCGAGCACACGTGGGGACCGACCTCAGCCTGGGCTCTATAGTCCGGCGTATGGTCGAAGACAGGGAGGCTTGGCGAGCCATGGCCGCATTTTGCGAGCGGGTGATCGCCGAAAAGGAGAGCGCGGAGCGAGAGCGAGAGGCTGCGGCTGACGCACTCCTTATGCGCCGAAGGCGTACTGGGCGCAGGAGGCACCTCCACCACCTGCACATGCCCCTCCCTGTGCCTCGGGTCGTGGACGCGGGGGCGTCCGCTTCCCACTAAGAGGCACGATGATGTGTAATGCGTTCTACGCATCGTCGGGACATCAAGCCGGAGGATAACCTCCTCTGGCGCTGAAGGCAGGGGCTCTTGCCCTCTTCAGATCGGGTGAGACCGTGTGTCGGTCTAGTCAGTGAGGGGCCGCGGATGTGTGCTTATGGCGCTGACTCGTGGCCCCGAACTCATGGCTCCCGAGAACGCCGCTGGTTTTTAGTGGGTATGCCCCAATTGGGGAGAGTCCCACATAACCTGCTGCCTTCCCCCGAGGGCGACAGGTATGCGTAAAGCATTTTCCAGCGAAACCAAAAAAAAAAAAAAAAAAAGGTTTCCCCCCCCTCGAATGGAGCACGCCTTGTCGTGGCGAGGGGGCTCAGTAGCCTGTCGCAATCCAGCGGCGGGTGAAGCCAAGATGCTCCGTGGAGAGTGCCGCTGCGTCTGTTCCCGTATCGGGCGGCAGTGGCCATAGTGAGTCGCGTCTGTCTCGCATCGAGCGGCGGCTCACTAAAAGTCGTTGGACTCCCAGCACCCCTCTGGTGTATCAGAGGAGGCAGGGGATGTCCTGAGGACTTTGGTCCTCTGGGCGAGCTCGGCGTGCATTTGCCGTCGGGCGTGGCTCGCCTCGTCGGGAGGGTTTTGGACAGACGGTGTGGGGACACCTCTGTCCAATCACAAGAGACCCTTCTGAGGCGCCAGTGTGCCGTCGGGAGTGGGATCGCCCCACTCCGTGGAGATCCGCCCTCCTCATGGAGGGTGGAGGTTGCGCTGGCAAGGGTCGCGGGACTGTTGAGACACCGCGGCCCCTGCTGTCAAAGCCACCAAACGCGGCGGGCGTCGTCAGGTTTTAGTGGGTATACCCGAGGGCGTATCCGGGGGAGTCCCACACACGCCCCTCCGTTCCCCAACGGAGAGGTACGGTGCGTAATTGCATTTCCTGACGTTAAAAAAAAAAAAAAAAAAGGTTAGGTTTCCCGTGTCGGGTTACTGGTCCCGCATCGGGCGCGTCCCCAGGTGGTGGATAGGGGAACGCCTCCCAGATATGGGGGGTACCGGCTTCGGCCGGCGCGAACCAAAACCAGAGCGCGGCAGGTTTTGTCAACTCGGCGGACCTGTCGGGCCAGAAGGGAAGGCCTTATGGCTCAAGTCCTCTTGTATTCGCCGCTCTGCCTGCTCCTCCTCGAAGGAATGGACCAGAGCGGCTTGAGTACCTGAGGCGTAGATAGGGGTGCCTAGACCGGCGGGGCGTTTGTCCGGGTCGAAGGGCATTGGGTCGTCGGGGCATTTGCCCGGATCCGTGGGTTTTTCCCGGGTTGTGGCCTGTCATCACGACAACCCGGGCAGCGCATTTGTGCCGTGCGCTGGGTCCCGTAATCCTGGGAGAAGAGGGTCCTGGACGTTGAGCCTGAGGCAGACCACCCAGGCAACACGCTGTCTTTGGCCTCGGATTCCGGGCACACGGGGGGCCCGTGGAGTAGCCGGTCCACGGGTTATTCGGCTGCGGGCGAGCGGCTTAACCCTCGTCCAACGGTGACGCGGGGGGTACGGGGGGCAGGGCAGGCGGCGGGCTCGGTGATGTTGCGCGTTCTGGTCGACGCGTGCTCACCTTGCCCCAACCGTCTCGTCAAAGATCCCGTACTAGTCTGCCCGAAAGGGAAGTGGCGTCCCTGCTATGGTCGGTGGGAAACCCTGGGGTGTCAGTGGCACCTCCCCAGATGGGGCTCCGTGGTGGGTGGGGTCACCACCGACTGAACTTTGTAGACAAACGGACATGGCTTGCAATAAGGAATCCACAAATTATGCGACCAACCCCCGAGCGCAAGGCGCTCAACCAGAGAAAAAGGCAGAGGGTGATGGTGACGTCCTTTTCAGGACGCCCGTTGTCCTCTTGCAAAGGTGCAAAACACCACTGGATGGACCGTCGGGTAGCCGGTTCTTCAGGCCTGGGGATTTCTCCGGGTCTGAGGACGAGGTAACCCTTACTGGATTCGACAAACAGGGGATGTCACTTCGTGTTTCCCCCTCCACCGGATATGACAAATCTTTGGACGACAGCCTGGAGATCGTGGACTCCTACGAGTCCGCGTCTTCGGGAATTACATCTCGTTCGCCGTCTGGGACTCGCACCAGCGGCAGACGACAAGAGCCGGCAAACGACGGGCGGATGAGGCCTCCACAGACCTCTCCCCTGCGAAAGTCCCAGCGGACAAAATCACTGCTGCCCGCAGAGGCCGGGGCCGCCCACCTACCCATGGGGAGTACGTAGGTGTTGGTAGAGCCCGCGAGCAACTTTGCGATGAGAAGCGCCGTGCGGCGATCGTGGAGGCCGAGGAGGAGGCATCCCGTCTTGCTGAACGGCTAGTCCAAGGAAGGAACAGGAGCGAGTTCTCTGTTAAGGATCCCACCGCGGAAGAGCTGCGCGGCCAGATCCGGGCTGCCACGGACACAGTTATGTTCTGCGTGGCAAAGTCCGGAAACCTGAAGGGTAGCTTCCAGCGTGCCCTGAAGGAGGCCGCCACCTCGATTACGCGGGCGGTTGATATCCTCAGCACGAGGACGATCGACGACGAGACGCGGCGGCTGCAAGCCGCGAACAAGCGCCTGGAGCAGGACGTCGCGGACCTGAAGCGCGTCGTCCAGGAGTTGAAGGCTGAGAGGCTTGCGGATATGCGCTCTGCTGTCCCAAGCGGATCGCAGTCTAGCTCTGCCATGGAGGAGCTCGAACAGCGCCTTATGCGCCAATTCGGAGGCATGATGGACGCAAAATTGGCGTCTATCACTGACCGGCTGCTCCCAGAGCCTCGCTTGCGCCCGCCACTTGCAGCGGACGCCCGCAAGGCTCAGGTTGAGCGCCCGTCTGCCACCGCAGGCAAGGCGAAGAAGCAGCCGCCGACCGCAGCACCGCCCAAGAGTGCCGCCTCTCCCCAGACGGGCATAGCGCCGTCCGAGGTGTCCGCCCCTGTGGCCACGACCTCGACTGCCGGCGCAGTCCCCGCCGGGGAGAAGAAGAGAAAGCGGAACAGGCAGAAGAAGGCCCGTAACCAGGGCCAGGAGTCCGCGCCCGCTTCTGTGTCACAAGCCGGGAATGCCCGCCCGACAGCTCAGTCCGCAGTTGGCTCTGGAGCCGAATCGTGGACAGAGGTGGTCCGGCGTGGCAAAAGGACTAAATCTCATTCCGCCCAACAGCAGCCGTCTACGGCCCAGTCAAAGAAACCGACTGCCCCGAAGAAGACTCCGAACCTCCGCCCGCCGAGGACCGCCGCCATCTTGGTGGCGATGCAACCGGGAGTGCTGGAGGCCAAGGAGCATTCGTACGAATCGGTGATGGGCCGTGCCAAGCAGGCAATAGACATCGGTGCGTTGGGGATCTCCGGGATCCGCTTCAGGGTCGCCAAAACTGGCGGCAAGGTCCTGGAGATCACCGGTGCCGATAGTGACGCGAAGGCTGACACCCTGGCAGCCAAGATGCGGGAAGTCATCCCTGATGCGATAGCGAAGGTGACCAGGCTGACCAAGAGCGTCGATGTCCGGATCTCGGGACTCGACGACTCTGTGACCAAGGTCGAAGTCGCCGAAGCTGTCGCTAAGGCAGGAGGCTGTGATCCCAAATCGATCCAGGTGGGGTCGATTGGGCGATCTTTTCGGGGCACAGGGGCTTGCATCGTAAAGGTGCCGATCGCTGTGGCCCAGAAGGTCGTAAAAGGGCGAGTTTTGGTGGGATGGGTCTCCGCCCAGACCAGGCTTTTAGACCGGAAGCCGCTTCAGTGCTTCAGGTGCCTGGAGGTGGGACACGCCCGCGAAAGCTGCCCTTCGACAGCCGACCGCAGTGGCCTTTGTTACCGCTGTGGTAAGCCGGGACATGCAGCCAGGGGATGCACCGCCCCTCCGCACTGCCCTCTGTGCGCGGACGCAGGATTGCCAGCGAACCACCGGGTGGGCAGCAAGAGCTGCAAACCGCCCAAGCGTGGCAATCGATCGGGAAGGACAGTGGCCAGGACTCCAGCCGCACCGTCCGGGGCCGTAATGCCCACTTCCATGGAGGCAGAAAATACACCAGCGTAGGATGGCCTTTAGCGTTCTGCAGGCGAATGTGAACCACTCTGCCGCTGCGCAGGATATCCTCTTGCAGCACGCGGCGGAGTGGTCCATAGACGCGGTCCTCGTCTCCGAACCCTATTTCATACCGGCTGACCGGGAGAACTGGGTCGGGGACGTGAGCGGACTGTCGGCCATCATGGTGTCAGGGGCGCATTCCATAGATGTCGTTGCCAGGCAGAGCGGTTTTGTCGCCGCCAAGTGCAGGGAGTTTCTGCTGGTGGGGGTTTATTGCCCCCCCAGCCGAACCAGGAGCGAGTTTGAGGCCGATCTGGACCGTTTCGGGTCGGTTCTCCGTCAGTCCACCTTGCCGGTGATCGTTGGCGGCGACTTCAACGCTAAGAATATAGCCTGGGGGTCACGTCACACTGACCCCAAAGGGGAGAGTCTGCTGGACTGGGCGGTGTCCAACGGACTTGTTATCGTCAACGTGGGGACCGAACCCACTTGCGTGCGACCGCAGGGGGAGTCCGTCGTGGACATAACGTTCGCGACCCCCGCGGTTGCAGCTCGAATAAGTGGCTGGAGAGTGGTCACAGAGGCGGAAGAATTGTCGGATCACCGGTACATCCGGTTTGACATCTCCGCCTCCGGTCCCGTGATCCCTCCGAGCGGTACACCCCACCCGACATACCCCCGATGGAGGCTCAGTTGCCTGGACAGAGACACAGCGCGGGAAGCTGCGGTCGTCAAGGCCTGGCTGCCTGTAGGTCCCGAGCCCGTCCAAGTGGATGCGGAAGCGGAATGGTTCCGGGAGGCCGTTACGGACGTGTGTGACGCGTCCATGCCTCGGTCCGGACCTTCCCTTCCCCGGCGGAACGTCTATTGGTGGACGGATGAGGTTGCGGAGCTGCGCCGCGTGTGTATCGCGGCGCGTCGCGCCTCAGCCAGACACCGAAGACGCAGACGTCGTGATCCGGCGCTGGACGAGCCGCTTTATCAGGCTTACAAAGAAGCGAAGCAGGCGCTCAAGATCGCCATCCTGGAGGCGAAACTCAAGGCGAGGGAGGAGCTCCTTGCATCGCTCGATGCCGATCCGTGGGGACGCCCGTACCGCACGGTGCGGGGGAAACTCCGCCCATGGGCACCCCCGGTCACGGAAAGGCTAGAGCCCGAGTTCCTCCGAAGAGTCGTGTCCACCTTGTTCCCAGCTCAGGTGGAACACACCCCGCCTTCGATGTTGCCACACCCCGTGGCCTCCAGAGAGCCCCCTGACCCCGTGTCCGAGGGCGAGTTCGGCGCGGCATTAGAGCGGTTGAAGGCCAAGAACGTGGCCCCAGGTCCTGACGGGATCCCAGGTAAAATCTGGGTCCTCGTATCGGATATACTGGGTGACCGCCTTCGTAGGCTCCTTACCGCTTGCCTAGAGCAGGGGCGCTTCCCGGCGCTATGGAAAGAAGGGAGGCTCGTGCTTCTGAAGAAGGACGGACGTCCGACCGACTCCCCTTCGGCATACCGTCCGATCGTGTTGCTGGATGAGGTGGGCAAGCTCTTTGAAAGAGTCGTTGCAAACCGCCTCGTTCGGCACCTGGACACGGATGGGCCGAATTTGTCGGATGTTCAGTATGGCTTCAGGAGAGAGCGCTCTACGATCGATGCTATCCTGCGGGTAAAATCGCTCGCCAGCGAAGCGGTGGAGAGCGGCGGTGTGCTGTTGGCCGTGTCTATCGACATTGCCAACGCGTTCAACACGCTGCCGTGGACCACGATAAAGCAGGCGCTCCGATTCCACGGAGTGCCTGTTTACCTGCAGGACACCATCGCATCGTACCTGGAAGGACGAGAGGTTGCGTGTGATTCGGTGGACGGTCGTTTGCGGCACTTGGCCGGGTGCGGCGTTCCACAGGGGTCGGTCTTAGGGCCACTCTTGTGGAACATCGGATTCGATTGGGCTCTCCGCGGCCAGTTCGTCGCTGGGGTTGGCGTGACTTGTTACGCCGACGATACCCTGCTGACAGCTCGCGGTGACTCTTTTGCCGATGCTGCACGTCGTGCGACTGCTGGGGTCGCTGTGATGGTACACCGAATCCGCCTTTTGGGGCTGCGGGTGGCGCTGGAGAAGTCTGAGGCGCTGTGTTTTCACGGCCGACGACGTGCGCCGCCTGCGGGCACTGGGTTGATGGTGGATGGGGTTCTGATCCCGGTTTCATCCACCATCCGGTACCTTGGGCTTGTGCTTGACGGAAGGTGGCGGTTCAAGGCCCATTTCCGTCAGCTCGCTACCAAGCTCAATGCGACCGCGGGTGCTTTGAGCCGGTTACTGCCAAACCTGGGTGGTCCGTCGACGGCTCCTCGACGACTGTACCTAGGGGTGGTCCGCTCGATGGCACTTTACGGTGCCCCGGTGTGGCATGACGCCCTCTCGTCCGAGAATGTGACAGTTTTGCGGAAGGCTCAAAGGGTGTTAGCCCTGCGTTTAGCGCGAGCCTACCGCACCACCTCCACCGATGCTGCGCTGGTCCTGGCCGGCAGCCTCCCCTGGGATCTCGACTCCCTGGTCCTCGCCGCGTTATACCAGTGGCGGGGAGACCAAAGATCTCAGGGCAATAGGCCCGCACCGACGGAGGTGGAATCGGAAAGGACACAGCTCACAGAGCTAGCCCACGAGCAGTGGCGCCGTAGATTGGCCAGTAGCCACTTTGGCGTCCGGGTCATTGAAGCCGTACTCCCCGTTCTCAAGGAATGGGTCGAGCGACCACACGGCCAAGTGACATACCGGATGTCGCAGGTGTTTACAGGCCACGGGTGCTTTGGGTCATACCTCTGCCGCATTGGCAGGGAACCCACAACCCGATGCTGGCACTGCGATGCTCCGGAGGATACGGCACAGCACACCCTTGAGGTGTGCCCGGCGTGGATCGCTGACCGCCGTGCCCTCCGAGCACACGTGGGGACCGACCTCAGCCTGGGCTCTATAGTCCGGCGTATGGTCGAAGACAGGGAGGCTTGGCGAGCCATGGCCGCATTTTGCGAGCGGGTGATCGCCGAAAAGGAGAGCGCGGAGCGAGAGCGAGAGGCTGCGGCTGACGCACTCCTTATGCGCCGAAGGCGTACTGGGCGCAGGAGGCACCTCCACCACCTGCACATGCCCCTCCCTGTGCCTCGGGTCGTGGACGCGGGGGCGTCCGCTTCCCACTAAGAGGCGCGATGGTGTGTAATGCGTTCTACGCATCGTCGGGACATCAAGCCGGAGGATAACCTCCTCTGGCGCTGAAGGCAGGGGCTCTTGCCCTCTTCAGATCGGGTGAGACCGTGTGTCGGTCTAGTCAGTGAGGGGCCGCGGATGTGTGCTTATGGCGCTGACTCGTGGCCCCGAACTCATGGCTCCCGAGAACGCCGCTGGTTTTTAGTGGGTATGCCCCAATTGGGGAGAGTCCCACATAACCTGCTGCCTTCCCCCGAGTGCGACAGGTATGCGTAAGGCATTTTCCAGCGAAACCAAAAAAAAAAAAAAAAAAAAAAAAAAGGTTAGGTTAGGTTAGGTTAGGTTAGGTTAGGCTTGCCTTATGCCCCCCTCGAATGGAGCACGCCTTGTCGTGGCGAGGGGGCTCAGTAGCCTGTCGCAATCCAGCGGCGGGTGAAGCCAAGATGCTCCGTGGAGAGTGCCGCTGCGTCTGTACCCGTATCGGGCGGCAGTGGCCATAGTGAGTCGCGTCTGTCTCGCATCGAGCGGCGGCTCACTAACAGTCGTTGGACTCCCGGCACCCCTCTGGTTAAGCAGAGGAGGCAGGGGATGTCCCAGGACTTCGGTCCTCTGGGCGAGCTCGGCGTGCGTTTGCCGCCGGGCGTGGATCGCCTCGTCGGGAGGGTCTCGGACAGACGGTGTGGGGACACCTCTGTCTAATCACCAGGGACCCTCCTGAGGCGCCAGTGTGCCGTCGGGAGTGGGATCGCCCCACTCCGTGGAGATCCGCCCTCCTCATGGAGGGTGGAGGTTGCGCTGGCAAGGGTCGCGGGACTGTTGAGACACCGCGGCCCCTGCTGTCAAAGCCACCAAACGCGGCGGGCGTCGTCAGGTTTTAGTGGGTATACCCGGGGGCGTATCCGGGGGAGTCCCACACACGCCCCTCCGTTCCCCGACGGAGAGGTACGGTGCGTAATAGCATTTCCTGACGTTAAAAAAAAAAAAAAAAAAAAAAAAAAAAAAAAAAAAAAAAAAGGCTTGCCTTATGCCGAACTTAGGTGGCCCCCATACGGGATGTCGGCGCCTATTCGCCAGGGTGATAAAATCAATGGCATTATACGGCGCCCCCATATGGGTTGATGCCCTCAAGAGAGAGAACCTCGCCGTGCTTCGGCGAGCACAGCGCGCAGTCACCAACCGCGTAGTGCGGGCTTTCTGCACAGTTTCTGGGGAAGCGGCTTGCGCGATCGCTGGGACCTTACCATGGGAAATAGAGGCACGGGTGCTGGCAGAGGTATACAATAAGTCCTCGGTAGCAAAGCTTGAAGGCACACCGCCTTCGAAAGAAGAGGTTGAGCGCTGGCGGTTGGAGTCTCGCAATGCTTCTATCGATATGTGGTCGAACCGCTTGGAGGAGCCGGAAGCGGGCCACCGTACGATAGCGGCTATCCAACCAGTGCTCAGAGACTGGATTGAGAGGCGCACAGGTTCTCTCTCTTACAGGATGGTACAGGTACTGACCGGGCATGGCTGCTTTGGGAAGTATCTGCACAGAATCGGTAGGGAGAGAACCTCTGTCTGCCATCAGTGCGGGCATGCCGTGGATACGGCCGAGCACACGGTGCAAGAGTGCCCGGAATGGGCTAGGGAACGAGCGGCGCTAGTCGCTGAAATTGGTCCGAATCTTTCGCTGCCTGCAGTCGTGAGAGCTATCATAGCGAAGGACACTCATTGGGAGGCATTCAGCACCTTCTGCGAAGAGGTGCTGAACAAAAAGGAAGAGGCGGAAAGGGAGCGCGAAGATGACCCTCTCGCTGATCCCCAACGCCGAAGGAGAGTCGGACGGAGGCGTCGGGTTTTTGCCCGTCAACTCCGTAGCTAGTCGAATCTAGTCATAGCTTAGGTTAAGGCGCCAGGAGGTGGGCTCTTTACACCCCCCCACCTGGCGTTTTGTGTATAGATAGTTTTAGTTAAATCATTATTATTTATACACTGCGATTATTTCATTTACACCTGTGCATCTTTTGTGTACAGGCTTTTGTATATTTATATTTTATATTCTTTATGACTTATACTTATACAAATTGTGAATGAATTTCCCACGTAGGGAGGCTCGCTCTTTTGGCAGTCTTCTTACTGAGCCGGAGTGGTCGCATGGTGGGTCTGCTCAAGCAGACAGCGCGCGAACCGGGAAAGACGGGTAAGGCCTGGCTACACCGTCAACTTTTCCGGAACGTGTCTGAGGTGGCTCATGGTGGATTTTTTAGTGGGTAGGCCTCGCCCTTCTGGCGGGGAGAGCCCCACATAACCCGTCGCTTGACCACGGCGGCGGGTATGCAGCTCAATGCATTTTTTACCACCGGAAAAAAAAAAAAAAAAAAAAGGTTAGGTTAGGCTTTCGCCCGTCGGCTACCAGCTCCCGGGGGCCAGTAGTGGTAGAGCCTGCTACGAGCAAAAAGAAGCGGGCGAGGAAAGGTAAGGTGCAGAAGGCACCTACACCTGCGGCGTCCCAGCCACGATCGCTGCCCCCTGCACCGGTCACTACTGATGCAGGGTGGACAACGGTCGTAAAGAGGGGAAAGACCAACGGGGGTCATAACCAAAATACGGCTATCAAATCGCAGCCGAAGCCTCTGAAAACGGCCAAGATCAAGGCTCGCCCCCCGAAATCCACGGCGGTGGTCATCACCGTGCAGGAGGGCGCAGATAATCGTGGCGTTACATACGCGAAGGCCGTTACAGAGGCCAGGCAGAAGATTAACCTGGAAGAACTAGGCATAGACGGTGTCCGCTTTCGCCGGGCAATAACAGGGGCGACTATAATAGAGGTGCCAGGTGCCTCTAGCGGTGATAAGGCAGACTCCCTGGCTGAAAAGCTCAGGGAGCTCTTTAACGAAAATGATATCCGGGTGTCCAGACCCACTAGAACCGCAGAGATCAGGGTATCTGGGCTGGATGACTCGATCACGACGGAGGACATTCAGCAGGGGGTCTCTAAACTCGGAGGGTGCCCTGCGGACCAAGTAAAGGTGGGCTCTCCCTCCCGCGACCACACGGGCCTGTACGCGGCATGGGTGCGGTGCCCCATTGCGGCCGCGAAGAGAGTGCTGGAGGGCCGCCTCTTGATTGGCTGGGTCGTCGCCAGGGTTAGGGCTCTACCCCGCAGAAGCCTGAGATGCTTCCGGTGCTTAGAGCCCGGCCACGTGCGCGCCCAATGTCAGTCGGAGGTGGACAGGAGCCGCCAGTGTTACAGGTGCGGCCAGCTAGGGCACGTCTCCAGCATGTGCAGAAACGCCCCCCACTGCCCCTTATGCTCACAAGCGGGCAGGGAAGCTGGACATAGGTTGGGCAGCGGTGCTTGCAAAGCACCCCCCAGCAGCAAGAAGAAGGCCCCGAAGGTCACGGCAAAGCCTCCAAGCCAGCCAGAGCCTTCCCGTCCAACACAAGGACAAGAGACGGGAGAAATGTCGGCCGATTAAATATGGCCCAGTCATTTTTATTGGCGAATGTCAATCACTGTGCCAGAGCTCAGGACCTTTTACATCAGAGCCTGGCACAGTGGTTGACACACATTTGCGTCGTCACGGAGCCGTACTTCGTTGCGGCCCGTGACAACTGGGTGTCCGACACGGACGAGATGGTGGCCATAGCCACCAACACAGGGGCTGGCTCGCCTCAGTTTTCCGGCATCCGTAAGGGAAACGGCTGCGTGGTGGTGAGAGTCGGCGATGTATTGGTGGTGGGGGTTTACTTTTCCCCCAACCGCTCCATCGCCGACTTTGAAAATTTCCTGGCGCAGGTTGATGTGCTCCTGGCTGGGTGGGATCGGACCGATCAGGTGGTGGTGGCCGGTGACTTAAACGCCAAGTCTATGTCCTGGGGCTCTCGCGTCACCGACGACAGAGGCGAGCTCGTTGAGGATTGGCTCACGGGTCACGGTCTCGTCGTTGTCAACCAGGGGACGGTGGATACGTGCGTGCGGATGCAGGGCGGATCCGTCGTGGACATTACGTTCGCAAGCCCTGCCCTGGCGCGCCGTGTCCAGAACTGGGAGGTGTTGGTGGGGGTTGAGACACTGTCAGACCACAGGTATGTGCGTTGGAACTTCTCCTCCCTCCAGCCTTCCCCGAGCAGCTCAGGCCGTCCCACGACAGACCTTGGCCCCAGATGGGCCTTGAAACGCCTCGACCGGGACACCTTCGAGGTGGCGACCCTGGTGGAGAGCTGGTCGCCCTGGCCGGAGAGCGTTGTTCCCAGCAGAGAGGTTGAGTGGTTCCGGGAGGCCATGTCGCACGTGTGCGATGCGGCAATGCCCCGTGTTAGGGCATTGCCGCCACGCACAGCCGTGTACTGGTGGTCTCCGGAACTTGCTCGACTAAGGGAGGGCTGTGTAGAGGCAAGGAGGCGATACTCCCGGCACCGCCGCAGACGAAGAAGAGACGAGGCCTTGGACTCGCCTCTTTACAGTGAGTACCAGGCGGCCAAAAAGGCCCTTCGGGTCGCAATCGCTGAGGCCAAGAACGCCGCCTGGGAGGAGCTCCTCTCCTCCCTAAATGAGGACCCGTGGGGAAGGCCATATAGACTGGTCATGAATAAACTGCGTCCGTGGGCCCCCCCACTCACTGCCACGTTAGATGCTGGCCTCCTACAGAAGGTAATAGAGGCCCTGTTTCCGGAGAGCTCGGAGTTCACGCCGCCGATCCTTTTACAATCGGACGGTGATGACAATGACGAGGTTCCGGAAATATCCAAGGGAGAACTCGGGGCCGCAATTTTACGTCTGAAGGGAAAAAACACTGCCCCCGGTCCAGACGGAGTCCCGGGTAAGGCCTGGGTACTGGCGATGAAGGACGGTCTGGAGCCCAGATTCCGTTCTCTCCTTTCGACCTGCCTGCGGGAAAAATATTTCCCACAGGCGTGGAAGAGAGGTAAACTGGTGCTCCTCAAAAAGGATGGCCGCCCAGCAGACTCCCCTTCTGCGTACAGGCCAATCGTCCTTTTGGATGAAGGGGCGAAACTCTTTGAAAGGGTGTTGGCACATCGGTTGGTGCGCCATCTAGAGGAGATCGGTCCCGACCTCGCCGATAACCAATTTGGTTTTAGGCGAGGAAGATCGACCATCGATGCCATCGACCGAGTAAAACAACTCGCGGAGGACGAAGTGCGAAGAGGCGGTGTGGTCGTGGCGGTGTCTTTGGACATCGCCAATGCTTTCAACTCCATCCCGCACGTATGTATCACTGAGGCCCTGAAGTACCACAACGTGCCCAAGTACCTGCAGCAGATAGTCGCCAGCTATCTCGCTGACAGGGAAATCACTTTCCCAACAAACGAGGGCTGGGGCAGCAGGAGAGTGTCGTGCGGTGTTCCACAGGGATCGGTTTTAGGGCCGCTCCTGTGGAACATCGGGTACGACTGGGCGATCCGGGGTGCGACGCTGCGAGGAGCCAGCGTGATATGTTACGCGGACGACACGCTGGTCACCGCGAAGGGGAAGACGTACCGTGAAGCCGCCATCCTGGCGACGGCAAGTGTTGCCCAAGTAGTGGACCGCATAAGGCGACTGGGGCTGACGGTTGCATTGCACAAGTCCGAGGCTTTGTGTTTTCACGGGCCTCGGCACGCACCGCCAGCGGGGGCTGAGCTTGTTGTGGGTGGCGTCTCCATCGGTGTCGGGGGTACCATGAAGTACCTAGGATTGGTCCTCGACAGCCGGTGGAACTTTAAGGCCCACTTCGAGTACTTGGCTCCCAAGCTCGTAAGGACGGCAGGGGCCCTCAGTCGCCTTATGCCGTATCTGGGAGGTCCTAGTACGGGATGTAGGCGCCTTTTCGCCACCGTACTTAAGTCGATGGCCCTCTATGGCGCCCCTATTTGGGCGGACGCCCTTAAACGGGAAACCCGGGCAGTGCTCCGCCGATCTCAGCGTGCAGTTGCCAACCGCACCGTTCGCGCCTTTTGCACGGTGTCAGGGGAAGCGGCTTGCGTGCTTGCTGGGGCGCTGCCATGGGAGTTGGAGGCAAGGGTACTCGCGGATGTCTACCGCAAGTCTGCGGTGGCCAAGCTGGAAGGCACACCACCATCGCACGAGGAGATTGAGAGATGGCGGGATGAGGCTCGCAACGTGGCTATCGACACGTGGTCGAACCGCCTGGAGGAGCCGGAAGCGGGCCACCGTACGGTAGCCGCGATCCAGCCAGTGCTCAGGGAGTGGATGTGGATGTGGATGAACCAACAGTAGAGCCAAGGCCCTGCACCTCCTCAGCACACGCCCACTCACCGACGAAGACCGCCCCGGCGCCGGCGGCGCCGCTGAGGTCTAAGGCAAAGACGGCACAATGTGTAGAGCCGAAGACAGCGGCACGTAGAGCCTCGACCGAGGCAACAGCGGTGTCGCCGGGGCCGAGGTTGGAAACAGCCAAGCCCACCGACCGGGTGACCCAGGCTAGAAGGCTGTTAGCGAAGGCGAAGACCCACATTAGTGAGTCCCGCAACCTGCGATCAGACTTAAAGGTCGGGATCACCCAGTCGCTGGACGGGCTTTTTGCGTTGGTAAAGGAGATGGCCGCGGCATCCTCACCTGAAAATGCTAATATAACAAAGGAAAAGGTAGCGATAGACAGCGGGGAAATTTTAAAAATAGGCGCTCAGATGAGCATAGGGTTGGAGGGTCGACTTGAAAAAATTCTGAAAGAGCAGGGAGATAGGATTGATAAAACCAGTGCAGAGATAGTAAAGCTTAGGGAAGTCATCCTCTCCCACCAGGAGGAAACCAAGAAAGCGTCCTACGCTAACGTCGCTGCATTGCCGACCGTCAGACCAGCAGAGCGGAGGACCGCGCTTCACTCTATTGTAATAGAGTCGAAACACGAGGCCGACACTGGTGACGAAGTGCTGAAGCGGGTTAGCGACGCGGTAAACGCAAAGGATGGCTGGGTTACAGTGGAGAAGGTCCGTAAGGTTAAAGATAAGAAGGTTATCATTGGATGCAGAACGGTAGAGGAACGCGATAAAGTAAAGGAAAGACTGAAAGGCGCAGCAAACAATCTCCGATTCGAGGAGATGAAAAATCAAGACCCGATGGTTATCCTTAGTAACGTCATCTCTAGCCACAGTGACGAAGATCTGCTGAAGGCTCTAAGGAACCAGAATGGTGTGGTTTTTCGTGGCCTCGGAGAACAGGAGAACCGAGTAGAGATAAAGTTTAAGCGCAAAGCAAGAAATCCACTTTTGAACCACGTTGTATTGAGAGTATCTCCGCAGGTGTACAACCGGCTCATTGACCGAGGTGCAGTTCATATCGATATGCAGAGAGTGCGAGTAGCTGACCAATCGCCGTTAGTACAATGTTCGATGTGTCTGGCTTATGGACATGGTAGGCGCTTCTGCACACAAACTACACCTAAGTGCACGCACTGCGGAGGCCCTCACATGAGGACTGAGTGTGCCGATTGGCTGGCAGCCGTAGCACCTAGTTGCTGTAACTGCGTTTCAGCAAAACTTGAACACACGGCACACAACGCGTTCAGCTCAGAATGCCCGGTGCGTAGAAGATGGGAAGCACTGGCTAGAGCTAAAGTCCAGTATTGCTAAAGTGGTTTCAACGCGTTCAGGGGCAGGCGCCCCAACCAGATGTTATGCAGTGGCCCAGGCGAACCTCCAGCGCAAACAGCTTGCTTTGACCGAGCTCATGGCGGAGGCCAGCAAACGCAAACTCGCGTTTGCGCTAGTCCAGGAGCCTTATGTGGGTAGGGAGAGAAGGATGAAGGACTACCGTGGGGCGAGAGTTTTCCAGAGCACTGCAGTAGGAGATGGGACTGTAAAGGCAGCTATAGTCGTCTTTGATGACGACCTTGATGTCATACAGTGCCCGAAACTCACTAGCGACAACATAGTCGTAGTGAGGATCCGAACCAGTGCCTGGGAAATCTCGGCGGTATCCTTTTATTTTGAACCGGACCCGGAACCCATAGGGCCATACTTGGACCGGCTGAAGGAGGTCATCGAGGAGCTGGGCCCAAGATTACTGCTAATAGGCGGAGACAGTAACGCCAAGAGCACCTGGTGGGGCAGCACAGTAGAGGACCACAGGGGCGAAGCAATGTCCGGGACCCTGGAAGAGTCGGGATTGCAGATACTCAACAGAGGTGATACACCCACTTTTGACACCGTAAGGGGTACCAGGGTGTACACCAGCCATGTTGATATAACAGCCTGTTCAGAGGATCTACTCGAACTTGTCGATAACTGGAGGGTAGACCAGGAGATGGTGAGCTCAGACCACAACGCGATATCGTTCGAAATAAGTCTCCGCAGATCAAAAGGACTGAAGGTCCAACGAACGACTCGCCTCTATAACACCAAGAAGGCAGATTGGGATCAGTTTAATACCACCTTAACACAAGTAAAGTCTCACAAGAACATCAACCAGCAAAAAATCGAAACCATCACCGATTTTACACAACTGGAACAGCTGGTACGAGATTATACTGATGCAATTACCGAAGCGTGCAAGACAAGCATGCCGGTTAAGAAAAATACACAATTACTCAAGATCCCATGGTGGAATGAAGAGCTCACCAGGCTGAAAAAAGTTACCACTACCTTCAGGCGTAAGATCAGGAATGCGGCACCGCACCGCAGAGAAGTAGTGGTAGCCGAGTATCTGGAAAAGAAAGCAATATACGAGTGCGAAGCCAAGAAAGCCCAAATAAATAGTTGGAAAGAGTTCTGCAGCAAACAAGATCGGGAAGGCCTATGGGAGGGAATTTACAGGGTAATAGGCCAGACCACCAGGAGAACAGAAGACGTGACCCTAACTAAAGATGGAGCACACCTTAACACTATAGAATCGGCGAACTTACTAGCGGAGACATTCTACCCACAAGACCTGGAGGCTACTGACAATAAACACCATCGCTGGACCAGAGAGGCAGCGAAGAGAGTAAACGAGTGGAATCATGATGAACACCATGACCCGCCGTTTACTCAGCTAGAGCTACAGACCGCGATAGGGAGTTTTAACCCAAAGAAGGCCCCAGGTGCGGATGGCTTCACAGCAGATATCTGCAGCCGGGCTATCAACCAGGACCCGGACGCTTTCCTTGCCCTGTTCAACAAGTGTTTACTGATCGGACACTTCCCGGACACCTGGAAGGAGGCCACAGTCGTGGTATTGAGAAAACCGGGCAAGGATGACTACACGAACCCCAAGGCTTACCGGCCGATTGGTCTTTTGCCGGTCTTGGGTAAGGTCCTGGAGAAGATGACAGTAGCACGGATCAAATGGCATCTTGTACCGCGGATTAGTACTCGCCAGTACGGATTCATGCCCCAGAGGAGCACCGAGGACGCCCTCTATACGCTAATACACCATATCAAGGGTAAGATTGAGCTGAAGAAGCTGGTAACCCTAGTGTCATTGGATATAGAGGGGGCCTTCGATAGCGCGTGGTGGCCAGCTATAAGAATCCGACTGGCTGAGGAAAAGTGCCCGGTAAATATCAGGAGGCTACTGGATAGCTATCTGGAGCGCAGAAGTGTCAGAGTAAGATTCGCCGGTGAAGAAGTGAAGAAGGAGACGAGCAAAGGATGTGTGCAAGGGTCAATCGGTGGTCCGATCTTGTGGAACCTTCTTCTTGACCCTCTACTGCGGGGATTGGGACGTGAAGGACATTACGTCCAGGCTTTTGCCGACGACGTGGTCCTTGTTTTTGACGGGGATACTTCGGACGAGGTGACAGGTAGAGCTAACGCGGCACTTAAATTTGTACAACAGTGGGGGAACCAAAACAAATTGAAATTCGCAGCACACAAGACCTGTGCTATGGTTCTCACGCACGTGGTTAGGTTAGGTTAGGTTAGGTTAGGTTAGGTTAGGTTAGGTTAGGTTAGGTTAGGTTAGGTTAGGTTAGGTTAGGTTAGGTTAGGTTAGGTTAGGTTAGGTTAGGTTAGGTTAGGTTAGGTTAGGTTAGGTTAGGTTAGGTTAGGTTAGGTTAGGTTAGGTTAGGTTAGGTTAGGTTAGGTTAGGTTAGGTTAGGTTAGGTTAGGTTAGGTTTTTTTTTTTTTTTTTTTTTTTTTTTTTTTACTTTATTTGTTATGTTTGTGTTTTTTTATATGTTTTGGGAAGGGTTAGGTTTGAATGGGAGGGGATTTGATGCATTGGATTGGGATCAAAGGACAGACCGAGATGTGGTCTGTCCTTAAATCACTGTAGGCCCCCGAGGCGTCAATTTGAGGACTTCCATGGGGGGCCAGGGTGGATAGGATTTAAAAAAGGGGCAAGGGAAAGAGAGGAAGAAAGGTATTATGAAGAAAGGTAAGGAAAGGAAAGGAGAAGAAGATATAATATACAATAATTAATACATATATATATTTCAATGTTATTTTTTCTTTTTTTTTTTTTTTTTTTTGTGTAATTACGTAAAACTAGAGTATAATAAGTAGGAACTATGACTAATTATTAAAAGTAGGAACTATGACTTATTATTTAAACTTATTATTTTAACAGTTGCTAATTACTAAGTATGTACAACTTAACTATACAAAAATATTGTAAATAGTTATGATGTGATGTTTTTTTTTTTTTTTTTTTTTTTTTTTTTTTTTTTTTTTATAGAATTAAGTTACAATGTTAAATATATGTGTACAATTATCCTTAATTATGATTATTGTTAGAAAAGGTATCTTTGGGTTAGCAAGTCCAGTTGGGTGAGCTCCGACCAAGTGCAGCCAGTCTCCTTCTTGCGATTTCGGGCATCCGGTCCTCCAGTCCCAGGCCTAAGGTCATCGGGTCCAGTCTTCGTATCAAGTTACTGTACTCTGGCCTCTGGCCCAATGGGTTCGGGTTTCGGCTTGGGGTGTCCGGGCTGCAGTCCAGGGTGTAAGGTTTTCGTGCTCTGGCCCGAGGTCCACGACATCTGGTCCAATATGTCAGGGCCACGGTCCAGTTTCCAAGGCCTGGTCTTCGGGTTCCAGCCCAATTTTCCAGCCTCTGGCCCGAGTTTCCGGCCGTCGACCCGCAATGTCCGGACTCCGGCCCAAAGTTTCCGGTCTCCGGCCTAAGGTCAACAGCTTTTGTCCCGCTGCGACCCTGCCAATCTTCGGACCACCACCACCTCTAGCCCAAGTGCCCGGTCCCCAGCCCGATGTCCGCGGCCTCTGGCCCAATGGCCTAACGTGTCTGGGCCGTGGTCTTTGAGCCTCCTTCACTATCTCAAGTGCCCAGTCTCTGACCCGATGCCTTCAGCCCAGTTCCAGTCCGGGATGTCCGTGCTCCGGCCTGCTCGAAGTCTTCGTATTTTCCTTTTGCTGTTCTTGCCAATGGTATCTTATTTACAAAAGAGATATATACTTTTTTTTTTTTTCCATTATTTTTTTTTTTTTTTTTTTATTATATATTTTTTATATATATATTTTAATTATTATTATTTTTAATTATGATTATTATTATTTATATCTTTTTTTTTTTTTTTTTTTTTTTTTTTTTTTTTTTTTTTTTTTTTTTCCCATAATAGTTTTAAAATGTATACAATGAGATGTTAATTACGTAAACTAAAGTATAACTGTCATGCAAATCTATGGACTTATGAGAAGTCATCATTATTAAACATTGTTTAATATTTACCTTATGCTAAATAGGAGCTATGACTTATGATTAAAACTTATTATTTTAACAGTAGCTTATAACTAAGAATGTACAGCTTGAATATACAAAAATATTGTAAATGCCTATGAAGTAATGTTTTTTTTTTTTTTTTTTTTTTTTTTTTTTTTTTTTTTTTTTTTAATATATCTTACTTATTAATAAATATGAACTATGACTATTATTTGAACAGTTGCTAATAACTAAGTATGTACAGCTTATGTATTTTTTTTTTTTTTTTTTTTTTTTTTTTTTTTTTTTTTTTTTTTTTTCCCTACTAACTAAATAATGTAGTAGTAAGTACAGCTAAGTAGTAATAAGTATAGCTCAAATATAAATATTTACTTATTATTTTAACAGTGGCCTACAACTGACTATGTACAGCTAAAGTATAACTATTTTCACAGGCATTGGGTCTCTATTATGCAGCTATTGCACGAATGGCCACTATTATACAAGCAAACCTAGTGAACCGTGGTTAGGTTAGGTTAGGTTAGGTTAGGTTAGGTTAGGTTAGGTTAGGTTAGGTTAGGTTAGGTTAGGTTAGGTTAGGTTAGGTTAGGTTAGGTTAGGTTAGGTTAGGTTAGGTTAGGTTAGGTTAGGTTTTTTTTTTTTTTTTTTTTTGTTTTTTTTTTTTTCTGCTTTCTGTCCCCCGAATATCCGTTCAGGATTGATCATCAAAGGGCTCATATTATCTTATCTTTATTGGGTTCTTTATTTCAATAAGTAGCAGAGTCTAGTTTATTTCTTACAATTTCTTATTCTAATTATATTCTATTACATTTTTATACGGTTTATTTGTGTTACTATTAATTACATGGTTTACTGGCTCTTGACAGGGAGAACTTAATACTATTTGTACTTAATCTATTACATAACTTATTTTTCTAAAGCAATGTTTTAACAAGAACTTCTTTTGCTTAGGACTAATTCTTAATAATATCTTATTTTATAATACAACTTATTATTTATTCCATCTTAATTGTTCTACTATATACTTATATATCTAGGTTATTTATATGTGCTAATTACCTATTATTACACAATAATAGTTTTAGACACAATTATTTATACTAAGGTTTTATTCTTACTAATTACTAGTTTACAAATTTGTTCACAATATAAGATGAAGTTTTCTCTTATCTTTTTGTCTACAATGAATTCTTTAAATTTGTGAATTTGTACTGTTTCACCCGTATTCTGTTCCAATTCATAGCGAAGTTTCCCATATATTGGGCAATGAGCTAGGAGGTGGGGCACCGTTTGCTCTACCGCTGGGTCACAGTCGCATGCCGGACTCTCCCCGCACTTGAACCGATGCAAGTATTGGGAGAATCCCCCATGCCCCGTGAGAATCTGCGTGAGCAACCCTGCTGGCTTTATCTTTTTTACTAGTTTATACGCGTCTAACGCATCTGGGAAGAAAAGTTTCGTTATCGCCGCGGTTTCACCTTTGCTATACCGATCGCGCCATTCCATAATGGAGCGATGACGTATCGTCTTCTTAGCGTACGATACCGGACACCGATCGTAGTCCGGTTTCCTCCTCAGCGCCAAAGCAGCCTCCTTGGCCAGATCATCAGCACGCTCATTGCCTAGGAGACCTGCATGTGCTTTTATCCAGAACAAAGAAACATCTTTGCCCTGGATAAACGCCTTCTGCAAGTTCTCTCGTGACTCCACGGCAAGGGGATGAAGAGAGCTATGGTTAACGACCGTCTCCAGTGCGGCTCTCGAGTCGCTGTACAGACCATAGCTCTTCTCCTTCCTCTTGAGTATTCCGCCCGTAGCCTTGCATATGGCCAGCAATTCCGCCTGATAGACCGTGCAGTACGCGGACAGACAAAACTTTTGGTTCAGGATTTCGGATTCACCCTTCCATACAGAAAGGGCTGCACCGACCTTCCCCTCAATCTTGCTGCCGTCGGTGAAGATTCGCACCTCCTGCACGTTGTGTCTATCGACTAGGCTTTGGTCCTCCAGACGTTCGAATTTTATGGCCATATGCATTGCCGGGTGGGGAGTCTCTGCAAATCCTACCCTACTCTCGGTCTCTCTGTCTCCTAACTCTGGAAGGGGCGACCCTCTCTTCGTCTCATACAGGGCGGCTGCCTCCTGTATCCTGAGGTCGAGAGGTAGTATCCCCGCCAGTGTTAGCGCCGAGTGTAGAGAGACTGTACGATATGATTTGCAGAGCTTTTGGGCGAAACCTCGCTGCACCGAGTCTAGCAATTTGCGCACTCCGATCTTCGTGGCCGCTGGGGCCCATGCTGCTGCCGCGTACAATATGATGGGTTCAATAGTTGCGTTATAGATAAGCCGAATTATTTCGGGGTGAAGCCCCCAGGTAACTTTTGCGGCTCTAGCAATTTGCTTGTAGATATTCAAAGCCTTTCTTGTTTGGTTGCCTATGTGGAGGTTGAAGGTAAGTTTTTGGTCGATTGATAAACCTAAGATTTTTATATGTTCCGACATACCTACATCGACATCTCCCATTGTTATGCGTGGAGTATCATATTTTAGTTTTCGCGTAAGCGTCATTGCACATGTTTTATGTGGCGCGAATCTAAGCTTATTTTTAGCCCCCCACTGATTTACGAACCGCAAAGCCCTATTTGCCTCCGTCTCAATTTCGAGCGCCGTCTCCCCGTCAAACAGCATTACAATGTCGTCAGCGAAGGCTTGGACATAGTGTCCCCGTTTTTCTAATTCGTGCAACAGTGGATCCAGTAGAAGGTTCCACAGGATGGGACCGCCAATAGACCCTTGAACGCACCCCTTGTTGGTGCCTCTTCCGACTTCTTCACCTGCGTACCGGAGTTTGATGCTCCTATGCTCCAGATAGCTGTCTAGCAGCCTCCTGAGATTTACCGGGCACCTTTCCTCAGCCAGTCGGATTCTGATAGCTGGCCACCACGCGCTATCGAAGGCCCCCTCTATATCCAGTGACACTAGGGTTACCAGCTTCTTCAGCTCCATCTTACCCTTTATTCGGTGTACTAGTGTATAGAGGGCGTCCTCGGTGCTGCGCTGGGGCATGAACCCGTACTGGCGAGTACTAAACCTCGGTATCAAATGCCATTTCATCCGTGCTACTAGAATCTTCTCCAGGACCTTCCCCAAGACCGGCAGTAGGCCTATTGGCCTGTAAGCCTTGGGGTTCGTGTAGTCGTCCTTGCCCGGTTTCCTCAATACCACGACTGTGGCTTGTTTCCATATGGATGGAAAGTGCCCGATGGTCAAGCACTTATTGAGGAGGGCAAGGAAAGCGTCCAGGTCCTGGAGTATAGCCCTGGAGCATATGTCGGCTGTGAAGCCGTCTTCGCCGGGAGCTTTTTTCGGATTGAAGCCTTCCATCGCCGTCTTCAGTTCGGTGTGAGTGAACGGTGGATCAAGATGCTCATCATGTTGGTACTCGTTCACTTTTCCTGCCAATATTCTTATCCGTCGATGGTGCTCCTGCTCTTGATCCTGTGTATCCTCCGGGTAAAACGTCTCCGCTAAGTATGTGACCGATTCTTTGTTGTTGAGCGCTCTTCCGTCTTTAGTCAGTGGCAGGTCTTCCTCTCTATTGGCGGTCCTACTAATCACCCTGTAAATGCCTTCCCAGAGACCCTCACGGTCTTGCTTACTGCAGAACTCCTTCCAGCTGCTAATCTGCTGTATTTTGGCCTGCCGCTCGTATTCATCCTTCTTCTTGAGGTACTCGTCAACCGCATTATCTCTTCTGTGTGGTGCCGCATTTCGGATCTTCCTCCTGTATGTTATAGTGGTCCTTTTTAATTTCTCAAGTTCCTCGGTCCACCACGGGACTTTCAGGATCTCCGTGCTCTTCTTCGAAGGTATGCTGAGTCTGCATGCGTGTGTGACCGCTTCAGTGAAGCTTTCCACCGTCTGGTCAATCTGCTGCGCGTTCTCAATGCGGTTTATTGCTTCGAAGTGGAGATTCTTGGCGGCTTTTTCTTCAGCGAGTGTGTTGCAGAAAAGTTCCCAGTCAGCCTTTTTGGTGTTGTATTTCCGGGTGGTGCGTATCACTCTTAGTCCCTTCCCTCTCTTCAGGTTTATGTTGAAGGTGATAGCGCTATGGTCCGAGATGATCATGGACTTATCCACCCTCCATTCTCCAACAAAGCTCAGTAGGTCTTCGGAGCATGCTGTTAAATCGACGTGACTGGTGAACCTTCTGTCCCCTCTTATTGTGTCGAAGGTGGGCACAGTGCCTCTGTTCAGTAGGTGCAGTCCAGACTCCTCCAGGGTTCCGGACATATCTGCCCCCCTGTGGTCTTCTACGGGACTACCCCACCAGGCACTCTTGGCATTACTGTCCCCTCCAATCAGCAGTTTTCTAGGGCCCAGATTCTCGACGACTTCCCTCAGCCGGTCCAAGTATGGCCCTATGGGTTTATCCGGCTCGAAGTAGAAGGACACCGCAGCGATTTCCCAGTCGCTGGTTCGGATCCTCACTGCGACTATGTTGTCGCAAGTGAGTTTCGGGCACTGTATGACGTCGAGGTCGTCGTCGAAGACGACTATCGCCGCCTTAACAGTCCCATCTCCTATTGCAGCGTTCTGGTAGATTCTCGCTCCACGGTAGTCCTTCATCCTCCTTCTGCCTCCCACATACGGCTCCTGGACCAGCGCAAACGCCAATTTGCGTCTGCTGGCCTCCACCATGAGTTCTGTCGTTGCTAAGTCTTTGCGTTGGAGATTTATCTGGGCTACTGCGTAGTGTTTGGCGGGGGCGCCTGCTCTGGTGTTCTCGGTGTCGCCCTTAGCAGCTGTACTGAACCTTTGCTCTCGCTAAGGCCTCCCATTTCCGTCTCACTGTGCATTCCGGGCTGTACGCGTTGTGTTCCACGCTGTCCAGCTTAGCAGCCGTGCAATTTATGCACTTGGGTGGTTCCGCTGCTAGCCAGTCCGCACATTTATTCCTCGTGTGAGGTCCACCGCAGTGTGTACATTTTGGTTCTGTCTCCGTGCAGAGTCTCCTACCATGGCCGTATGCCAGACACATGGAACATTGTACTAATGGTGACTGATCCGCTACTCGTACCCTCTGCATGTCAATGTTCACTGTACTTTTTTCGATCATGCGGTTGTAAATATGAGGAGACACTCGCAGGACTACGTGGGACATAAGAGAGTTCCGGGCTTTTCTCCTAAACTTAACCTCCATTCGAACATCCTTTCCTTCGAGGCCATGAAAAATCACCCCGTTTTGGTTTCTCAGTGCCGATAGTATCTCCTTATCGGAGTGGCTGGACATGACGTCTCTGAGTATAACCATCGGGTCATGATTTTTCATTTCCTCGAATTTGAGGTTGCTCGACGCGTTCTGGAGCCGCTCCTTGACCTTGTCTCTCTCCTGTACTGTCCTGCATCCCAAAATGACCTTCCTGTCCTTAGTCTTCCGCACCTTTTCGACAGTGACCCACCCATCCTTGGCGTTCACCGCTTCTCTAACTTGTTTCATAACCTCGTCTCCAGTAGTCTTTTCATCTTTGGATTCTATCAAGATAGAGTGTAGAGCGCTCTTTCTTTCCAAAGGTATTCTACGAGGGGGTGTCGCCACTGCTGAGGCATAGGTGAGCTGCTGCCGTGCTGCTTCCTGGTGCTCCATGACCGAGTCCCTGAGTTTCTTTAGCTCTTCATAGTTCCTATCTATTTTTTTGGTCTGTTCTTTTATTAACTCAGTCATGATGTCCCTCTCCTTTTTTTCTGTGCTCTCTTGAACTTCGTCTGTTTGCACCCCTTTTCTAATATCTGTTTCTTTTACAGGTGCTGATGCCGCTGCCATCTCTTTAACTATGGTGAATAGGCCGTCCAGCGCCTGGGTGATCCCGACCTTGAGGTCCGAGCGGAGGTTGCGCGACTCACTAATGTGGGTCTTTGCCTTCGCTAGGAGCCTCCTGGCCTGGGTCACCCGGTCGGTGGGTTTGGCCGCTTCCGGCGCCGGCCCCGGCGACACCGCGGCTGCCTCGATCGAGGCTCTACGTGTCGCGGTTTTCAGCTCTGGCTGATGTACTGCCTTCGTCTTCGGTTTCGGCGGCGCCGCCGGTACCGGGGCTGGCTTTGTCGGTGAGCGAGCGTGCCCGTGCGCTGCTACGGTGCAGGGCGTGGGCTCTGTCATCACGCTCTCCCACTCTCCTATACTACGCCTCACCCTGGAGGGCTGAGGCGGCGTGGTTTTCGAGGGGCCGGCCCTCTCGTCAACGATGACCGTCGGGGAGATGGGGGAGTTTGTCCCTACTACCTTTTTTGCTGGGGTGCGCGTTGTTGCCATTTTTACAGGGGCCGAATTTGTCTTGTCGGTAAAATTTACAAATCAAAAATAAAAAATAATACTAATACAGTACTGGTTCCAAGGAACCTTGTACACCCTATCCTAAGATTACCGGTCAATAGACGCGGTAGTCAGTCAAAAACACAAAAAATAAAATAAAATAAAATAAAATAAATGCACGTAATAAGTGCGGTAACGCAAGATTTACAGCCAGCAGAGATGCTCCCGTGTCGCAATTAAGCCGCAGGAAAATTGCGGTCTTTCAAAAATTTTTCTCTATGTAGAGTCGTTACTGCTTGCTTTTGTCTCTACCCGCCAACTCGGTCAGCAAGAGCACGATCGTAGATTTAAAGTTGTATAATAAAAAATTTTTAAAAACTTTGCTCTACCTAGAGTCCTATTGAGGGGGGGGAAAGATAGTGCTCCCTAAGCCAATCTCAACTCTGAAAACCCGGTGCGAATCGGACCAGTAGTTCCCGAGTTATGGAGCTTTAAAGTTTTGTAGACCTAAGGGTTGGCCAGGGGTCAGGGCTCAACTTATACTGGTCGATAGCTGAAGTTGGTCGTAGGGGGTTGAAATTTTGGGGGTAGGTCCGGAAAGGGTCCGTTTGGTGAGCGGTTAGCGAATGGGGGGTGGGTTTAAGGGAGGGGGGGGAGAAATGTTGTTATTTTTGACCTACGACCCTTAGTTTCGGAGCTACGGGGTGTTTTTTGATTTTCCCTTATCTTTACAATCTTATATTTTATCGCTGGGGGGTGAGTTTTAGAATTTGGTAATAAGATTGTAATTCCTAAAGTAGTGGTCCGAATTTTTTGGGATAAAAAGAGGAGGGATGTCTGTTTGTCTGTCTGTAAGTTCCTGTCAACTTAGTGGGGGTTAATTTGGGGATGAATTTAATATAGATTTTTAAAGTTAGGGGTAGTTTGTTGACCAGCTTCAAGAGGTTGGCTTCGGGGTTAGGACTGTCCTATTGCTACGGAAAAAATTTGGGTGGTATAAAGCGCGACCCAAATTTACTGTCAGGGGCGGAAAATTTTGAGATTGGGGGTTGCAACCCCTAAATTTTTTATGATTTTTATACAAATTTCACGGGGGGTGGTTTTTTGTGACGTCCCTAGGTTGGTTGCCCCTACAACTTTCAGGTTCCTACTGAATAGATTTTCGATTATTTTCGCGATATCTCGCACCCTTACGGAGATAGGGGTGAAACCAACTTAGTACGTAATGGCGATTTTTACCAAGTTTTACAAAATAATTGCTAAAAAATTAAATATCTAATAAAAAGAAAAACAAAAAATAGTATAGGCACCAAAAATAAATTCCCCTTGTTCAAGATATTTTTCGAAAATTTTAGGGCTCACCCCCAACCCCTGAAAAATTCTCAAACTTTTTCGGCTATGTACCTTGGCCGCAAATAGCCTTGTTTTGGCTTTTCTAATTTTTTGAAAAATTTTGTTCTTAAGGAAAGAAGTTATGCCTGAGAAAAATCTTTAATATTCTGGGGGTTGTTTTTATTTAGGGGTGGTTTTTACAACCCTTATTTTTGGAAAATTTCTAAAAGTTGTATTTTTGGGAAAAATAAATAAATAAAAATTCTAAAAATGGGGGTTTGTTGGTTGACCTAAATACTATTTGGGGGCTTAAAATTAGGGTTGCCACACTATATCTCGCAGGGCTGTCACTATAAAACTAAACTTATGTCTATGTATGGGGCTCCTATACTGGGGCTCCTATACGATAAGTGCCAACTCGACGACCTACTTTATAATAACCTATGTAACTTCTACAATCTTTATGGCGCGCGGGTTTTGATGATACCACTCGATAGGGTGTAAAAGGCTCTATCTAGTGGTATGTTCAAATTAATTTTAGCGCTACCCTAAAGGGGTGAAAAGTATTTTTAAAATCTAACTTATTATAAAATTTAGACACTTATATGTAATTTTGCAACTGGTTATTAATCTAAAATTTTTAAAACTATTTCTAACAATTAATCTAGGTGAATTTTTACTATTTCTACGATCTTATGATTTCTAAGGGTAGTAATTTTCAACCCTTTAATTTTTACAAATTTTTAATAACTATAACTTTTTATTTTCTAAACCGATTTTCTTTAAATTTAAAATATACACAAAATACACAGAAAAAGATTTTTTGAGAAAATAAAAAAGTAGGGTTGTCGATCTATCTTCGCCGCCAGGGCTGTCACAAATTTACAGAATTTAAAAGCTAAAAAAAGTCCACTTATCTATGTCTGATTTCAATTCCGAAAATGGCTCCCGGCTCCTCGTCTGTACCACCTTCTCTTTCAATCTTCAGATTTGGCCGCACTCGTCTGGAACAGGTACCACGTGACACGTGGTAACTTGTTTTTTCGGCTTTTGTGGCCAAACCCGCGGTCCAAAAAATCCAAAAGAGGTGTCCACTTGTAGGTCTTCCAAAGGCGCTCCCGGCTGCAGTTGAAAAACGGTGGGTCACCGCTTAAAATCGAGCGGCGTCACGCGTCAAGTCCACAAAATAACCTAAAATCAGGTTTTTTTGTCACTGTTTGAGAACCGCTGACACTAGAGACTTTGTTCTTGCACTATTAGCTGCGTCTCGTCAGCGCGCTTCTTTTGATGTACAACACTTCACAATTGACGCGAAAAAACCCACTTTCACTATTTTTCGAGCGCGGAGCGACCTTATTTCGTGACGCTCTCGGCGGCGGAGGGCGTGCGAATGGTTAGGTTAGGTTAGGTTAGGTTAGGTTAGGTTAGGTTAGGTTAGGTTAGGTTAGGTTAGGTTAGGTTAGGTTAGGTTAGGTTAGGTTAGGTTAGGTTAGGTTAGGTTAGGTTAGGTTAGGTTAGGTTAGGTTAGGTTAGGTTAGGTTAGGTTAGGTTAGGTTAGGTTAGGTTAGGTTAGGTTAGGTTAGGTTAGGTTAGGTTAGGTTAGGTTAGGTTAGGTTAGGTTAGGTTAGGTTAGGTTAGGTTAGGTTAGGTTAGGTTAGGTTAGGTTAGGTTAGGTTAGGTTAGGTTAGGTTAGGTTAGGTTAGGTTAGGTTAGGTTAGGTTAGGTTAGGTTAGGTTAGGTTAGGTTAGGTTAGGTTTTTTTTTTTTTTTTTTTTTTTTTTTAATGTGGTAGAGCTTTTATCTATATTTTGAAGTTGTTATCATAACAATGTACATTGTACATTATTATTTTATTTACTTATGGGTGCATTATTAGAATATTATGTTTCTTTGTTGTTTTCAGGTTCGGTCCTGCTAATGGATACAGGTTCCGGACGAGAAAGTTTATAATATTGCGCGTATATTTAGTTTGTTACACAAACATGGTAGATTATAATTATTACATATTAATAGCATGTAGGCTAAATGGTGAGCACTTTTATAGGGTTAGGGTGTACAATAAAGTTTTAATGAGTGATGGGGTATATTACAGAGTGAGGGTGTTTTTTTTTTTTTTTTTTTTTTTTTTTTTTTTTTTTTTTTTTTTTGCGTTTTTCTATGAAAACTTTTACTTGTAGCTTAAGGCTTATGTCACAAAATTATGTACAAGAAGACAACAAAATTATGTACAAGAAGACAAGAGTAATGTACAGTATTACACAATAAAATTATAAATATTTTATGTGTGGTTTATAATCTTAAGACTATGAATTATTTTATTTACAAGGTTTTTGAATGTTTTGGTAGGTTCTTCTTTACTTGATAATTGATTAGTTTTATACGGCTCGATTCTAAGGTTCCTGCAAGTTTGTTCGTGCTCATATCTATGCGAATTAAAGATTGGGCAATTCTGTAAGATATGTTCAATGGTTTGAGCGCTGGTGTCATCACATGGGCACAGGTCGTCGTTTGTGATCTTAAATCGACAGAGGTAACTCTTGTGGTACCCGTGCCCAGTGAAGACCTGCGTTAGCTCGAATGAAATTGGGACCTGTTTTTGAAACTCCCTTATCTCCTTTACAGAGCCGAACCACCTGGCAATCTCTGAGTTTTGGGTCTCGGCTGCGTATTCCTCCTGCCATTTATCCAGTGATCGCTGTCTTAGGGTGTATTTAGCGAAGGAAATCGGGAACTCGTTCACGCATGTCGCGGTTCGTTGGACTGCGGCTTCCTTGGCGGCTTGGTCTGCCAGTTCATTTCCTTCAATCCCGACATGCGCCTTGACCCAGGTGAAGCTCACGCGGAAGCCGTGGTTCTTCCTTATTTCAAGGAGCATGCCATGGATTGAAACGATAGTGGGGTCTGAATTATTTCGATCCTGCAGAGCTTTTAATGCCGATAGGCTGTCCGTAATGATAATTGCGTTTGATTTCCAGCCAGAGTTCAGAAGCCACTTGAGTCCAGCCTCGATGGCTGTCAGCTCAGCCACGAATACAGAGGTGGTTCTCCCGAGTTTCTTCTTTACTTTTGGTTTGGACCCATTTGGGAGGTATATAACTACAGCTGAGCCGACCTCTCCGCTCTCCAATTTGCTGCCATCCGTGTACAGTTTGATAGGTATTTCGGATGTGATACGATCGATTTCTTCTTGCATATTTGCCTCGTCATAATCTATGGACATCCTGTCAGCGGGGTGGAGTTGGTCTTTTACCGGCACCTTGTAGCGGAGGGTGATGTCTGCTGGGATGTCCTTAAGGGTTCCAGATTCTTTGACCTCGTGGATTTCTCTCGCTTCATCGATGGCCAGATGAAGCGGCATAAATTGTGCTAGGGCTATTGCTGCGGCTGCTGACACTGTGCGGAATGCCCTAGTAGCTTTGATTGCGAATTGTCTTTGAAAAGTTCGGAGGGATTTTCGTACGCAGTAATACTTGGTCGCTCCTCCCCAAATGCCAGCTGCGTATGTTATCATGGGCTGTATTACTTGACGATATATAATAGAAATATTTTCAGGATGTGCTCCCCAAGTCGGCCGCACAAACATAGTGAGTTTTTTGAAAATTTTCGATGCTTTACTTAATATGTATTTCGAGTGTGGAATGAAGGTAAGTCTGGTGTCTAATATGACACCCAGAAGTTTGATTTCAGAGCTGAGCATGATGGGCTGTTGGTTCATCTGTATTTTAACGGATTTAGATGGTGCCATAAACGCGATCACCTGTGTCTTGGCTGGACCAAAGTTTAACTTGGCCTCCATGCCCCAGTCGTAAATGATGCTGAGAGCCTCGTTGGTGGTGTTTTGTAATTGGCCAACTGTTTGTGCCGTTACAATGAGGAGCACATCGTCAGCAAAAGCCTGCATGTGGACACCATGTGGTAGTTCTTTTTCCAGGAGGTCGTCGAGAATTATATTCCAGAACATGGGCCCGCATACAGAGCCCTGGATGCATCCTTTGGTCAGGGTCTTTGCGGAGGTTGCGTCGCCAAAGTCCAGCACAGCAGTCCTGTCCTTCAAGTAGCTTTTTGTTAATTGATAAAGGTTGTTTGGGCAGTCCAGCTTGCGTAGGCGGTGGAGAAGCAATGGCCACCAGGCATTGTCAAACGCTGCCCTAATGTCCAGAGACACAGCGATGACTTGTAGGCCTGCGGCTTTGGCATCAGTAATTTGGTTTATTGCACTCTGTAGGGCGTCGGTGGTCGAGGTCTGCTCTTTAAAGCCGTACTGTTTCTTATTATATTGCTGAGTTTGCTCTAGGTGGTAGGATATTCTCCTAGACAACAGCTTCTCCAGCAGCTTACCGAAGACGGGAAGAAGCCCGATTGGCCTGAAGGACGACAGGTCGTTGGCATCCGGTTTATTTGGTTTTGGCAGGATTTTGACGTAGGCCTTTTTCCAAGGTGTGGGGAAATGATTTAAGGTTAAACACCTGTTCATGAGGTCGGTAATGATTTCTGGAATGACGTCAAATGTGTTGAGACAGATGTCGGATGTGAGATTGTCCATTCCAGGTGCTTTGTTGGGGTTCATGTTCTTTAAGCAATCCCGAATCTCGTCCCTTTGGAATGGGAAATCGTCATCCGTATCAACCGGCACATTGAGGTCACTCCGGAGATCACTTTGTCTGCGTGATGTGTCAACGAGGTCGTCATCGGGGTAAAAATGGTCGAGTAAGGCTTGAGCGGTGTTCGAGAAGCTGTCTGTGTAATGAGCCCCAGCTTTGAGCGTCTGTGGTGGGCGCCGCTTAGCGCCTTCTTTTATGAGACGATTGGTGAGGCTCCACACGTTCTCTTTATCCTGTATCGAGCAAAACTCCCTGAAGTGGTCTGTGGAGGCCTTTGATAGAGCTTTTGCATATTCGTCTTTTAAGTCTTTATGTGTTTTGATTGCTTCCTCCATGGGTCTGTTGGCTATTTTTAGGTCGTGTAATTTATGGTGCGCTTTAATTAATTTCTTTTTTAGGGTCTCCAGCTCATCACTCCACCAAGGGTTGAAGTCAGCGGCCGGAGGTCTCTTGCGGAAGACCGCACGGCAAGCCGACTGTACGACTGTAGTTAAAAGTTCGACAAAGCAGTCGATGCCAGCTTGATCCAAGTCCTCCATAGAGCGAGTGAGTAGATTGCTGTCTTGGATTGCAGCGTGCAGCGCGGCACGGAACTCGTCCCAATTTGCTCGTTTGGTATTGTACCTAAATGTTGTGGTTGACTTGTGTTTTGCTGGTTTCCCTGGCACAATTATGGAGAATTCGATACCATTGTGATCTGAGCTGGGGCAAGCTGTCAGGTTGACTTTCCAGTTTTTTACGAGGTTTTGGAGGTTGTTGGAAGCCAGAGTGATGTCGAGAATAGACGAGCTCAGCCTTCCGGAGCGAATGGCCTCGAATGTTGGAATGATGTCCGTGTTGCATATATACAAGTCGTGGGCGGATGTAAGGTCGACAATGTCATCGCCGCGGGCGTTAGATGTCCTTTCACCCCACTCAGGATGTTTACCATTTAGGTCACCGCCGATGATTTGATAGCAACCACGCGTTCTAGTAAGGAGCCTGTCCAGGGCAATCATTGTGTTGTTAGGGTCTGCGTCTGGTTCGATGTACACAGATGCGACATAGAGCGTCCTCTGACCAAGTGACATTTGTATAACTGCCAAGTTGGAAGTGGACAGTTGTGTGACGCCGAGGGCAAGGCCCGTCTTGCTTTTGACAATGACACACGCCTTGGTAACTCCGGTGGTGCTGAATTGGAACACATCAAGGTTTGGATAGTTCTGCACGGATGCCGCGCGACCTATGTAAGGTTCCGTTACCAGGGCCACATCGTAGTCATTAGCTATGAAGAAACGGATAAACTCAGTTTGAGAGACGTAGCAGCGTTGAAGGTTTGCTTGGATAATTTTGATGTGAGTTCTAGAAACCATAATCTATTGTTTCTTCTAGGAGTTTACGTGCAGTGTTAATGCGGGTGCAAAGTTTACTATTTGTTGCTGAGTGTTTGGTTCCAACGCTGCTGCTGGTCTTCTCATTGTGTCTAGTGCAGTTTATGCATTTGAGTGCATCCGGATTTGTTTTGACTGGGCAGTTGGCAAAAGAGTGTGCAGTCGACGCACAGTGCGAGCAGGGATAGTATTCTGCTTGACACTTTTTGTTTGTGTGGCCGAACTGCAGGCATTTATAACATTGGACGAAACGAGAGAAGTCCATAACTCGAACGCGTTGGTGTTCGATGTTGACGCGTTCGGTTTCAACGAGCCTCCCCCGAGTCGTCGGGTGTACTTCCAGGACGGCATTGTACAATTGCTCGTTTCTGTTGTTAAGGGCGAAGCAGAAGCGCATGTTTTCTGCGGGTACGGAGTTTTGCTGGGCGATAATCGGTATGAGTTCTTCCTTGAGTATCTGTTTGTTGACCCCTTTTAGGATGATCAAGGGCTTCCGTTTCCGAGCCTCCTCGGCTTGTATGCCAGGGACGGCGTTTACCCGTTTAATTGTCTCTTCACATTGCTCTTTTCTTTCGAAGTCGACTCTGATCATGTTTTTGGAGAGCGGTTTTACTTTGGTTGGGGCAAAAGTAGAGTTTCGGAAGGAGACCCTCTTTCTCCACTCTTCCAATACGTTTGGTTGTTTTCCACCAGTCTCTGTAGTTTTGATGATTATCGACGGAAGTGATTTGGGTGGAGTTGGAACTTTGCGGGGAGGAGCCCTCACGGTTTCAGCAAAAGATCTCGCTGGTGAATTGAAAAAGGAGGGAATAGCGCTTTTAACCTCATCTTTGACACTTTGCCGAATGGTGGTCAGTATATCTTCTTTGGTAAGAGCGGCGACAGCGGGGCTAGCAGGGAGGCTACAGATCGGAACGGTAAGGCGATCCGCGAATTCCATCTTCTCCTCCAGGATGTCTGTGGCTTTACGGATTTCATCCGAGGCCAGCCTTATCTGAATTTTGCCGGCACTGGTGACACTAGCTGGTTTGACGCATTCGGCAACAGTGTGAGTGAGAGTGTGTATGAGGGCCTTGAAGGTGGTAAAATCCTGCACGCTTTCGGCGCGGCAGGGGAGGACTGGTTCTTGTGTGGTCTTTGGTTTGTAGGTGCGTTTGGCCTTGACTTGGGTAAGATTATCAGAGATTGTGGCTGGGATTATAGAAGTAATGGAGGCTTTTGCTGCAGGTGCTAGGCGTTCCTGAGTAAGACGCATGTCGTCTGACCGTGCCGCCGCCCTCGCAGAGTCCCCGCTGTCTGCTCTTTCTGTGGGCGGGAGCAGGTGTCTGACAAGTTCCATGAGCCTGACACAAAGATCGGCAGCCCTGTTGCAGTTTTCGACTGAGACCCTTCTATCATCCTTTCTCACGCTTTTGTGCTCGGTCAATATTCTGGGTGTTAAAACATTCAACCGGTGTATCTCCTCAATTATGTTTTCCACCTCTGAACCGTCGGAGCCTAATGTTAGAAGCGGGCGAGTTGCCTCGCTCGTGGCGGTCATTGTTTCGGTTACTGAGTCTGCGATGGACAAAGGTGATAGGAGAAGTGGAGGAGTCACGTTAAGACTTTGGGTGCTCACTGGCGATGTGCAATGATCGACGTGGGATTCAGGAGGCTCAGTTAAATCAAGCCGCTCACGAGAACGTGGCGGCGTCCTCAGCAGTGTGCCCGTATTAGCGGGTGTTAGCGGGTCAGGTGCCTTTTTAGCCTTCGTCGGCGTTCTCAGTAGAGCTGCCATATTGGTTGCTGAATACAATCGGATTTAAAAATGAAACAGAAAAGATTGGCACCGAAAAACAGTAATAAAATAAGAATACTATAATGTGATAATCCACCGAGGTAACGTAGTAAATGAAATAAGGGAGGGCGGGCGGGCGAATTTTTGATTAAGGGAGGGCGGGCGGGCGAATTTTTTGATGTTTCCCAGGTCCGATCTACGCAAACGAGGTGTCAACGGAACGGGCTCGTCGCGGCGGTCAATATAAGGTAAGTATCGAGGGTAAGTTTCAAACAAAATATTTCACTAAGACCGAAAAAGTGTGAAATTCGACTATATTTGTATGGAATGTATATTATAAAGTATCGCAGGTGAGTACTAGAACAGCGGAGCGTGCGCAGAACCACTCCGGTGATCTAATATTAACGAAAGGTATAATATCAGACTATTGATTTGAACAGAAATGGCAAATTAAAACTTTTGAAATTAATATTTGATACTAAATAAATTCTATGTGTCTAATATAGGTGAAAAACGCAAAAAATGAACCAATTTGAATGATTTATCGACGGAATCTATCAAAGACAATTATAAGAAGCAATAAAAGTAGCACTTGAAGGACCAGAGTCAGTATCTGAACTGATTTGAAATGTGATATGTATGAAAACTTCGATTTAGCACTATACCTCGGTTCGGTTACAAGCGGAATCTAAAATGCGAATTTTTTGATGTTTCCCAGGTCCGATCTACGCAAACGAGGTGTCAACGGAACGGGCTCGTCGCGGCGGTCAATATAAGGTAAGTATCGAGGGTAAGTTTCAAACAAAATATTTCACTAAGACCGAAAAAGTGTGAAATTCGACTATATTTGTATGGAATGTATATTATAAAGTATCGCAGGTGAGTACTAGAACAGCGGAGCGTGCGCAGAACCACTCCGGTGATCTAATATTAACGAAAGGTATACTATCAGACTATTGATTTGAACAGAAATGGCAAATTAAAACTTTTGAAATTAATATTTGATACTAAATAAATTCTATGTGTCTAATATAGGTGAAAAACGCAAAAAATGAACCAATTTGAATGATTTATCGACGGAATCTATCAAAGACAATTATAAGAAGCAATAAAAGTAGCACTTGAAGGACCAGAGTCAGTATCTGAACTGATTTGAAATGTGATATGTATGAAAACTTCGATTTAGCACTATACCTCGGTTCGGTTACAAGCGGAATCTAAAATGCGAATTTTTTGATGTTTCCCAGGTCCGATCTACGCAAACGAGGTGTCAACGGAACGGGCTCGTCGCGGCGGTCAATATAAGGTAAGTATCGAGGGTAAGTTTCAAACAAAATATTTCACTAAGACCGAAAAAGTGTGAAATTCGACTATATTTGTATGGAATGTATATTATAAAGTATCGCAGGTGAGTACTAGAACAGCGGAGCGTGCGCAGAACCACTCCGGTGATCTAATATTAACGAAAGGTATAATATCAGACTATTGATTTGAACAGAAATGGCAAATTAAAACTTTTGAAATTAATATTTGATACTAAATAAATTCTATGTGTCTAATATAGGTGAAAAACGCAAAAAATGAACCAATTTGAATGATTTATCGACGGAATCTATCAAAGACAATTATAAGAAGCAATAAAAGTAGCACTTGAAGGACCAGAGTCAGTATCTGAACTGATTTGAAATGTGATATGTATGAAAACTTCGATTTAGCACTATACCTCGGTTCGGTTACAAGCGGAATCTAAAATGCGAATTTTTTGATGTTTCCCAGGTCCGATCTACGCAAACGAGGTGTCAACGGAACGGGCTCGTCGCGGCGGTCAATATAAGGTAAGTATCGAGGGTAAGTTTCAAACAAAATATTTCACTAAGACCGAAAAAGTGTGAAATTCGACTATATTTGTATGGAATGTATATTATAAAGTATCGCAGGTGAGTACTAGAACAGCGGAGCGTGCGCAGAACCACTCCGGTGATCTAATATTAACGAAAGGTATACTATCAGACTATTGATTTGAACAGAAATGGCAAATTAAAACTTTTGAAATTAATATTTGATACTAAATAAATTCTATGTGTCTAATATAGGTGAAAAACGCAAAAAATGAACCAATTTGAATGATTTATCGACGGAATCTATCAAAGACAATTATAAGAAGCAATAAAAGTAGCACTTGAAGGACCAGAGTCAGTATCTGAACTGATTTGAAATGTCGGTTAGGTTAGGTTAGGTTAGGTTAGGTTAGGTTAGGTTAGGTTAGGTTAGGTTAGGTTAGGTTAGGTTAGGTTAGGTTAGGTTAGGTTAGGTTAGGTTAGGTTAGGTTAGGTTAGGTTAGGTTAGGTTAGGTTAGGTTTTTTTTTTTTTTTTTATATATGGTAGAGCTTTTATCGATATTTTGAAGTTGTTATCATAACAATGTACATTGTACATTATTATTTTATTTACTTATGGGTGCATTATTGGAATATTATGTTTCTTAGTTGTTTTCAGGTTCGGTCCTGCTAATGGATACAGGTTCCGGACGAGAAAGTTTATAATATGGCGCGTATATTTAGTTTGTTACACAAAAATTAAAGATTATATACAATATTAATAGGATGTAGGCTAAATGGTGAGCACTTTTATAGGGTTAGGGTGTACAATGAAGTCTTAATGAGTGATGGAGTATATTACAGTGATAGTGTTTTTTTTTTTTTTTTTTTTTTTTTTTTTTTTTTTTTTTTTTTTTTTTTTTTTTTTTTTTTTTTTTTTTGCGTTTTTCTATGAAAACTTTTTCTTGTAGCTTAAGGCTTAATTATAATATTAATTATGTACAGTATCACAAAATAAAACTATAAGTATTTTATGTATTGTTTATAATCTTTAGACTATGAATTATTTTATTTACAAGGTTTTTGAACGTTTTGGTGGGTTCTTCTTTACTTGATAATTGATTAGTTTTATACGGCTCGATTCTAAGGTTCCTACAAGTTTGTTCGTGCTCATATCTATGCGAATTAAAGATTGGACAATTCTGTATGATATGTTCAATGGTTTGAGCGCTGGTGTCATCACATGGGCACAGGTCGTCGTTTGTGATCTTAAATCGACAAAGGTAACTCTTGTGGTACCCGTGCCCTGTGAAGACCTGTGTTAGCTCGAACGAAATTGGGACCTGTTTTTGAAACTCCCTTATCTCCTTTACAGAGCCGAACCACCTGGCAATCTCTGAGTTTTGGGTCTCGGCTGCGTATTCCTCCTGCCATTTATCCAGTGATCGCTGTCGTAGGGTGTATTTAGCGAAGGAAATCGGGAACTCGTTGACGCATGTCGCGGTTCGTTGGACTGCGGCTTCCTTGGCGGCTTGGTCTGCCAGTTCATTTCCTTCAATCCCGACATGCGCCTTGACCCAGGTGAAGCTCACGCGGAAGCCGTGGTTCTTCCTTATTTCAAGTAGCATGCCATGGATTGAAACGATAGTGGGGTCTGAATTATTTCGATCCTGCAGAGCTTTTAATGCCGATAGGCTGTCCGTAATGATGATTGCGTTTGATTTCCAGCCAGAGTTCAGAAGCCACTTGAGTCCAGCTTCGATGGCTGTCAGCTCAGCCACGAAGACAGAGGTGGTTCTCCCGAGTTTCTTCTTTACTTTTGGTTTGGACCCATTTGGTAGGTATATGACTACAGCTGAGCCGACCTCTCCGCTCTCCAATTTACTACCATCCGTGTAAATTTTGATAGGTGTTTCGGATGTGATGCGATCGATTTCTTCTTGCGTATTTGCCTCGTCATAATCTATGGAAATCCTGTCAGCGGGGTGGAGTTGGTCTTTTACCGGCACCTTGTGGCGGAGGGTGATGTCTGCTGGGATGTCCTTAAGAGTTCCAGTTTCTTTGACCTCGTGGATTTCTCTCGCTTCATCGATGGCCAGATGAAGCGGCATAAATTGTGCTAGGGCTATTGCTGCGGCTGCTGACACTGTGCGGAATGCTCTAGTAGCTTTAATTGCGAATTGTCTTTGAAAAGTTCGGAGGGATTTTCGAACACAGTAATACTTGGTCGCTCCTCCCCAGATGCCAGCTGCGTATGTAATCATGGGCTGTATTACTTGACGATATATAATAGAAATATTTTCAGGATGTGCTCCCCAAGTCGGCCGTACAAACATTGTTAGTTTTTTGAAAATTTTTGTTGCTTTACTTAATATGTATTTCGAGTGTGGAATGAAGGTAAGTCTGGTGTCTAATATGACACCCAGAAGTTTGATTTCAGAGTTGAGCGTGATAGGCTGTTGGTTCATCTGTATTTTCACGGATTTAGATGGTGCCGTAAAAGCGATCACCTGTGTCTTGGCTGGACCAAAGTTTAACTTGGCCTCCTTGCCCCAGTCGTAAATGGTGCTGAGAGCCTCGTTGGTGGTGTTTTGCAATTGGCCAACTGTTTTTGCCGTTACAATGAGAAGCACATCGTCAGCAAAAGCCTGCATGTGGACACCATGTGGTAATTCCGTTTCCAGGAGGTCGTCGAGAATTATATTCCAGAACATGGGCCCGCATACAGAGCCCTGGATGCATCCTTTTGTCAAGGTCTTTGCGGAGGTTGCGTCGCCAAAGTCCAGCACAGCAGTCCTGTCCTTTAAATAGCTTTTTGTTAATTGGTAAAGGTTGTTTGGGCAGTCCAGCTTGCGTAGGCGATGGAGAAGCAATGGCCACCAAGCATTGTCAAACGCTGCCCTAATGTCCAGAGACACAGCGATGACTTGTAGGCCTGCGGCTTTGGCATTAGTAATTTCGTTTATTGCACTCTGTAGGGCGTCGGTGGTCGAGGTCTGCTCTTTAAAGCCGTACTGTCTCTTGTTATATTGCTGAGTGTGCTCTAGGTGGTAGGACATTCTCCTCGACAACAACTTCTCCAGCAGCTTGCCGAAGACGGGAAGAAGCCCGATGGGCCTGAAGGACGACAGGTCGTTGGCATCCGGTTTATTTGGTTTTGGCAGGATTTTGACGTAGGCCTTTTTCCAAGGTGTGGGGAAATGATTTAAGGTTAAACACCTGTTCATGAGGTCGGTAATGATTTCTGGAATGACGTCAAATGTGTTGAGACAGATGTCGGATGTGAGATTGTCCATTCCAGGTGCTTTGTTGGGGTTCATGTTCTTTAAGCAATCCCGAATCTCGTCCCTTTGGAATGGCAAATCGTCATCCGTATCAACCGGCACATTGAGGTCACTCCGGAGATCACTTTGTCTGCGTGATGTGTCAACGAGGTCGTCATCGGGGTAAAAATGGTCGAGTAAGGCTTGAGCGGTGTTCGAAAAGCTGTCTGTATAATGAGCCCCAGCTTTGAGCGTCTGTGGTGGGCGCCGCTTAGCGCCTTCTTTTATGAGACGATTGGTGAGGCTCCACACGTTCTCTTTATCCTGTATCGAGCAAAACTCCCTGAAATGGTCTGTGGAGGCCTTTGATAGAGCTTTTGCATATTCGTCTTTTAAGTCTTTATGTGTTTTAATTGCTTCCTCCATGGGTCTGTTGGCTATTTTTAGGTCGTGTAATTTATGGTGCGCTTTAATTAATTTCTTTTTTAAGGTCTCCAACTCGTCACTCCACCAAGGGTTGAAGTCAGCGGCCGGAGGTCTCTTGCGGAAGACCGCACGGCATGCCGACTGTACGACTGTGGTTAAAAGTTCGACAAAGCAGTCGATGCCAGCTTGATCCAAGTTCTCTATAGAGCGAGTGAGTAGATTGCTGTCTTGGATTGCAGCGTGCAGCGCGGCACGGAACTCGTCCCAATTTGCTCGTTTGGTATTGTACCTAAATGTTGTGGTTGACTTGTGTTTTGCTGGTTTCCCCGGCACGATTATGGAGAATTCGATACCATTGTGATCTGAGCTGGGGCAAGCTGTCAGGTTGACTTTCCAGTTTTTTACGAGGTTTTGGAGGTTGTTAGAAGCCAGAGTGATGTCGAGAATAGACGAGCTCAGCCTTCCGGAGCGAATGGCCTCGAATGTTGGAATGATGTCCGTGTTGCATATATACAAGTCGTGGGCGGATGTAAGGTCGATAATGTCATCGCCGCGGGCGTTAGATGTCCTTTCACCCCACTCAGGATGTTTACCATTTAGGTCACCGCCGATGATTTGATAGCAACCACGCGTTCTAGTAAGGAGCCTGTCCAGGGCAATCATTGTGTTGTTAGGGTCTGCGTCTGGTTCGATGTACACAGATGCGACATAGAGCGTCCTTTGACCAAGTGACATTTGTATAACTGCCAAGTTGGAAGTGGACAGTTGTGTGACGCCGAGGGCAAGGCCCGTCTTGCTTTTGACAATGACACACGCCTTGGTAACTCCGGTGGTGCTGAATTGGAACACATCAAGGTTTGGATAGTTCTGCACGGATGCCGCGCGACCTATGTAAGGTTCCGTTACCAGGGCCACATCGTAGTCATTAGCTATGAAGAAACGGATAAACTCAGTTTGAGAGACGTAGCAGCGTTGAAGGTTTGCTTGGATAATTTTGATTTGAGTTCTAGAAACCATAATCTATTGTTTCTTCTAGGAGTTTACGTGCAGTGTTAATGCGGGTGCAAAGTTTACTATTTGTTGCTGAGTGTTTGGTTCCAACGCTGCTGCTGGTCTTCTCATTGTGTCTAGTGCAGTTTATGCATTTGAGTGCATCCGGATTTGTTTTGACTGGGCAGTTGGCGAAAGAGTGTGCAGTCGACGCACAGTGCGAGCAGGGATAGTATTCTGCTTGACACTTTTTGTTTGTGTGGCCGAACTGCAGGCATTTATAGCATTGGACGAAACGAGAAAAGTCCATAACTCGAACGCGTTGGTGTTCGATGTTGACGCGTTCGGCTTCAACGAGCCTCCCTCGAGTCGTCGGGTGTACTTCCAGGACGGCATTGTACAATTGCTCGTTTCTGTTGTTAAGGGCGAAGCAGAAACGCATGTTTTCTGCGGGTACGGAGTTTTGCTGGGCGATAATCGGTATGAGTTCTTCCTTGGGTATCTGTTTGTTGACCCCTTTTAGGATGATCAAGGGCTTCCGTTTCCGAGCCTCTTCGGCTTGTATGCCAGGGACGGCGTTTACCCGTTTGATTGCCTCTTCACATTGCTCTTTTCTTTCAAAGTCGACTCTGATCATGTTTTTGGAGAGCGGTTTTACGTTGGTTGGGGCAAAAGTAGAGTTTCGGAAGGAGACCTTCTTTCTCCACACTTCCAATACGTTTGGTTGTTTTTCACCAGTCTCTGTAGTTTTGATGATTATCGACGGAAGTGATTTGGGTGGAGTTGGAACTTTGCGGGGAGGAGCCCTCACGGTTTCAGCAAAAGATCTCGCTGGTGAATTGAAAAAAGAGGGAATAGCACTTTTAACCTCATCTTTGACACTTTGCCGAATGGTGGTCAGTATATCTTCTTTGGTAAGAGCGGCGACAGCGGGGCTAGCAGGGAGGCTACAGATCGGAACGGTAAGGCGATCCGCGAATTCCATCTTCTCCTCCAGGATGTCTGTGGCTTTACGGATTTCATCCGAGGCCAGCCTTATCTGAATTTTGCCGGCACTGGTGACACTAGCTGGTTTGACGCATTCGGCAACAGTGTGAGTGAGGGTGTGTATGAGGGCCTTGAAGGTGGTAAAGTCCTGCACGCTTTCGGCGCGGCAGGGGAGGACTGGTTCTTGTGTGGTCTTTGGTTTGTAGGTGCGTTTGGCCTTGACTTGGGTAAGATTATCAGAGATTGTGGCTGGGATTATAGAAGTAATGGAGGCTTTTGCTGCGGGTGCTAGGCGTTCCTGAGTAAGACGCATGTCGTCTGACCGTGCCGCCGCCCTGGCAGAGTCCCCGCTGTCTGCTCTTTCTGTGGGCGGGAGCAGGTGTCTGACAAGTTCCATGAGCCTGATACAAAGATCGGCAGCCCTGTTGCAGTTTTCGACTGAGACCCTTCTATCCTCCTTTCTCACGCTTTTGTGCTCGGTCAATATTCTGGGTGTTAAAACATTCAACCGGTGTATCTCTTCAATTATGTTTTCCACGGTTAGGTTAGGTTAGGTTAGGTTAGGTTAGGTTAGGTTAGGTTAGGTTAGGTTAGGTTAGGTTAGGTTAGGTTAGGTTAGGTTAGGTTAGGTTAGGTTAGGTTAGGTTAGGTTAGGTTAGGTTAGGTTAGGTTAGGTTAGGTTAGGTTAGGTTAGGTTAGGTTAGGTTAGGTTAGGTTAGGTTAGGTTAGGTTAGGTTAGGTTAGGTTAGGTTAGGTTAGGTTAGGTTAGGTTAGGTTAGGTTAGGTTAGGTTAGGTTAGGTTAGGTTAGGTTAGGTTAGGTTAGGTTAGGTTAGGTTAGGTTAGGTTAGGTTAGGTTAGGTTAGGTTAGGTTAGGTTAGGTTAGGTTAGGTTAGGTTAGGTTAGGTTAGGTTAGGTTAGGTTAGGTTAGGTTAGGTTAGGTTAGGTTAGGTTAGGTTAGGTTAGGTTAGGTTAGGTTAGGTTAGGTTAGGTTAGGTTAGGTTAGGTTAGGTTAGGTTAGGTTAGGTTAGGTTAGGTTAGGTTAGGTTAGGTTAGGTTAGGTTAGGTTAGGTTAGGTTAGGTTAGGTTAGGTTAGGTTAGGTTAGGTTAGGTTAGGTTAGGTTAGGTTAGGTTAGGTTAGGTTAGGTTAGGTTAGGTTAGGTTAGGTTAGGTTAGGTTAGGTTAGGTTAGGTTAGGTTAGGTTAGGTTAGGTTTTTTTTTTTTTTTTTTTTTTTTTTTTTTTTTTTTTTTTTTTTTTTGTAGCGGCTCTGTCCCCCGAATATTAATTTCAGGATTGTATTGTTCAAAGGGACTTCTTTTTTATTTCTTTTTTGGTTTTCTCTTTATTTAAATGAATTGCCGAGCCTTTTTATTTATTTATATACATGATATTCTTATACTTATTACATCTTTATATATATAACTAGTTTACAATATAACTTTTATAGAGCAACACTTAGTCTATTACATCTTTATATATATAACTATTTTACAATATAACTTTTATAGAGCAACACTTAGTCTATTACATATTTATTTTACTAACTGGTACAACTTCTTATTTCTATTTTATACTTATTACATGTTCTTATTTAATCTTATATCTATTACATTTTATCTAAGTCTATGTCCTTTTTCACTTTTTTATCTCTTTTTACAGTTTTACTTAATTCTATTATAACATTATAATTGTTTAAGTAAATTTTCTTATGCTAATCCTTATTTTTATCTATACTAATTTTACATATTCTTTCACATAGTGTGATAAAGGGCTCTCTAGTATTTTTGTTCGCTATCAACTCATGAAGATTGTCTAGCCTTATTGTCTCATTTGTTATTTGGCTGAAGTTGAACCTAGCTTTGTCATGTACAGGGCACTCTATTAGCAGGTGCAAGACTGTTTGATCCTTCTCAGGGTCACAGTCGCATGATGGACTCTCCCTACACTTGAAACGGTGCAAGTATTGGGAGAATCCACCATGCCCCGTGAGAATTTGCGTGAGAAAACCCGTTGGTTTGATTTTGCGAATTAGCCTATAAGCATCTCCTGCGCTCGGGAAAAATATTTTTGTGACCGCTGCGGTCTCGCCTGATTTATACCTATCGTTCCATGTCTGTATCGATCGACTACGTATAACGTTTTTTGCGTAAGATATCGGGCAGCGATCATAGTCTGGTTTCTTTTTGGAGGCAAGAGCTGCTTCCTTAGCAAGGTCGTCGGCGCGTTCGTTACCCTGGAGACCTGCATGTGCCTTTATCCAGAACAAAGAAACATCTTTGCCCTGGATAAATGCTTTCCGCAGATTCTCCCTCGACTCTACGGCAAGGGGATGAAAAGAGCTGTGGTTTGCGACCGTCTCCAGAGCGGCCCTCGAGTCGCTGTAGAGACCGTAGCTCTTCTCCCTCCCCTTAACGGCTTCGCCCGTTGCCTCGCATATGGCCAACAATTCCGCCTGATAGACGGTGCAGTACGCGGACAGACATAACTTTCGGTTCCGGATTTCGGATTCACCCTTCCACACAGAAAGGGCTGCACCGACCTTCCCCTCAATTTTGCTGCCGTCGGTGAAGATTCGCACCTCCTGCACGTTGCGTCTATCAACCTGTCTTTGGTCTTCTAGGCATTCGAATCTAATGTCCATATGCGAAGCTGGATGAGGAGTTTCTGCAAACCCTACCCTACTCTCGGTCTCTCTGTCTCCTAACTCTGGAAGGGATGACCCTCTCTTCGTCTCATACAGGGCGGCTGCCTCTTGTATTCTGAGGTCGAGAGGCAGTATCCCTGCCAGTGTTAACGCCGAGTGTAGAGAGACTGTACGGTATGATTTGCAGAGCTTTTGGGCAAAACCTCTCTGCACTGAGTTGAGTAATTTCTGCGCCCCGATCTTGTTCGCGGCGGGTGCCCACGCTGCTGCAGCGTACGTTATAATTGGCTCTACTGTCGCTGTGTAGATTAGCCGGATAACTTCTGGGTTAAGACCCCAGTTAATTTTCGCGGCCCTAGCAAGCTGTTTATATATTTCTAGAGCTTTTCGGGTTTGGGCTGCGATGTGCTGGTTAAAAGTCAGCTTATTGTCCAAAATAAGTCCTAGAATTTTAATTTGATCTGACATCGCGATGTCGACTCCATTCATAGACAGCCTCGGGGTGTCGTGTTTAAGTTTTCGCGTCAGTAGCATAGCGCATGTTTTATGCGGTGCGAATTTTAATTTGTTTTTAACCCCCCACTTCTGCACAAATGATAGAGCCGCATTTGCCTCCCTAGTAATGTCGTCCGCAGTGTCCCCATCAAAGATCATCACTACGTCGTCCGCAAAGGCTTGGACGTAGTGCCCTCTGCTTTCCAAGTCCCGCAGCAAAGGATCCAGTAAGAGATTCCATAATATCGGACCACCAATCGAGCCCTGTACGCAACCTTTGTTGGTATCCCGCGATACCTCCTCGCCCGCGTAACGCACCTTCACACTCCTGCACTCTAAATAGCTGTCTAGCAGCCTCCTCACATTTACCGGGCACTTTTCCTCAGCCAGGCGGATTCTGATTGCTGGCCACCACGCGCTGTCGAAGGCTCCCTCTATATCCAGTGACACTAGGGTTACCAGCTTTTTAAGCTCAATCTTACCCTGGATTCGGTGTACTAGCGTATAGAGGGCGTCCTCAGTGCTTCTCTGGGGCATGAATCCGTACTGGCGAGTACTAATCCGCGGTACTAAGTGCCATTTAATCCGTGCTACCACCATCTTTTCCATGACCTTCCCCAAGACCGGCAGAAGACCTATCGGTCTATATGCCTTGGGGTTCGTGTAGTCCTCCTTGCCCGGTTTCCTCAGGACCACGACTGTGGCCTGTTTCCAGATGTTGGGAAAGTGTCCGATGGTCAGACACTTGTTGACCAGGGCAAGGAAGGCGTCCGGGTCATGGAGTACAGCTCTAGTGCAGATGTCGGCCGTGAAGCCGTCTCCTCCGGGTGCTTTCTTCGGATTAAAGCTGTGCATCGCCGTCATAAGCTCCGTCTCTGTGAACGGTGGGTCGTGTGTCTCGTCCAGTGTGTACTCGTTCACAGTTTCCGCTGCCAGTCTAACTTGGCGATGATGCTCATTGTCGTCCTCGATCCGGTCTTCTGGGTAAAACGTTTCAGCTAGGAGTTCAGCTGACTCTGCGGGGCTTAGTGTTATTCCGTGTTTTGTTAGTGGCAGGTCCTGTTCTCTGGTGGTGGTCCGACTTATGACTCTATATATTCCCTCCCAGAGTCCTTCGCGATCCTGTTTAGTGCAGAATTTCTTCCACGACTCAGTCTGAGCTTTCTTGGCAAGTTTTTCGTAGGCTTCTTTTTGTTTTAGGTATTCGGCTACCGCTGTATCTCGCCGATATGGCGCAGCATTTCTTATCTTACGCCTATATACGGTGGTAATTTTCTTTAATTTGGCGAGCTCTTCGTTCCACCAGGAGATTTTCAGCGTCTCTGTGTTTTTCTTTGTAGGCATGCTTGCTCTACAAGCCTCGGTGATGGCCTCGGTGGATTGAAGCACCTTCTGCTCAAGTCCGCGCTTATCCTCAATGCGTTCGATGCTGTCTTTGTTGAGGTTTTTCAGCGACAGTTCTTGCTGCAGGGTCGTACTGAACATCCCCCAGTCGGCTTTTTTGGTGTTGAATAGCCGTGTTGTCCTTTGCACTTTTAGCCCTTTGCTCTGTTGTAGGCCCATTTCGAATAATATGGAGTTGTGGTCAGAACTCGTAAGAGTCTGGTCAACTCTCCAGTCCTCCACCAGGCCTAAGAGATCCTCGCTACAGGCTGTTAAATCTACACGGCTTGAGTAAGTTCTTCCTCCTCTAACCGTCTCGAAAGTCGGTACGAACCCCTTATTTAGCACGTGTAGATTGATCTCTTCTAAAGTGCCAGACATTTCCGCTCCCCTACGATCTTCTTTCTTGCTGCCCCACCAGGTACTCTTGGCGTTACTGTCACCGCCTACCAGCAGTAGTCTTGGGCCAAGCTCTGCTACCACTTCTCTCAGCCTGTCCAGGTATGGCCCTATGTGTTTATCCGGTTCGAAGTAAAAGGATACCGCAGCGATTTCCCAGGCGCTGGTTCGGATCCTCACTACGACTATATTGTCGGTAGTGAGTTTCGGGCACTGTATCACGTCGAGGCTGTCGTCGAAAACGACGATCGACGCTTTTACAGTCCCATCTCCTATTGCAGCATTCTGGTAGATTCTCGCTCCACGGTAGTCCTTCATCCTCCTTCTACCTCCAACATAGGGTTCCTGGACAAGCGCAAACGCTAGTTTGCGTCTGCTGGCCTCCACCATGAGTTCGGTGGTCGCAAGTTCTTTGCGCTGCAAGTTCGCTTGGGCCACTGCGTAGAGTCTGGTGGGGTCGTTGGCTCTGGTTTGGGTTGGGGCAACTTTAGCAATACTGCACCTTTGCTCTTGCCAGTGCCTCCCATCTCCTGCGCGTCGGACATTCCGCACTATAAACCGTGTGCTCTACATTTTCCAATTTTGCTGCCGAGCAGTTGCAGCACCTTGGTGGAGCCGCTGTCAGCCAATCGGCGCATTCGTTGCGTGTGTGTGGGCCTCCGCAGTGAGTGCATTTTGGTGTTGACTCCTTGCAGTATCGTCGTCCATGGCCGTACGCTAAACAAAGTGAGCACTGCACTAACGGGGACTGGTCGGCGACCCTAACCCTTTGCATATCGATATGCAGCGCTCCCTTTTCCAGCATCCGGTTGTACACCTGCGGAGACACTCGTAGCACGATGTGGCACATCAATGTGTTTCGTGCTTTACGCCTATATTTAACTTCTATCCTGTCATCCTTTGGTTCGAGGCCACGAAAAACCACCCCGTTTTGGTTCCTTATCGCGTTTTTGACGTCCTCATCTGTGTGACTGGAGATGACGTCGCGGAGGATCACCATCGGGTCCTGGTTTTTCATGTCCTCGAACTTAAGGTGACTTCCAGCTCCTTTTAGCCGCTCCTTCACCTTGTCCCTCTCTTCCGTTGTCCTGCAACCTAGGATCACTTTCTTGTCTTTTATCTTCCGTACCCTCTCTACTGTGACCCACCCGTCTTTGGCGTTCACAGCCTCTCTGACCTGCCTCATCACCTCATCCCCGGTCACTCCTTCATCCTTAGCCTCTATGACAATGGAGTGAAGAGCACTCTGTCTCTCCACTGGAGGCTTTCTGGGGGAGGCTGCTGCTGTTGAGGCGTAGGTCGCCTGTTTGGCAGTCTCTTGGTACGAGTGTACGGTGTCCCTCAGTTTCTTTAATTCCTCGGTTGTCTGGTCAATTTTTTGGCTTTGCTCCTTTACCAGCTGCATCAAGTTTTTCCCTATTCCTGAGTAATCCTCGTTCTTTTCCTGCTCTCTTCTTTTCTCTTCTATGACCACTGTCCTACTAATCTCTTTTTCGTTCGCAGGTACCGCGATGGAGTTGGTGTTTCCGTCAGCGGTCGCCTCCTTCACCAACTGGTAGAGCCTATCTACCGCCAGAGTGATCCCGGCCTTTAGGTCTGCCCGCAAATTGCGAGACTCACCTATGTGAGCCTTCGCCTTTTGCAGCCAGTTCCTGGCCTGGGTCACTCTGTCAGCAGGTTTGGCTGTGTCCGGTTTTGGCCCTGGGGACGTCGTCTGCGACTCTACCGAAGGTCGTCGTGCGATGTTCTTCGGTTCCGGCTGAGAAGCTAATTTGGTGCGTTGTTTAAGTGAGACTCCCGGCGCAGGTAAGTGAGTGTTGGGGGAGTGGGAGTGCCCGGTGGACGTGCACTGTTTTGGGTCCATTTTTGTGTTTTCCCACTCTCCTATGCTTCTTCTTACGTTTGAGATTTGCGCGGGAGGCGTACGGGAAGGTCCTGCCTTCCCGCTGTCATCCGCGCGTGGCGGGGTTTTTTCTGCAGCCTTTTTGGCTGGTGTGCGGGCAGTGATCATGCTGGACAGAGCCTTGTCACTAATTAAAGTCAAACTAAATATATTTTTAATTCAAAGGAATTAAGTAAACTAGCCTAAGATTACCTGTCAAAAGACAAGGTAATCACAACACAGAAATAAAATGAAAAACAGTAAATAAAACACAAACTTTTTTATTTTCAGGCGTCACGCGGGGCTCTATCACTCGGCAGTGTTCCCAATAAATGTCGCGACGCTCAGAAGGAGACTTGTAGTAAGTTGTAGTACCGCTTTCTAAAGTTTGTGCGGCTTTCGTCGCTATCTCTACAATGTAGAGTCCTGTTTTTGTCCTTAACCCTAAAGTCCCGGCTCTATAGCCCAGTTTCAAACTAAATCTACGTAATAAAACTGATAAATCTCTAAAAAACTGTATTCTAAGAATCTCTATGTAGAGCTACCGTGTGTGCTATGCGTTTTTCCTATAGGGCTTGCTCTGATAGGCCTCCTATTCGAAATCCGGTCTTCCTACGTCAAACGGATCAGAAGTTACGACGGTTTTAATTTTTCCAAGATGGCGGACAAGATGGCCGCCAGAAACTTTGAAAATTCGTAACTACGCGGCTATTTATCGTAGGAGCTCCGGAAAAAGACTACTTTGTTCAGTTTTACGTGCTTTACCACCTCTACTCGTTTACTCTACCTAATTTTTTCGATTTTCCGACTCTACAATGTAGAGTATTTGTCTGGACAGGAATCTGAGGGAATGTCTAACAAGCTCCCCAGTCGAAACCGCGTCTCTCTAGGGCCAGCGGGTGCAAAGTTACGGGACTTTAACCAAAAACAAAATGGCGGACCAAGATGGCCGACGAAATTTCAAACCCTTATAGCTTCACAACCGCTGGTCGCAGAGTCTCGAGCGGGGTATCGTTTGAATCGTCTTGGAGAGATCTAACAGATTCCGGTTCCCGTCAAAATAGGTAGAGCTCCGATTCAATTTTAAAAATTTGCTCTATGTAGAGTATACAGTTTATAGTACTATACTGAGTGCACACTATTAAATCACAAAAAACAAAGTCTTAAAAAATTAAAAACCCTAGAAAACACAAATTATATTATAAAACCTAAAGGGCTCTATATAGAGCTTTCTGCTCTACTAGACAAATGTAGATCTCGATGAGACCAATCTAACGACGTGTCGCACGTTCGATTCGGTGCATAAACTTCGGATTTATAGCCAAAACAAATTTCGCCCAATTTTCCGAGTTACGTAATTTGAAACTGAAAATGACCCCCCTGAAATTTCAGTTTTTTCCAAAAATTTTTACACCGACTCGTGAGGTCCTATGAAAAAATGACCGTCACGTCGCTAGATTTTCAAATTTCGTCCCCGTTAATTTTTACAAGCCCCCCAAAGTTTTTACCTAAAAAATTCACCCCTATTTTAAAATGTTAATAATAAAGAATTCTTATTTTAATAAATTACAAAAATGCTAAAGTATGTTAGGGCAGGAAGTAAATTATATTTTAAAACTTTAAAAATTTTGAAAAAGTAAAGCTAAGCTATTTTAATATATTTTTAAGTTTAGGGGTTGAATTTTATTGAATTTTTTACTAATTTGAGTATTTTATTATAATATAGCCTTAAAAAATTTTTGCAAATTATCTGAAAATTTTCTTATTGCTAATACACAAAAAGTGGCGTTAAAAGATTTGCAAATTTTGTGCAAACTTAAATACAAATGGAGGGTTTAAGATAAGGGTAGTTTTTACCTGAACTTACAAATAATTTTATAACTACTAGCCTAATAAAGCTAGGGAGCTCAAATAAAATGTAAATTATTGACTAATAACTGGGCTATTTAAATAAGTATATGCCGCCCTCGCGAAAACTACCCCTAACAGACAGGGGGTGTACAAACTTAAAACTAATGAATTTTTACTAACTAAAATACCCTTAGAAATTACAATTAAAATAAAATAAATATTTTTTTTCACTTTTATAGTCTTTTTATATGTTGCGCTTTCCCTCCAAATTTTTGTGGATTTTTCGGGGGTGGTTTTCACCCCTTTTTAATTTTTCGTGAATTTTTAAAATTAAATAACACAAAAACCACAGCTACGATTTTGATGAAATTTGGTGGGTATATAGTCTGTAGCACAAAATATTTTTCCCAATAATAAAAATGTAGGGTTGCAGATCTCTATCACGAGATAGAGCTGATAAAAGTTTTTACTAACTTCTAAGGGTTGTATCTCCGGTTCCAGATTCTTCTCGGGGGTGCGGATTTTTGCTCCCGGCTGCTATCGACGTCCTCTACGGCTGGGTGTAGAAAGATATCCGGAAATCCGGAAAACGTGGCCTTCTCGACCGCGTGTGATTTCCGGAAAATCCGGAAAAACTCCTGAGGGCGTGACCGGAAAAATCCGGTTTGGGTGGCGTCGGCTGCGTCTCGGGAGGGCGCGTAGGATGGCAGTTGAAAAACTGTGGGGTGTCGCTCAAAATCTTGAGTTATTCGCGTCCAAAGGTGAAAATAACCTCAAATTTGAGGTTAGGTCGACACGTTTTTCACTGTTTTTCACTTTTTCACCAAAAATTTTATACACTTGTGTAGCGCGCACAAAAAGACGAACAATGACGTATTGCACTTGCCGATCGGACTGAAATTGCCGATTTTATGAATTTTTCGGCGCGGAGCGAGTAAAAATCGTGACGCTCGGGGTGGCGGCGAGCGTGGGACTGGGTTAGGTTAGGTTAGGTTAGGTTAGGTTAGGTTAGGTTAGGTTAGGTTAGGTTAGGTTAGGTTAGGTTAGGTTAGGTTAGGTTAGGTTAGGTTAGGTTAGGTTAGGTTAGGTTAGGGTTAGGTTAGGTTAGGTTAGGTTAGGTTAGGTTAGGTTAGGTTAGGTTAGGTTAGGTTAGGTTAGGTTAGGTTAGGTTAGGTTAGGTTAGGTTAGGTTAGGTTAGGTTAGGTTAGGTTAGGTTAGGTTAGGTTAGGTTAGGTTAGGTTAGGTTTTTTTTTTTTTTTTTTTTTTTTTTTTTTTTTTTTTTTTAATTCTAGTTCCCACTGGCATGGGGGGACCAGTGACCTTTGTTTTGTAATTATTTGTGTTGTGTATGTTTTTGTAATCAACTGATCGTACTTGATGTTTAAAGTTATGATATCTAATATTAGTATTACTTGTTTTATTGTGCAACTTATCTCTATGCGCCGTTTTCATGTTTCCTTTGTTCTTGCTTACTTGTTTTTATTTTTGCTTTTAACTTTATCCTAGCTTATTTTATTCTACTATGGCTATATGATTTTTATTTACTTTTATGAAACTGTGAACTTGTAGTATATACTTCATTATATACACTTGTTACACTATTTATTTGCTGTTTTGTTTTTACTTACTACTTCTTTTGCTACTCTTCTACAGTATTCTATGAACTTAGGTCGTATTTCATTATTACTTATTATATTAGCGAAATTTTTTACTTTTATATCTACCTTTATGTTATTCTCTGTTTCGTATCTTGCTTTTCCGAAAATGGGGCATTCTGACAAAATATGCTCAACACTTTCTTCTTTTGCAGGGTCGCAGACGCACGACGGACTCTCCTTGCATCTGAAGCGGTTCAGGTACCCGGAGAATCCGCCATGGCCCGTCAACACCTGCACCAGCAGTGGATCCAGGTCAATCTTTTTGACGAGCTTGTAGGCCCCTAAAGCAGTCGGGAAAAATAACTTTGTGACTCCCGCTGTTTGCTCGCTCGTATAGCGCCGTTCCCATTTGTCAAGCGTATCTTGGCGTATGATACGCCTGACAAATGACACCGGGCACCGGTCGTAGTCCGGTCTCGTCTTTAGCCTCAGCGCAGCCTCCTTCGCCAGAACGTCAGCTCGTTCGTTTCCCTCCAAACCTGCATGGGCCTTGATCCAATGGAGTTTTATGGTCTTACCATTAAGAGCCATATTGTGGATGATTTGCCTGCTCTTTACAGCTAGGGGATGGAGGGAATCACTGCTTGTTACCGTTTCGAGCGCGGCTCGGGAGTCGCTGTAAATACTGAAGACGAGACTGGTCTTACTATTTTCCGCGATTTCAACTGCCTTTGCGAGAGCCAAAAGTTCAGCCTGATAGACAGTGCAGAACTGCTCCAACCTGAGTTTCTTGGTTTTGGTCTCCGCCCCATTATCCCACATGGATACTGCGGCGCCGACCTTTCCTTCTATCTTACTACCGTCAGTGTAGATTTTCGGCCCACCATGCTCAGTCTGGAGCAGCTCTGCACTGCATGTTACGAGATCAAACTCAAGCTTCGCCTGCATCGCCGGGTGTGGCGTATCCGTGTATTGCGTTGGAGCCTCAACGCTTCGGTCTTCTACTACTCTCCGGGAGTGTCCTCGCTTTACCTCATAAAGGGAGGCTGCTTCCTGGATTCTTAGGTCCAGAGGAAGCAGTCCGGAGAGTAGTAGAACCGAGTTGAGAGAAGTGGTTCGGTAAGCTTTTACCAACTTTTGCGCGAAACCCCGTTGCACCTCATTGAGGTACTTTTTGACACTTATCTTTTCAGACGCCGGAGCCCACGCGCTTGCTGCGTACATGACGATCGGCTCTATGACAGCTACATAGATCGTCCTAACGATCTCCGGGGACAGACCCCACTGCACTTTTGCCGCTCTGGCCAGCTGTTTATATATGTTCAGGGCCTTCCGACAGACATTGGCTACGTGGGTGTTAAAAGTGAGCTTGTTGTCTATCGTCAGGCCCAGAACTTTTATGTCTCTTGACATGGCAATGTCCTCCCCCCCCATCCGCAATTGTGGTGTGTCGTGTTTTAGCTTGTTTGTTATTATCATAGCCTTGGTCTTTTGCGGCGCGAACTTGAGTTTGTTCACGACACCCCACTCCCGGACATGGGCGAGGGCTCCATTTGCCTGTATTTGGACGTCCAGAGCGGTTTCCCCGGAGAAAATCAAGACAACGTCGTCTGCGAAGGCTTGACAGTAGTTTCCTCTGCGTTCCAGGTCCTTTAGTAGAGGGTCCAACAGGAGGTTCCAGAACGTAGGGCCCCCCACTGACCCCTGGACACAGCCTTTGCTAGTTTCCGCGGCGTATTCGGCTCCTGCATACCTTACCCTTACCCGTCGATCGGTCAGATAGCTATCTACAACCCTGCGGATGTTTTTAGGACATCTTGTTTCCGCTAATCGGCATCGGATAGCAGGCCACCACGCGCTGTCAAAGGCTCCCTCTATGTCCAGTGACACTATGACCAGCAGTTTCTTTTTCTTTAGCTGGGTTTTTATGTAGGTCATCATATCATAGAGGGAGTCTTCGGTACTGCGCTGTGGTGTGAAACCGTACTGCCTTTTGCTTTGGCTGACGAGGGTGTACCATCTGATCCGGCGGACGAGCATCTTCTCCCAAACCTTACCCAATATTGGCAAAAGGCCAATCGGTCTGTATGATTTGGGATGAGTGTAGTCCTCCTTACCGGGTTTGGGCAAGATAACGACCACCGCTTCTTTCCATGCTGAGGGGAAATAAGAAAGGTCTAAGCACTTATTCAGGATGGCTAGAAATAGCTCTGGGTTTTTGTTTATAGCAGCTACACATATGTCCGCCGTTAATCCGTCTACCCCAGGCGCCTTCTTTGGGTTGAAGCTACAAGCAGCCCACCGCAGCTCTTCTAGGGTGAACGGGGGGTCAGATGATTCATCATCTCTACCACCGTTCACTTCTTCAGCTCTCTGCCTTATGAGTTTGTGGGCTTCACTATCGGCTTGTGCTTCGTCTCTGGGGTAGAAGGTCTCCGACAAGACTTTGGCAGACTCCTCTCCTCCCAGAGCTATTCCATCTCGGACTAGCGGCACATCCTCGTGGCGTTTGGTCGTTCTACCAATGACCCGGTAGATCCCATCCCACATTGATTCCCTCTCTTGCTTTGTGCAAAACTCCTTCCAGCTCTGGGTTTTAGTGTTTTTCAGGAGCTGCACGTATTCGTCCTTGATTTGAAGGTACTCCTGCAGGACTCTCTCACGGCGAGCAGGTGCTGCGCCTGATATGCGTCGTCTAAACTTTTTCACTTCAGCTTTCTTGACTGACAGCTCCTCCGTCCACCAAGGCAATCCTTTTCTCTTTTTGTCAACTATTTTAGGTATCGTATTTTCGCATGCTATTTCTATTCCTTTTGTAAGAGTGTGTATTATCTGATCTAATTTTTCTATTGTTTCTATTTTACTTATTTCTTCTATTACTAAATTTTCCCTCTCCCAATTTTGACCTAATTTTTCCGTAAATTCTACCCAATTCGCTTTCTTTGTGTTATACTTTCTGGTTGATCTCTTGATGTCAATACCTTGTGATTTTTCTAAGTTGATTTCGAAAAGGATTGCCTTGTGATCGGAAACTGTCAAGTTCGCGTCCAGTCTCCAGTTCTCGATTTTGGCGAGCATATCCGCACTGCACGCCGTGATGTCTACGCAGCTCCTGAACCTCCTGCCTCCTCTGTGATAGTCAAACGTGGGTTCCGTGCCTTGGTTCAGTAGATGTAAGCCCATCTCGTCTAAAGCTGCTCCCAAACTCTCACCCCTCCTATTTGTTTCCGCGCTCCCCCACCAGATGTTCCAGGCGTTCACATCGCCGCCAAATACCACGCGCCTATTTCCTATACTGTCCAGGATCTTTTGGATGGTCTCGATGTCGTCATCTATATTTCCTTCACCCTCCAGGTACACCGACACGGCTATGATTTCCCAGGCTTCGGTCCTCAGCTTTGCCACGACTATGTTTTCGGTAGTCAAAGTGGGATATTGGGTGATGTCGATTGTGTCATCGAACAGCACAATGGCGGATTTGATGGTTTTGTCCGTTTGGGACTCGCATTGTACTGTTCGGGTGCCCTGGTAGGTCTTCATCCTTTTGATGGATCCGGTGTAAGGCTCCTGAACCAGCGCAAACGAGACACGGCGCTTCAGGCCCTCCAAGATAAGTTCGTCTGTTGCGTGGCTGCACCTTTGTAGGTTTGCCTGCAGCGCGCGGTACTGGTTTAACGGGGCGGATGTGTTTCCTGTGCACTGTGGGTTACTGCCCGGGGCAACTTTAGCAATACGCTACAGCGGAACGAGCTATGCTGTCCCACTTCCGTCGCACCGGGCAATCTGCGCTGAAGGCGTTGTGCTCAGTATCCCCCAGCTTAGCCTTAAGGCAGTTTCGGCAAGTCGGAGCCTCGGCCGCGACGAAGTCAGCGCACTGTGTTCGGAGGTGTGGACCTCCACAGTGCGAACACGAGTCCTCAGTCTCCCGACAGGTTTTCTTGCTGTGTCCATATCCCAAGCAGCGCGAGCATTGTACCAGTGGAGACTGGTCCTCTGCCCTTAAGCGCTGCATGTCGATATGTACACAGTTTGCCTCGATGAGCCTGCCCCAAGCTCGCGGCGAGACACTCAGCGCCACATGCATCTGGTGGGGGTTCCTGGCCGTCTTTTTATATCTTATGACCGCCCTGCAGTCGTCTTTTTGTAAGTCCTTGAATATATTTTTGTTTTGCGTGTGGAGGGCCTTGAGAATATCGTCTTCTGAATTGTACTTATTGACATTTCTGATGATAATAAGTGGGTCTTTATTCTTTATTTCCTCTACTTTCAAGCTGTTTCCATCTTTTCTTATCTTTTCCTTGACCCTGTCTACTTCCGCTTTTGTTTTACAGCCGAGAATTATTTTGCTGTTAGGTTAGGTTAGGTTAGGTTAGGTTAGGTTAGGTTAGGTTAGGTTAGGTTAGGTTAGGTTAGGTTAGGTTAGGTTAGGTTAGGTTAGGTTAGGTTAGGTTAGGTTAGGT